>JALPQD010000615.1:134788-359664 GCA_023101885.1 Typhlomys cinereus | reverse complement strand
CACCCGGTGGAGATCATGTATGGCCTGAAACTTATAGCTTCCCTCCGATGGAAAAGGAGTTTGCCAGTGATATCCAGCAAAAGAAGCCCAAAAGTGCCAGGTTGTAGCATCTCGTGAGAACCTTGGGTTTAACTTGCAAATGGAGCCCTTTGTTTCTATGTTAAATGGACTAGGAGCAAAAATTCTAGTGCTCACGTCCTTCCTAGGCTTTTGTCACTTTTGATTTTACTGAAAGTTTAGATCAGAAATGACAGGCTCATTGCACTCACAAGTAACTACTGAGATTCCTTATATGCTTAATAGTGTGCTTTTTAGGCATTCCTTTGTTTACATGCGCAGTGCCCGATATTCAGGATTAGGCTTCGTAGATAAAATAGTTTAGCACTGTTTATAAGTCATCCACGTGGCTCTGGTTTAGACGCAACCAAAGGTATTAGAAAAAACCATGGATTACAGAAAATGCAGTCTCTATTTACAATCTAGGTGGGCTCAGCCTCTTGGCTATCTGGGTGCAGCATTATAGACTGGCTAGATTTGCAAATACTGAAAGAATATTTCTGTTTAGTGGCATTATCCTCAAGCATTGGGTACAGTACAAAAAAGGTCCAGATTCACTAAGCCAAAAGAGTTGTTTTTTGTTCTCCTCCATTCCTGCTGACTCCTTGCCTCACCTGATCCAGGAGCTGGTCTCGAGGCTGCACTCTGGCCTGAGGCACCAAAGAAAGACAGTTTGTGCTGTAGAGTTAAAACCAAGACATAGGTCGGCAAAAAGTTTAATAAAGTTTAGCTAAAGTCAACAAAATTGTAGAAAAGCGGCAGAAAACTAGAACAGCCACCGGATGGTTTGAGACATGGTTTATAAAAATAGCTCCCTTGGCTCACGAAACATTGCTACATCTTTAGCAGCCGGCCCCTCTTAATACTAATATTCATGCTTAACTCTTGGACCTTAATCATTAATAGACTTCTTGCCTTGTCAAGGACAGCTAAACTAAACGCTGTCCAATTATGGTATTGAGGCAAACAATATAGCTATTAACATTTGGCCCTAAAAACGATCCCTGACGTATATGGTTCCCTGTTTCTCCCCCTTGAACAATCCCTACCTAATAACAATTGTCCTGTTCCCTTCCATAAGTAAGGACAATAGGCCTTCCGACCATAAAACATCACTTCATTCCCTACAACAACACAAACGGACGTTTAAATCAACACTGAGGTTATCCATCACTGCAAAGAGTTAACCACCCAAGTGTCAGGCGAAAATAAGTGGGCGAGTAGAAAAGCAGAGTGAGAGGGAGTGGAAATAGTAGTGATAGAGCGTTCTGGTTGCGGTGAAGGCTAGGGGGAGCGGGGAACTGTAGCCAGAAGGGAGAACCCGTTAAATGCTTGCCGCCGGTTAAGTAGTATGGTTTTTATGGCTGCTGGCGACAGAGCTCTTGGACAGATCCATATACAGCAGCTGGGGGGTGGCATATATATGGGTAAGAACTTATGATTGTGCGGTGGGGGGGGGCTGGTGTGAACTTAGTGTGCTCTTTTTCACGGCCGGATTTGTGTTTTCAGTCTACTAGCAGAGTGGTGTAGGTCGTGGACGTTGGAACATGTTGCGATGGGGGTATTCGGGTACGGTACCGGAGCGGAAAATGGATAGGGAGTTCCCCCACCCCGGCGCTGTGACACGAAGCCGACCCCCCGCAAAGGTAACATGGTGCAGTATGTGACGGGGCGCGACGCAATGTGTAATGCTTCCGACAGTTGAGGAGGGGGAGGTGTGACTGCTCCGTCGGCCTCTGTTCCCAAACAGGAAGAAAGTTAGAGCGTTCGTCGCCCCAGTTCCATATAGTTGGCTCGGCCTCCCTGTCTCCCCTCTACCATATTTTTTAGATTAAAAATTCCGCCAAAAGAAAGGGGGGAATTTGGAACTCCGGTTCCCGCTGTGAAGCCCAAGTTCCCACCAGCGAAAAATCAATCTCCCGCCAGCGCAAACTCTCCTGCAGGCGCCAACTCACCGCGGGTGGGGCTACCAGAGCCTGCCTTCATATCTCACCTTTTGAACTTCTTTGAACTTCTCCCCCCCTGGGCGTGCCGGGAACCGCCCGGGGCGAGGTTATCGGCTGGAACATCTGTGAACCGACTCAACATCCCTGTGTGTATGGAATTTTACTGCATGTATTGCTCAATGTAGTTGCTTTCCTATAAAAACCCTGCCCCAAATTCAGTCGGGGCCCGTTCTCTTTTGCTTGAGCCAGGGAGCGGTCCTAGTGCCGCTAGATTATAAAAGCCTCTTGTCTTTACAGCAACTCGGTGCCTCGTGTCTCCTTCGGGGTCTGGGTAAGGGGACCCAAAGGGAACCTCGGTTCCAACAATAAAGACAGTCTCGCAAACCACCCTCTCGGGGCCATGGAAACCCATAACAGAAGGGGAACTCTAAAAACGACCACCCCTAAGCAGGATCAGTTTGCTCCTGTGGGAAAACCGGGCATTGGAAGAATGAATGCCAAAGAAGGGACAAAGCTGAGACCAAACCCCCCACACACACAACACCCTCATGAATCTAGAAGGAACAGAATGAGGTCCTCGGGGTTCTGACCCCCTCCTGGAGATCCGGATAACCTTGAATGTGGAGGGGAAACCTGTAAATTTCCTTCTGTATACGGGTACTCGTTTCCATTCCAGTTCTCTTACTAAATGTTCTATAAAGATCTGGACCCCTAAAAAGGAGAGCCTCATCAAGGGGTACAGGAAGCCTTTTTGCCCTGGACCGCAGAACGACAAATAGATTAGAAGGAAAACTAGAAGTCATTCTTTGTCCAAGCACCCACCCAACAGCCTTCGCGTCCTTAGCCTTCGCGTCCCCCGCGCGCAGCCCTTGCATGCAACCTGGGCGGGGGACAGCGGTGGAGCAGCTACGGGGCTGGGCAGGACTCGGGCAGCCAGAAAGCTTAGGTCGACGGCCACGTGGCCCGAAGCGTCATGCGGCCCCGCTCTGCCAAGGAGGACAGCTTACTCCTGTCACTCGAGAATGAGCTGGAATCCCAGGCGGGCAACACAATCAACAGTATTTGCGTAAGGTGAGCCGGAAAGCGCCTTCGCCGCCATCTTCCTTCCTGCATCTCCATCCAATCTGGAACGCCGGCGGGCCGGCAAGTAGGGCCGAAAGTTGACACTTCGCCCCCCGCAGCTTTTTGTTTTCTTCACCAACAGCCAATTAAAAGCCGCAAAGTCGCGGGCGGAAGCGCCTATGGCCGCATCTTGCTTCCCTTGCCGCCATCCCGACTTCCGATTTCCCCATCGCCCAGCTTAAATAAGTGGCTTCTTGCTCGCGGCAAGGAAAGCGGAGTGTAACTAGTTAGATACCAGCTCTCCTCTTGGTGGCCGCCATCTAATCTTGTAGCTCGTGCTGCTTTTTCCTTCTTACTGACTTCCCTGGCGGCCCGCTATCGCGGGTGCCCCCATCGCCTGGTTTTTTGGTCTTGGCTCTCCGCAGCCATCCAGCAAATCTCCTGGGCCCGAGCCTCATCCCGACCACCCAATCCGGGTGATTTGCTAACTTTGAAGGCCAGGAGAACAGGGGGAGAGGGGGTGAGTATATAGACCTCAGCGTCGATTTTAATTCTGCTTTATCCTCATCCGATTTTGGCGGAGGGCAAATTGGATATGTTCTTTTTGGGGCGGATTATGTTTGCTTCTACTTTAGTTATGCTTTTTCCGTTTGTGACCTCTTGTGCTTTCTGGTTTTTTTCCTTTCGCTTCAGTTGTCTCCTGCGCGTTTGCTTCCCTCTCCTCTGGTTGAGGCCTGTCCGACAGGCGCCCCTTTCTTCTTTAGCGCTTCCCAGATGCGCCCATGGTCCCGCCCTCCCCCTTGCCCCGTTCGGGCGTCTTCGCGACCCAGCCCATGGTGGGTGGGATTAGGCCCTGGATAAATCACAGAGACCTGGTTGAGAGAGTTGGCATCCTTCTGTATACTTGGCCAGACATGCTGGTCTGGCAAGTAAGGATTGTCCATCTCTCAGCTGTTATGGTGGCCAGTTCCCTCAGCCATGGTGTTGGTCTGTGCTCTCCTGTCAAGCTGGACTATGAACTGTAACTAGACTGTCGTAAGAAAGTAAACTCCTTGTTCCCTTAAGCTGTGTGATGGTCATTTATCAGCAACCATGCAGGCAGACTGCAACAATTTGGTTCCCACCACTTGGATGCCACTAAAAGACAGTCTAAAATTATGAAAGTTGAAATTTCAAAACAAAATGGGAGAATTCCAAATACAGAAACACACAGAATGACACAAAAAGTTTTCATGTCACAAATTTAAGACTTTGTCTAGCTGATGGTGATGGCAACATCCCTGTAATATAGCAGAGAAGAAATGTTGCTGGCATTGGCATAGATCTGAGGAATTTGGGATAATATTAGTGATGGTTGTTACTTTTGCAGGCACATAAACAAGGCCTTTGGAACTCTGTGAAAAATCAGTGAGGAAAGATACATGGTATAACTTACAAGATTCAACTTTCACTACTGCCACATTCATAGGAAGTCAATGCACAGAGCAAAGCTTTATGTCCACAGTATGGAGGGGGGAGCGACATTCATGAATAAAAGCCCTAAAACCATGTCACCCATTTGCATTCAGACAAGCATCCATCTAAAAGAACATCTGAAACCCACCATGTGCCAATGTATGATCCAGCAGGAGCTACTCAATACATGCAGCCTAAATTGACATTGCAAGAAGAGGGTGACCTTTAGTACTCCAACAATGGAGCCTTAGACATAACAATTATGTATACAGAATTCAGTATACATAATGGAAGGGCTGTGGTACTGTCAGGGTCCTGAAAGCATCCTGAGTTTGTAAAAATAACTGCCTGTTTTTACAGGCTCATCACCTTAGTGCATCTTTGCCTGGTGCGTTCTATCAGATAATACATGTGTCCCATTGTAAATTTGTCATGTGTTACAGAAGAATGAAAAATGAGATGAGCATCTACTCCAGTAGAATGTGTGAATTTTTTTCTGTGTAACTTTAAATCATTTCCTCTTCTCACTTTTATGCTATTAACACACTGGCTCTGTGCTTTGCTCTTTTGACTTTGTGAACCAAACTGTCAATTGCTTTGATTTTTCTTTTCCTACTTCCTAATACTTTCTCCATAACCTAAGTAACATTTAAATAGTGAAAACATTAACAATGTATTTTCCATTTTATTTTTTTTAATTTCTTCCACTCATACAAAGTTGATAAGTACTCCATTCTCCTCCTTCCCTCCACCCCTCCCTGGACCCTCTTGCTCCCTCCCCATTTTCCTTTTTTTCCCCCTCCCTCCCTTTCTCCCAGTGCTTCCTCCCCCCCCCCCCATTCTGAACATCCTTTATTGTGCATGTCAAACTTCCTTTTGGGTCTTCCTCTCTGATGAGGTGTAAGGACTCAGTGGCATTGCGTAAGGCTCTTTTTTTGTGTTCCCCTTTAGTATAGGAACACTATTGTGGCTGTTAATCCCTTGCCTCTAAGGATCTTAGTGTCTGTGGTCCATGGTAGACTATGTAATAATGTATTTTCATAAGAAGAAAAAGTTAAGTCACATATAAATGATTTTTTGCATAACCTGTGGTGATAACATGAAAACTGATCTTATCTGTACCTTCTAATGAATTGAGTAAAGGAAATATACCCTTTAAATATAGTGTTATAATAAGGCTTCTGGATCAACCACGATTCTGTCGGCTCTCTTGTTTTATATATATTATTGGAGTAAAGTAATATTTCTATATCCAGAAGTAGATAATGCTGATTTGGGCAGGGAAATGGTATATATTTGAGTAGAACTGACATCTCAACATGAGGAATCCATGGCAGGTGTAGTAAAATTTGTATTATTGGGAAGATAATCTAAAAATAATAGAAAGTTTTATGGCAAGTGACTGGTAACACCTTCAACAAAAGTCTATTTTTATAATATGCATTACATATATGCACAGTTTTATTTTCAAGTGTGTTTATGTGTGACATTGCTGGATACAGGTATCAAGCTTAGACTTGAAACCATGAACTCTGGGCCCCTTTGTGGAGAATGAGCACACAACTTAATCCTTGATTAAGCTTGCATATGATTTAGTGATTGATGGGGAGGGCCCAGCCCATAGTGGGTAGGACTAATCCCTAGACAGATAGATGATATGGAGGGAGCTGATTGAGGAAGTTGACATGCTTTAGGATACTTCCCCAGACATGTTGGCCTGGCAAGTGAGAAATTTTGCCTTTCTCAGCAGTCCTGTGAATAAGGTGTGGCCATTTCCCTTGGCCCCTGGTATTGGTGTGAACTCTTCTACCCAGCTTGACTAAGAGATGCATTTGGAAAATTGTAAAAAAAAAAAATCCATTGTTCCCCCTTAAAATGTTAGTTTGTGAATGTATAGGAACAATGCTTGTAAGCTGCAGGGCATGTTTTAGCTACTTTAGCATACAGGAATGCTGAAAAGTGAGGAAGTATGTCTCTTTTAAGGTGTGGTCAGTTTCCTTGAGTACTAATATTGGTGCAAGTGCTCCTACCTAAATGTTCAAATGCAGCCAGAAACTCTAAGTGTGAAGAAATACCTTGCTCCTCTAAGTAGTTTGAGTCCTGTATTTGTTCAGCAATGGAAGATGAGTCTAACACAGTCACCCAATGGAAGTTATAGAATACAGTGCAGATCACTGTATTCCATAAACCAGGAATGAATTGCAGAGGCAGCAGGGTAAAGCTGCCTTTGTGCAAACCTGGCCACCCCAGCTCCATCCCAGGACCCCACATGGTAAAAGGGGGAATTGCCTCCACAAACTTTTCTTTGCATCTCCCCCCATGTGCTGGTGCAGACCCCCATCACTCTATCCCATCCTCTTTTCCAAAGTAAATAAATAATTCAGTCATTAAAAAGTTTTATGCACAGTCCATTTGGTCAATGGCATCAAGCAGATTAGGAACTGCTGAGGGAAGTCTGTTCGAATCTGCACTGCAGAAAGATGCTTATTCTTACAAGGATGATAAGGACAGTGTGATGCTCTGTGGGTGTGTGGCACTTTGCTTGACTGTTGGCAATAAATTCATGAACTAATGGCTTCAGGAGGAGCAAGAATTTTACTTTCCTTTTTGATAGTCTGGCTACATCTCTTACACCATCTTGGAAATAGAGAGCTTTTATCAGCATCAAGAGTCAAGGAAATTATCCACCAGTATCTTGTGAGAGAGGGATAATTCCTACCTGACAGATCAGCTTCTCTCACCAAGTATGCTGAAGAATGTTACCTCCATGAATCTCCTTACTCCCACTTGTCCAGGAAAATGTCCCAACATGATTGGCAAGCCATCCCTGCACACAATCTCCTGCAGGCTTGTTCAGGGCTTCACTCAACTACTAATTCTCAGAACTATGCCCAGAGCTCAAACCTTCAATTATGTAGATGACACCTGTATGGAACTATCACTGAGTGTCATCCATACTCATCCTTCCTCAAAGGTCACATTCTGCACTTGTGAATGTAAAGTGTTGCTCTGTTGTAAATTCGCATGTAGGGGCCCTTCTCTCCACAAGAATATGGAGATCACAGAAAGTTTTCCTCTCTATGCTGAGGATTCTTCTCCATACTGTGTGGCTTCGCCTTTAGGCTTGTAGCATTTTATACCTTTCAGTGATTCTGTGTCAACCCACCAAATTTCTAACAACTGTTCTCTCTCAGAAACTGAAGATACACATTATATAGGACACAGTGGATTGCAGGATATCTAGTCCTTGGTGTAGAGAACAGTTCTGCTTGTCAAAGGGACTCACTCAAGAAAGATAAGAAAGCAGAAATGGACCAAAGCAATTGGACACATCTCTCACAGAAAAGTTTCATGACCACGGAGCAAACACAGATGAGGCTTTCACAAGTGCAGAGAGCCCTGATGCATCTGTCAGAGATGGAGGTGTTGTGAAATGGAGGACCAAGAGGGTAACTGGCTGCTTTTCCTCCTCCTCCTGATTTTTCTTCAGGACTGAATTGACCAAGGGCATCCTGGCTGTGAGGTAGATGCCAGTCCTGCTCTAAGATGCTCCTGTGCTTTTCCTGGGACTGGTGTCCAGTGGTTTGCATGATCTGCTGTGTATTCCGGTCAGATGCTGAAGGGACAATGCAGGCTGCACATGCTCTTCACTCTGAGGATGGGCTCACAGAGAATATGATGATTATGCAAAAAAAGTCATCAAAATGGAAGGTGGATCTACAGTGCTTGCCAGCTTCTGTCTACCTGGAGCAGAGAGTTGTTCCTGACTTGTTGACAACACTTGCTGTTCTCACAAAGGAAAGACCCCAAATCCCATTGAGTTTCTGGCATCTTATCTTTAAAAAACAGGCACAGTTTGAAGGTCAAAAATGACCTATGCAAGAAAAATCATTGTGTTAGCTATTACACATTTACATGATTATGAGGCAGCTTTTCTTGCTGTGTTTTCCTCCCATTTTTGGACATATAAGAACATTCAGATATCAGAACTTATTAACTTTCCCTCTGTGCCCTCCATTCTAGTGAGGTTTGTAAGGACTCATTGACATTGTCCAGAGCCCTTTCTTGACTTCCCCTCTGGTATGGAGGAAACACTATTATGACTGTTAATCCCTTGCATCTAAGGATCCTAGTGCCTGTGAACCATGCTAGACTTTGAGGGGTCATTGACATTTCAATCATTTCACAGGTCAAGCAAAGTTTGATTATGGATACTGAGGCCCAAACCTGTGGAGCATCTTGCATATTGTTAGTCCTTCCTATTGTTAGGGTCTTACAATCTTGCCACCCCCTCTTCCACAAGTTCCCCTGAGCTTTAGAATGGGGAGAGATTTGGCTGGTCTCATTCCAGGTGATTATTGTAAGGTCTCTGGTGTTCTGGACTTCCAATACCAATCAGGATGGAGCCAAGGGTGGTGGAGGAACAGCAAAACTGAAAAACAACAACATTACATTTGAAACAGGAGAAAGATGTGGAAAGGTCTTCTCAGCAACCAGCTGTTGCAGAGGATGAATGAGGCACATCCTGACCCTTCGTGCCAGGCATGTCTTTGTCACTCAATTCACAGTAGTCAGCAGCTAAGTAATTGATACACACGCTCTTGTTCAATGGACAGTTTCACTATTATTTCCTGACTTCTGCCTCTTTTGAGTTTTTTGACCTAAATTACACTGATTAATGTAAATAGCATGTATCCTGTTCACTTACACCTTCTGTTCCTGTAAAATATGTTCTTTCTGTTTAACTGCTATCACTATGGGTTTTCACTGATGAAGTGTGTCTTTTCAGAGAGCACAGATGTCTCCTTTGGTTTTCCATTCTGATTCTTAATATTTTATTTATTAATCTATTTATTGTAGGAAGAGAGGAAGAAGGTACACACATGATTGGAATAACAGGGTGAGATCAAAGGGAAACTTTCCTTCTTATATGTGGGCTTCCAGGAATCAAACTCAGGTTGTCATATTTGTGAGCTTGTACCTTATCCACTGGTCTATCTCAGAAGCCACTTTTTTGCTTTGAATTGTAGGATTTAATCTGTTCACAGTCACATCTAGCAACAGGTAAGAACACATTTATGTAATTTTATTAATAATTTCCTGGTTGTATTGCATTCAATTCCTTTCTTATTATTTATGTTTGTTGATTTGGTGATTTTCTGGATGGTAGGATTTTGATTTTCTTTCTCTTTTCTTCTGAAATTTACAAAATCAAATGTTTTCAGAATGGACAACCATTATTTTGCTCCTGGCAGAACATTTCCAGAAATATTTCTTTTGATGCTTGTATTAAAAAAATTTTTTTAAATTTATTATTTTTGCTATTTCTGAACATCACTGTATTTTTTCTTCATTTCAGAATAAAATCCTCTTTCCTGCGAGTTGTATTTTTTGATGGTCAAGGTATTTTTTTAACCTTTTTTTTTTTTGGAAAACTGACTTAATTATCCAATTCTTTCCTTGATCATTTGATTTTGTTAAGTACTTTCCTAATACCTGCGAGAATCCCCTTAGACCAGACTTAACGTTTTTCTGTCTTTCAGTACATTCTTTCCTTGGGTTGATTATTTACTAAAAAAAGACATGAACAAGAGCATGTTGCAATGAAATTGGGAATATTTGCACTTCCAGCACAAGGATGATGTGAAGACTTGAGAAGGACAAGGTGTGAATATCACTCTGTGCTGACAACAGCAGCTGTATCCAAAGGCTGCATTAGATTGTGTGCACTACTCAACACTGTTTCTGGAGAAGCATGCACATAAACCCTATGGATTCATGGCATCTCCTCACGTGGCCAGCAGACGGAGACATACCATGACCACATGGGAACAGCAAGTCTGCCCCTCAAACTACTTCAGTATTTAAAAACACTATGAGATCTCATTATCTGCATAAGTGCTTCTTCAGATGAAACATCCCTGCTTCTCAGAATGTTATGAGAAGGTCTTTCTCTGGATTCCCCCGATCAACATGCACAAGTGAGAAAGCAGGAAGATGCCATCCCTATTTCCTGAGACTTCTCTTCCAGAATATAGTTGAAAATATTAAGGCAAAGAAACAAGTGGGAGAGTTATTTGATATCTAATTTTCTTCTTTACTGGGATCCATGCATCACATGGAATTTGTATCATTGTTTACATATGAATTTAGAAAGTAAAAAGTCATTGGTTTCTTCTCTACTACAAATATCCCATGGGTAGTTGAGCCTGTAGAGGTGACATCATGCTGAGCCTGTCCCCAGCTCTCCTGTCTGCTACTGCATCAGAATCAGTCTCCAGCACCAGCTGGGCCAGTCAGGGATGAACACAGGCTTACATTGGTTGCAGGAAAAAGAAATAAATAGAAATAAATAAACAGGCTCTAAAGCATCTCACCACACTGTATTTTACGATCCATCTCACAGACCCCTCAAAGTGCAGTGGCAGAGGTTCACGGACAAGTTTCATCCTCACTGTTATAAGTCTGTAATGGAAGATACTGCAACTTCTTATAGTCTGCAGGATTTCAGCAACAATCCTACAGTGATCCACGTCACAGCACAAAGCCCAAGGGAAGCAGCAGCATGAGCTCCAGCTCCTCCTGGAGGGAGGTAATGTCATCTGCTCTCACATGTCTCAGATGCAGCAAATCTTGATGATTTAGACACATTTGTTATGATTGACAAAACTGAACATTCTTGTCTTCCTTCCTGTGATGGTGGAAATACAATATTAAACTATTAACCTAGTGATACCATCAGGTAGACACCAAAAGACACAGGTACTGCCTTCTGATCATTCTGACACCTCAGATCAACACCAGAATGGGTGAAAACTCTCTGCCTGTGTGGTTAACAAGATAGTGCAAGCAACATGGTATTTAACTGCCAAATACCGGGATGCATTTGTCATCATTGTACTACTGACAAAGTATTAAGATGTACCACTTCCAGTGCCAGCCACAAACACAGTGTTCTCTGTACTGACAACTTCTCAACAACTGGCTACTATTCCCTCTTAACCCTAATTATTTTTTGCACTGCTTTCATTTCCACAGAAGGTGCTTCAGATTCTTTTGTAAACATGAGAAGCCCACATAACTCTCCCCTCTATCTGCACAGCTGCCTCCACTTAGATATTTGCATACTGCTCCCTAGGGAGGACCTTCCTCTCCTAGTCTGAGATAAAAGCTTAGCTGTGTTCTTGCCCTGACCCAAACCTGTCCTCAGTGGATCTTCTCAAAATGGAGTTCCCTGTCCAGTTCCTGGGGCTCCTAATGCTCTGGATTCCTGGTAAGAAGTGAGGGAGATGAGGAAGAAAAATGGGGGAGAGAGGGTGTATACTATACATGTGGGTGAGCTGGCTGGAGCTCTCCAAGAAGGGCATACAAGCTTCATTTCTGTGGCAATGAAATATCCAGATGGGACAGAATCTGTGTGTCTGTGAAGACTAACACACCCAGAATGGATGGTCTACGTCCCATTCAGCAATTTCAGTAACTAGTTTTGTGCATATGGGCATTTTAGTTTATGACCAAAAATTATGCACAGAACAATAAAGATCTTACTTTAAATACCTAAGTCAAAGAAAAAATGTAAAGTTTATTCATCAAATGTATACTCGACTTAGAACATGTTTCTTATAATTTCAGGTTCCACTGGTGATATTGTGATGACCCAGACACCAGCCTTTCTGTCTGTCACCCCTGGAGAGTCAGCCTCCATATCCTGCAGGTCCAGTGAGAACCTTTTAAATAGTTTATGGAAACACCTGGTTGTACTGGTACCTGCAGAAACCAGGGAAGTCTCCACAGCTTCTGATCTATGAGGTTTCCAACTTGGACACTGGCGTGCCAGACAGGTTCAGTGGTAGTGGGGCACAGACAGATTTCACACTGAAGATCAGCGGGGTGGAGCCTGAGGATCTGGGAGTTTACTACTGCATGCAAGCAACAGAGTATCCTCCCACAGTGATACAGACACCAACAAAAACCTCCTTGCTTGGGGCAGCCCAGCTGCTCAACATGCTGTTTGTATGGGGAAAGAGCACGTTTCAGTGTACATCTGTGTGAGAAGGAGATGATGGAGAACTTAGGGTAGCTGATTCCAGTGAAGGCTCTTGGACCATTAATATCTTGGTTGCACCAGAAGGGTCACAAGGTTCTCATGCTGACATTGCAACAGCTTTGACATCACTTCTGAAACAAGAGAAAGATGTGGAAGGTCTTCTCAGCAACCAGCAACTGCAGAGGATGAATGAAGCACATCCTGACCCATCATGCCATGCATGCATTTATCACTCAATTAACAGTAGTCTAGCAGCTAAGTAATTGATACACATGCTCTTATTTAATGGACAGTTTCACTATTATTTCCTGACTTCTTTTGACTCTTTTTAGTTTCTTGACTTAAATTGCATTTTGGTTAATGTAAATAGCATATGTCCTGGTCACTTATGCCTTCTATTCCTGTAAAATATGCTCTTTCTATTTAACTGCTATGACTACAGGTTTTTGCTGATGAAGTGTTCCTAAAAATGTACGATTGTCTGTTGACTTTTTGCTTGCATTTACCCCATCAAATGTATCTATTGTTTTTATTGTTAATTGTGCTTCTCCTAAACATAAATAAGTCAATATTGGTACTTAGATAAAATTTATATCTGGGACAGAATTCAGACTCATTAAAATAACATGTAATTTTAAAATTCTAGAAAAAAGATCTGACTGGCTTGACACCTGTTGCTATTTGAGAATTGATTTGTTTGCCTTTTTCAATCTTGGCTTTGTTAATATTGAAACTAGGTCTATTTTTTATTAATAAAAACAAGGAGGAACTGTGGGGGTTGCTAGGCCCAGAGGCCTGAGCTCTGGATTGATACATTAGCAACTGAACAGGCCATTGAGTGACTCCTCCCTTGGGTGGTTGAGTTTGCCTCTTGTCTGCAAGACAATGATAGGCTAAATTCCCTTCTTGGAAGTTGAGAAAACTCCCAGGTCATTTGGAAGGCTTTTGTTTCTCTAAGAATCTGGCTGGGCTGTTCCTCCCCCAACAGTTCTGTCCTGCTTACCTGTGAGATGTTAATGCATGGGCCAAGTAACTCTGTTTGGGGCATACATGTCCATTCTCTTCTGGCAATAAGGTGACATGCCTGTTTACTCTACCTGGCGACATCATGTCTGGTCCCACAGCAGCTAGATGTCACTCCTGACTTCTCTTTGTTAACTAGAATGCATATCTTTTACATAATCCTGTATGGTGGACATCCAAGACCCCCTCTGACCCAAGCCTGAAACTTTTAATTCCTACCGCTCCCACTTCAGATTCCCACGTTTGTAGGATCGGGTTAGTGCTGGTTTGTGGGCCCAGAGAGATGGCGCCCAATGTTTACACCTTTCTACCTTTTCTTGGTCCTGTTCCATATTCACATCCTGTGCACACACATGAGTATATCACGCATGGAAGGCTTATTGATCACAACAGGAAGGAGGCTGTGCACACAGTGTGAGTATCAGGAAGCAGAGAAAGAACAGGAAGTGAACTTTAAGGACCACCACTAATGAGGTCTTACCTCCAGCAAGGCTCTACCTCCTAAGGTTCCATATACTTCTCAAACAGCACCTCACTTGTGGGAACCAAGTATTCAAACCCATATGCCTTTGGGGGAGATCAAACATTCTTTTCTTTTTTAACATTTTTTATTATTATTTCTGCTCATACAAACTTAATAGGTACACTGGTTCACTCCCTCTCTCCTCCTCCCCCCAAAACCCCTGGTCCCCCTCCCCTCACCCCTCCCTCCCCCTCCCCAGTGCCATCCCGTCCCAATTCCCAAAGAGTCCTTTAATATGCATCCCCTGACTCTCCTCTGGGCCCTCCTCTCCGATGACATACAAGGACCCAGTGGCATTTCCCTGAAACCTTCCCGTGTTCCCCTTAAGCATAGGAACACTACTGTGGCTGTCAATCCCTTGCCTCCAAGGATCCTAGTGCCTTTAGCAGATGCTAGACTTTGTGAGGTCAATAGTGTGTTGGACATTGCGTAGGGCATACAATGTCCAGTAATGATTGCTTCAGCCCTAACTTGTGTGGAGTATCTTGCAAATTATTGCTCCTCCCATCCTTTTGCACTTACACTCTTACCGCCCCCTCTTCTGCAAATGTCCCTGAGCTTCAGGATGGGGAGAGATTAGTCTAGCCTAGTTCTAGGTGGTTGATATAGAGTCTCTGAAGTTCTTGATTGTGGTTTGTTGATTTTCTATTGCAGTTTTGCTGCTCCTGCAATGCCCTTCTCTCCATCCTGCTGGGCACTGTATGTCACCCCCTGGCCAGAGACAAAAAGCTGTTAAACTGGAGTCTTATTATAAGAGCACATTCAAGGGTAGATGTAATAAAAGTAGGAAACCTCAGTGAGGGAGGGGTCAATCACCCATTTGCAAAATGGTTACCTTTTATCTGCCAGACTATATGCCCTCCCCTTCTTATCCCAACAAAACCTCGACCAATTACGGTGGCTAATATTTGACCAACTTAACTGGATGTAGAATAACCTGGGCTATTTATGATGGAAATTTCTAGGCTGGGTTCATGAGGTGAAAAGATCCACGCTGAATGTGGGTGCACTGGGGTCCTGTACTGAATCAAAAAGAAGAAAGCAAGCTGAGCACCAGGGTTCATCCACTCTGCTTCCTGACCATGGATGTCACATGACCACCTGCCTCATGCCTCCCCGCCATGATGGACCTCACTCTTGAACTGTGAGCCCAAATAAGGTTTCCTTCCTTACCCTGCTTTTTAAAAGGTATTTTATCACTTGCATGATACAAAATACCAAGAACCCAGCCTAGAATAAGAATAAAAATTGCAAATGAAAAAGTACAGGCTAGGACAGATTCCAATATAACCCACAGAATCACTCAGAAGTGTTTTCAAGGCAGGTTCCAGAAATAATATAACATCTAGGAGAAATGGATAAATTCCTAGATACTTATGGCCTATTTGATTTAAATCAGGAGAATCCAAACACCTTGAACATGCAATGAGCTTGAAGCAGTAAACAGTCTCCTACCCAAGAACCATCCAGTGTGGGCACACAAGGGTTTTTCTATCAAACCAAAGTTCTTCCATGTTGATGCCAGCCTTGTCACAGTTTGAAGGGTAAGTGTTCCCCCCACAGGCTAATGTGTTTCAATCTTTGGTTTGGGAAGCTTGGCACCTTTAAGAGGTGGAACCTTCCTGGAGAAAGGCAGTCACAGGGTGGACCTTGAGGTGGGTTAGCCCCAGTCTGCTGGACTGAGTGAAACTTCTCTTGAGCTTGTAGCAGCAGCTCTTGGCCTCTGTGATATCTGCAGTGATTTAGGCTGCTTCCAGCTTCTGCTAGCCAGCCATGCCTTTCCCGCCATGAAGTATTTTAACTCTCCTCTGAAACCATAAGCTGAATATATCTTGCTTTATTCCTTCAAGCTGATTGAGCCTAAGTGCCTCACAGCAGCAACAAAGAAGAACAACTGATAACAAACCTCCATTTCATAAGGAAATTTTCTGAGAATCGCTTACCCCTCCTATTTTGATAACTCAAAAAAACTTCCTTAACTTCTGCTGTGCTGTGCATTTCTTAGTTTGTCAGGTTGTGTTTTGCATCCCTTCTTAGCTTCATAGGTTGAACATCTGTTTTCTTGTCATCCAGGAAACAAAATGTGTAGCTAAGTCTCAAACCAATAGGGTAAAGAAAGAGACAACCCTCCATAAGGGATTAAAAGATCACATTGGGGGGAGGGCTAAGTAAATACTTAGAACTTAAAGCCTTTGCCTAACAAACAAAAAGGACCTGAGTTCAGATCATGTGGACTGCCCAACCACTGTATCCTTTGCTGTTTTACTTGCAGAAGCTGAACACCCTTCTACAGAAGTAAAATATGCTTTAGCAATATCCAAGTCTGTTGAGTGACTGCTTTTGCCACTGAGGTTCTTCAGTCATACAGAACAATGTATTTGTTGCTAAATTAATCAAACTGTGAAAGAAAAAGCTAACACCAATCCCCCACCCAGCAGGAGGCAGGATAGGAGTATCAGCAAACCCATTCTTCAAAGCCAGAGCTGCACCATAACAAAACTAGATGAGGCCTTCCTGGTGACTCCCGGCTTATCACTGAGGCCAAGCCTGGGCCCTGAACGTGGGCACCGAGGCTGGAGGAAATCATCGGGTGTCCTGCTCTATCTCTGTCCATCTTATTCCCAGAACCTGGGGCTAAGGAGGTGGTCATCAAGCACCAGAAATTCTCCCACCTCTGCCGTGCTCTACAGCCTGAGATTGCAGCCACTCCAGCTTATGTGTGTACTGGGAACTCGACTCTTAGGTAACGTACTCTACGATTGAGTGTAAATTTCTCCTACAGATTCCTGTGACTGAATACTGGTTCCCGGCTGACAGCATATTTGCAATCTTTAGGAGATGGAGCTTACCTGGAGGAGGTATGTCACGATCAATGGATAAGGGCTGAAGACCCAGATATAAGCCCACACAATTACAGCCATTTGATCTTTGACAAAGGGGCCCAAAAATCCAATGGAAAAAGAACAGCATCTTCAACAAATAGTGCTGGCAAAACTGGATGTCCGCATGCAGAAGTTTAAAACTGGACCCGTACTTGTCACCATGCACAAAAATTAATTCCAAATGGATCAAGGACCTCAATATTAGGCCAGAAACTAAACTATAAATACCCTAGTTGAAAGGGCAGGGAACTCCGTCGAGCTGATTGGTCTAGGCCAACAGTTCCTAAACAGAAATCCAATAGCAGTCACTAGAACCAACATTCAACAAATGGGATCTTATGAAATTAAAGAGCTTCTGTTCAGATAAAGAGATGGTAAACCAAGCAAAAAGGCAACCCACAGAATGGGAGAAAATCTTCACTAATCACATATCTGATAGAGCTCTACTATCCAGAGTGTATAAAACTAAACGCCAAGGAAACAAATGGCCCAATGAAAAATGGTCCTCACAACTCAAAAGAAACTTTTCCTGGGACAAAATTGAAACATCTAACAAATATCTTAAAAAATGCTCCACATCCTTAGCCATCAGGGAAATAAATCAAAACTTCCCTGAGATCTCATCTCACCCTGGTCAGGAAGGCAAAAATCCACAATACATACACCACCAAATGCTGGAGAGGATGTGGAGAGAAGGGAACTCTCCTACATTGCTGGTGGGAATGCAGGCTTATACAACTACTTTTGCAATCAGTATGGCGATTTCTAAAAAAAGTTAAAGATTGAAATGACATGATTCTGCTATACCACTACTGGGAATATTCCCCTGTAATGAAGAAATTCACTAGTGACACAAGCATAACCATGTTTATTGCAGCACTATTTACAATAGCAAAGTCCTGGAATCAACCCAAATGTGCAACAGTTGACGAGTGGATAATGAAAATGTGGTACATTTATACAATGGAATACTACTCAGCCACCAACAAAGATGAATTAATGAAATTTGCTGGGAAATGGATGGGATTAGAAAAAATCATATTGAGTGAAATATTCCAGACACAGAAAGTTAGACATTGTATGTACTCTCTAATAAGTGGATCTTAGTTCCAATCCCACTTAATGACATATTCAAAGGTAAATCTCTGTAATACCTACTGTAATCACAAAGAATTATAAACAGGAGGGAAGGAGAAGGAAGACCTCAAAAGAAAGGAGATAGAGGATCGAGCTTCATTAGAGAAAATAGGCCAAGGTCAAGTATTGCATGTAAGTAGCAAGACATGTGGTGTAGCTCACTCTCACTTCCCTTCCTGGTCACTTGCAACTGAACAGCTTTGATTTCACCAATCAGGGTATAGGGACTGACTGATAGATGGTAACTATCCAGCGACTAGGACATTGACCCCCACACTCACTGCTGTGTCCTACTCCTATTCTTCCATCTACCTTTGAGTCTCCTCTTATATTAAGATCTTCATTTAAGCTGTCTTTTATCTTTGGTTAGAGGTGACCTTCAATACCCAATCAGGATGCAGCCAAGAGCGGTGCAGGAAAAGCAAAACTGAAAACAACAACGAACCATAATTCAGAACACCAAAGACCCTACATTATTCACCTGGAACCAGACCAGCCAAATCTCTCTCCATCCTAAAGCTCAGGGAACCTTGCAAAAGAGGGGGCAGCAAGATTGTAAGATCCTAAAGATGGAGAGGACCAACAATATGTAAGATACTCCATACAAGTTAGGGCTGCAGCAGTCAGAATTGAACTTTGCCTGACCTGCACAATGGCTGACATGTCAACATCCCCCCAAAGTCTAGTGTCGATCACAAGGGAGAAGGCTCCAGGCAGTAGGATCCTTAGAGGCAAGGGATTAACAGTCATAATAGAGCTCCCATAGGAACGGGGAGCCCAAGAAAGGGCTCCAGGCTATGCCACTGAGTCCTTAACCTTCAGTAGGGTGGAGCACTCAGAGGGAGGTTTGGTATTCACACAAAAGAATGCTCCAGGGATGGGAGGAAGGGGGAGGCACTGGGGGAGAGGGAAGCAGGGAGGGGGTGAAAGGAATGGGGGAGAATGTAAGAGGGGGACGATTGGGGAGGGGAGGAGAGAGGGAGAGGATGAGGGGTACCTACTGAGCTTGTATGATTAGGAAAAAAAAATAAAATATGGGAGAAAAAAAAGTCCCAGGCATGGGAGTCCATCTCTGCGATCCCAAGATTGAACAGGTGGCTAGGTGCAGCCCTTGGGGCTTGCCGGCCAGCTAGCTTAGCATGAATGGCAAGCTCTGGGCCAGTGAGAGACCATCTTAAAAGAAGGTGGACACAGGCCTGGGGAGATGGCTACACGGAGTAAAAGCATTTGCTATGCAAACCTGACAACATGAGTGTAGATTCCTAGAATCCAAGGATGCATTCCGGGGATGCATTCCAGGGAACTGCATGTCCTTTCCACCTAGTCAGGGGCAAGCTGATTTCCCAACAGGCAGGCTCAGCGGTGGAGGCCACAAGCAGTTGCCTCCGGGGAGGGGCCTCTGGGGCACTTAGGAGGGCATCTCATGGTGGGCATCTCATCCAGGGCATGGCTGTGCCTTCAGCCTCCCTGTGTGTCTTTCCCTCTCCTGGCTTCAGGAGGTGTCTGAGGCCGTTAAACCAGATTTTCCCATGTTCCTGGAATATCTTGAGTCACACTTAGGCATTAGAAGCACATGCTGTTTTCCCAAAGGGGATCGTTATTAAAGTTGGATGTGCTGACCCCAGCATTTGAAGATGTGGGCAGGACGATCCCTGGGGTTCACTGACCAGCCAGTCTAGCCTGTTTGGTGAGGTCCAGGCTGATGAGAAACTTTCTCAAAGGAGGGGTGGTGCCTGGGGTCTTGTGGCCTCTACATGCATGTGCACATACATGTGTAAAAATGGTTTCCTTTTCAATGTGCTGGTGTGTGTCTCCACAAGACCCGGGCAAGGTCTTTCATCATGGAAGAGTGTCCTAGCTACTGGTGTCAATTTAACAACGGGAGGCTCTGAGCTGTGGGCACAGCTGTGAGAAGTTAATAGTTGACTGAAGCCCTGAGCAAGTCTGTAGGAGGTCGATTGACAGGAAGGCCCAGCTCATTGGGACTTGACATGTGGACAGGTAAGATGGAGGGAACTGGTGGAGGAAGTTGGCGTCCTTCTGTACACTTGGCCAGACATGCTGGTCTGGCAAGTGAGAATCGTCCCTCTTGAGGGTAACGACCTCCTGCTGTGTTACCCCAGAGGGGCTGAGTGTGGATCTTGGGCCATTTCAAAACTGGACCGGGAGCTAACCATGTTTCTCTGCTTGCCTCTCCTCCCTTTACTCCCTCTTTGATGACGTTATCCTAGACACTCAGCATGGTGAATGTGTGGTTTAATGTGCATGTAGCAATTCATCACTGTTGCAGTTTGCCTGCATGGTTGCTGATAAATGACCATCAAACGGCTTAAGGAACAAGGGGTTTATTTTCTCTTATGATGACTGGTTACAGTTCTCACTCCAGCTTGACAGGAGAGCTCACACCAGCACCAGGGCCGAGGGAACTGGCCACACCATTACCACATAATGGCTGAGAGAGGGATGATCCTTACTTGCCAGACCAGCATGTCTGGCCAAGTGTACGCAAGGACGTCAACTCCCTCAACCAGCTCTCAGTATTTTATTCATCTATTCAGGGCCTAGTCCCAGTCACCATGGGCTGGGCCTTCCCCATCAGCTAGACAATCTCCTGTAGGTTTGTTCTGGGCTTAACCCAACCACTAATTCTCCACAAATGTGCCCAGAGCTCAAACCCTCAACTGTCGAGTTGACACCTGTGCCTGACTATGACAGTCTGTGACCCCCTCCCCCCACGTCTACGGAAAGAGAACCCAGCAGCCCACATGTCAGCTAGCCTGGCTGAGGCAAAGGTGAAAACACCATGTCTCAAAGAAGGCAGAGAAGTGAGGACTGACCATCGAGGCTGTCCTCTGCAGCCACATGCATGCCCCATCCCCTCACAGCATTCCCGAGGACTCTGTGAGCCCCTACACATGGGCTCACATGTGCACTCGCACGCGTGCATTCTCGACTTTTCTGGGGCCTGGGGCCTGGTATTCGGATGACCATCAACAGCCTGCCCAAGGGAGAGGAGCTCAGTGCTTTAGTATCAACACAGTCTGCTTAACTCTCACTGTCTCTCTGAATGTCTGTAAGTTTACGACATGCTCATCACAAGAAGCCTCATACCAAAATCATAACCAAAATACACTCAGGAAGCTTCATCTCCAGTGAGCCTGTCAGATAGATAATATGTAACGTTTCACCTCCAGGCTTTTTCCTTCAAAAAGTATGCACATTCTCTGTAATTGCACAGATAACTTCTGAGAATTTATATGTGGCATCTGATAGACCAATCTAGTTGATAAAATTCACTATATTAATGCAAAAATATTTTTTTACTGGAAATTGCTAAAGAACATAGAAGTCAGGGAAGTGACAATGTCAGAAGGAGTTCCATGTCACACATATGTAGAAAGTCCCATCATTTCTCATGATATCTCTGTCGAGTCAAAGCACACCATTTACTAGGTGGCTAGTAAACCAAAATTTCCTTTATCAAAAGACCACTACATAGGAAAAAAATCCCAACAGAAGGATCTACAATTGTAAATATAGATGTGACAGGAGAATATACAATTGTAAATATATATGTGCTGAACAATGCTGTATCCAATTTCATAAGACAAACATTATTGGGCATAAAGAAACATATAAGTCTAGATAAAATAAGTGTAAAAAAATCAAATAAAGAACTTCAGAGTTAAACTGTATTGTAGGTCAAATGAATTACAGAAAATCCCATCAAACTGCAGAATATACATTTTTTTTAGAAATGAGCAGCAGATTCTTCAAATATATCACACATTAGGTGATATATTTGAAAACGATAACAACTGCAACAATTTCTTATATCAGATCAAAACTGGTTAGCTTGCAAAATACTTAACCTGGAAAAGTCATAAGGAAGTCCAAATGAAGGCATTACAGAGTCTTTAGGGAACTATGAAGTTTGGGTTCCAACATATTGGAAGGTCTAGAAAAATGGAACCGGATGAACAGGAACAACATAAACATAATAACGAGATTGAGGTAGGATGATCTCCCACCCAAGGAAAGCCCCAGACCTCCCACATGCATTGCTGATTCTGACAGGCCTTTTGAGGAGTCAGACCAACACAGAGCAAACACTGAGGAATGCTTCCATACCCCTTCTACGAAGCCAGTACCACACTAATGTCAAAACCAAATAATGCGATTAAAAACTCCAAGCCAATTTCCAAGATGCTGTAGACCCAAAAATCCTTGAAGTTCTTGCAAACCAAATTGAACAACACCCTGATAGGGTCCACGTGCGTATGAAACTGACTTTGGTCCTGCCATGCAAAGATCTCCAATGGATTTGAGTTAATACATGCTCCAAAGCACACAAATGCAATCAAATTAAAATATGTGGGAAGATCTCAAGAGGAGCTAGAAAAGTCCACAGCAAAACCCAACAGTGGTTGATGCTAACGGCCCTGAAGAAACAATGGGCAGAAGCTAACAAAGCTTACATATGGGGGTAAGAGGAGAGAGAAGGGTATGGGAAGAGAGTCAACCAGAACCAGGGATATATGAGACAGATATAAGGAAACCTGTAACTTTGCAAGCCAAGTGCTCATATTCCATTGCTGTCATGACTACTGACCTGAACAACCCAGGCTCATTCAGCCCCTGATTCTGTTTGCAGCTCATCACGGAAGAACAGCTGTCCTCAGATGCTCAGGGAACTGGCCACTGCACCCCAGCAGAATGGAGAGAGGACAGCACACCTTCTAGCTGGTCTGTACGCCAAATTCCAAGTAGTTCTTTCTGCATCATATTTACCTGCAAAGCGAATGGTCCCCACCCACTATGTGCTGGGGCTTCCCACATCAATCACACAATTAAAACAATCATCTACAGGCCTGCTTTATCCAGATAATTCCTTGTGGGTTTACTCTTGTGCTTTGTCTGCATGTTGCTGATAAATTCATGACCAAAGAGCTTGGGGAATAAGAGGTTTTATTCTGACTTACTAGTGTCCAATTACAGCTCTTGGCAGCACAGTTTATACCAACACTAGGCGCCAAGATACCTGGCCACACGATATCTACAGGACTGCAGAGAGGGGTAAACATCGCCTGCCAGACAAGTCTGCGAAGCATTCCAACTCACAGAGACAGTCCCCCATTTACCTACCTGCCCAGGGAATTATTCCACCCATCAGCTGGGTCAGCCATGTCAATCAATCTATCTCCTACAGGAGTTGCCTTCATTACTAACTATTCCCCAAAGTGCCTACAGCTCAGTCTTCAATTGTCAAATTGACACCTAGATACCGCATTAGAACATGCATCAAAAGACTCAGCTCTCAAGTGTCAAGTTGTCAGCTCAAACTGTCACACAAATTTTTAAAAAAACCATTAAAAAAAGTGACTGAGCAAAGGTAGCCCTCTTGGGAGGACAACATGACTCCCACAAGCTACAGGTTGGGATCAGGACATCACACTGGGAGTAGTTGGTCAGAAGCCCAAGTGCCTCAAATAATACAGGTTTTAGCCACTGTTCTTGCCTGCTCATCAGATCTGCCAAAATAAAACCGTACAAGCCTACTGCTGAAGACGCCACATGCTTTGTTTCCAGGTCACAGGAAAATGAGGCTGGAATAGAGCCAGAAGTTTCTATCCTCAAGCCAATTTCCATATGCCAGGAGAGGGATTCAGGCAGTTGGGGGACAAGTGTCATGGACACACCTACTCAGCTGCGGACCTCCAGGGACAGAAGTACCCACTGGAGCAATAATGGCACACGAGTTATGGGGACAACCGACCACTGTGGGCTGAGTCCTGCTCCATGGAGGGAATTGGTCAAAAGCCCACAGCTTGGGGGGAGTCACAGGCCCTAGTGGGCAAGCAGCTACTGTTGATTTGCTAGGACATGCTGGGCCCATTAACCTGCCTTCTCTGTGTGCATGCTTCTGGCCACAGACTAGTGCTGTTCTTGGCAATGCTAGAAGCTCCTTTTCCAGGTGGGAGGCAGAAACTCATAGCTGATGTCGAAGTGACTGTGGAGTGCTCAGCTCTAAATGGGAAGCGTCACCCCAGCTAGTTTTAGGAATGGCATGGAAAAGGTGCCTGAAAGAATGCGAGAGCCAGAGAGTGCTGCCCACGTTCTGCTAACCCCGTTCATATCAAGCAGCAATGCTAACTCCCTGGGTTCTACACACAGACATAAAGTAGAAGGGAGAGCGGGGAGAGGAGGTGCTCAGCGGGAGTAGGAGGGGCATGGAGAGAGGAACAGGGATGAACTGATCAAAATCCACAAGGGCCAATCAGATGGCTCAGTGGATGAAGGCGTCTGCGTGCTTCTCCACAGAACACAGACACCAGCAGCTGCGAGGTAGGTTAGTAGAATGGAAGGGTTGTGGGAGTCCCAGAAACAGACTGTGCACAAGCAATGTCCAGGAGTCTAGAGACCCCCCAGGAGTGCTCACCTGTGGTTTCTGGGACCATCCAGACCAGAGCAGCTATGAGTGTAGTCAACAAAAACCCCACAAATTTACTTTAGAATACTTTTCTTTTTTTTTGTTTTTTGGCAACTTGATCACACAGTTCTTAGTGTGAGCTCTGTACAGACAGACATGGCAGCATCTTGGTGCAGTGTCAAGATGTTGGGCACTAGGGATAAGAGCAAAGCAAGAGCATGCTCCAGAGTGGTGCTGAAACAAAAATTGTCACCAGCAGATAACACGGATGGTCTCAAGAGAAGCTCACTATGGCTGGTGATCGGTTCAGTGTCGCAGTCAGAGTTGTCTTGGGAAGAGTCTCACTGCCGGGGGGTCCCCTGTTCTGGGGATCTGAAACCCCAGCCTAGTTATATGCCAGCATATCCACGACATTCTGCATGTTGCCTGGGCTGCGGGCTGTGGTCATGCCCCTGGCAGAGTTCGAAAAGCTGATACAGTGTGTGTGTGTGTGTGTGTGCAGGGTTTCAGAGGAAAGGTTGTCTGAGCAGAGCCGACCGGGGACCCCACACTCTCAATGTGAACTGGACAACACTGTCTGCTGAGTGTCTGTGGGGTGACATCTGACATATCAGGAAATTAGCCACATGCTTGACTTTTTCAATTCCCCGCTTGAGCATGGAACTGGGGATTTATACCTCCACTCCATCCTTGGCAACAACCCAGGAATTTCCGCATCTTGGATACATGCCCAGTGCACACTAAATGTGCACGTGGCATGACTGTGATTCATATTCTGCAAAACTGGGTCACAGAGGACTCGGTGGGGCCTGTGTTCCCACACCTCGATGTGGGCTAAGCCTCTGAGAAAGTAACTGCTCTAACTCTGCTCCTGGAACCTGACTGGGAAGGGCCAAGCTTGCATCTAATCCAGCACTGTGAAATCCGCAAGTGTCGTTGTTTGAAAAGTGCCTCCCTCACTCGTGTTCGGGAAGGTCGAGGCATCTCTAGGAGGCAGAGCCTTGCGGAAGGAAGACAGTCACAGGGAGTGACCTTGGAATGGATCAGTCCCGCCCAACTTCTGGAGAAGCTGCTCTTGCATGGCAGGCTAGCAGCTCTCAACCTCCTGGATGGATGGGACGTGGCCCGCCTCCATCTTCTGCCGCCGGGCATGCTGCTTCGGCGCCACGAAAGGCTCTATCTCCCCTCTGCAACTGTAGTGGAATAAATCTCCCTGTTCTCCCCTAAGGTGCTGGGCTTTCTGTGCTCCCTCACAGCAGCAGCAAGAGTAGCTGATACACCACCCATCTCCCCAAGCCGCCACTCTGACCCTGCACTCCATCGCTGCGTGGATCCCGGCCCAGAGGGCAGCGACTGCTGGAGGTGACCAAGGCACATGGCCTAGGCTGAGCCTCTCGGGGAGGCGGATCCGCGGGGTGGGGGTGGGGCTCCTGGCCCCCAGTGGCGTGGGATCAATGTCTACTTGCTAGTGGCAGCTGCACACTTCCTAAGGGAGGTGAGAAGACATGGCCCAGGCGTGCTGTCTGCGGAATGCACTCAGGATGAAGCGCTGATTGGCTGTCCGCCTTGATACAAGGCGGGGTGGTGTCCCTGGTGACTGGCAGGCCACCTCAGGGGTACGGGTGTGACTGAACTTGACGGGCTCATGGCTTGGGGAGAATTTACACTACCACCAGGAGCAGAGGGAGATGCTACACCATATCCACAGGACTCTGAATCCTCACTTGCCAGACAGCAAGTGGCCAAGTTCTCAGGACACCAGCCTCCTTAACTAGCAATCAGACAGCATTCTGCAGGCTTGCTCAGGACCTAACTCAATTACTAACTTCTCACAATTGTGCCCAGAGCTGAGTCTTCAGCTGCCAAGTTGACACCAGTACCTACGGTGACAGTCTCCGAGCACATCTGTAAGGTCTCGGAGGTAGAGAGGCATGTTTTTTGGGCATGCTCTGCTAAGTGTCAGCTGAGAACAGAGAGAGAGAGATGGATAGATTGATGTACACCGTGGGGCTGAGGAAAGCGATCTGTGAAGATGTGGTAACACAGGTGTCTATCTGTGAAGGCGCCGCCCTGCCTGGTCACTGACTTGGCCAAGGCCCCAGATGGCTCACAGCCTAGAGAGTACATTGCAGCCCCTGCAGATAGCTGCGTGGAATATTCTTGCATGGGATTGGTGGCTGCTGCACAGCCTTTGCTGTGGGTATGACTGGGGCCCAGCTGTCTTTGAGGAAGAATATGCCCACACAGAGGAAGAGTGACAAGGGGAAAGACCCACAGATGCCAGCCTCCTGCTCAGCCCACCCTTCAGATCATACACATCAGCAGCAGCACACACACACACACTAAATAAAATATTAAAAAAAAAAAAGCCGGGCAGATGGTGGTGGTCTGCAATTCCAGCCTTGAAGGCAGAGCCTGGGAAGCCCCGAGCAAAGCCATAAGGAGGTGGAGCAACCAAGATGATTCTTGAAGTCACCCGTGGGCCTCTGCCACCCTCCACCACATGCATGCAAACCAAACAAAACCCAGACGTCTACCTTTCAAGACAGAACCTGTGAGGGAGCCATATGAACTACACTCAAGGGCTGGACAAATATGGGTAAAGAATAAGCTAGGAAAAAACCAAACCGATAATGTGCACATTCAATAAAGTCATTGTGATGAAAAGGATGAGGTGGCATGAAGCCCCCGCACCAGGTGTTCTGCAAGGGTCTCGTCATGCAGGCTGAGGAGGGCCAGCCAGTGCGTCGCCTGCACAGCTTCGAGGTGCACCAGAGACAAGGCAAACACACACAAAGAAGAAATCAGCAAGGCCAGGAGGTTCTCTGAAAGGCTCATCAAAATGAAGACAACTTGCCAGATGAACTCAAGATGCACAGTAACAAACCCACGGACCCCGGAAGGACCAGAGAGGCCCGTGAGCAAGTCCATGTCCACAGAGTTAGGAATACATGAAATCAGTGAATCTGCATTTCTGGCGAGAAGACTCTAAAACTCCCTCAATTACAAACAAAAAACTTGACGCTCTATGCATCGAATCACTGAGGAACTGTTCAGAACAGTAAGAACAAGATTCGCAGGTCAGTATCAGCTGTCAACTCCTGTGAGATGTAGACCCCCGGGGTGTGCCTATGAGGAGTTATTTAGACAAGGTGGGCTTTTAGCAAGCCTGGGGGAGACTGTTAATTGTAACGATGTGGGAAGACCCAGCCCACGGTAGGCAAGACTACTCTTTGGGCAAGTGGATAAGGTGGAAAGAGTTGGGGGGGGGCTCCTCCCCAAGATTACAGGAACAGGACTGGAAGAGCCTATCAGGCTGAGCCCTTGCTGTTGAGCTGGTAGCGTGGTGGGCCTGGCTTTGATTCTTTAGCCATGCTGGGTGGGTGTCAGGGTGACCTGGCTGCTTGGTCCCCCACGCTCCTGGAACCCTGTTAGAGGCCAGAGTCACTAAAAGGCCAAAAGGAACTCATAAAACTTGTTTGACATACCAGGACCCAGCGTACCAGGACATTCCAGAAGAGCCGTAAAAACGCCCCGGATCCAGATAACCTATATCGCAACTGCCAGATGCCGGGTGACTAATATCGCGACTGTTAAATGTTACAATTACCAGGCGCCTCTACCGATGCTTATCTTTACCCCCCTGCCCTACCCCCTCTTCCAGCCTGAGCATATAAGCTGTACCCTAACCCTAAATAAACGAGACCTTGACAACTCTTTGCTTGGTCTCCCTCTTTCTTTCTCGCCCATCGTTCCCTGCAGGCTCGATCCTCCTCAGACCCACGAATAACTGGTCCTGCTGGACAGGACAAGTGGCGCCCAAACGTGGGGCTCGAGGCATGGACCCGGAGTCCGACGAAGACCCAGCCGCGCGGATCAGACGCTCGTAGAGGAGATCGCCCTTGTCACGCACGAAGGAAGGTCATCTCCCGCACTCGTAGAGGAGACCGCCCTTGCCACTCACAAGGGAAAGCCGTCTCCAGTGGAACTCGTAGAGGAGATCGCCCTTGCCGCTCACAAGGGAAAGCCATCTCCGGTAAGTGATTCGTCTTCGTCTCATTATTTTCAGCGATGGGCCAAAATGTTTCTAAAGAGGCTGTCTTTATTAAGGACATTAAGTCCTCTCTCAGAGAAAGGGGAGTTAGAATTAAAAGAAAAGATTTAGTAGGATTTTTTTCTTTCATTTCTGAAGCTTGTCCTTGGATTGTTATTACGGGTCCAGAGATTCACCCCCGGACTTGGACTAAAGTAGGTCATGATTTAAATCGGCTCCTTTTACAACGAGGGCCTGAGGCAGTTCCCGTTCAAACCTTTAGTTACTGTGAAAGAATTAATGTAGAAAAAGAAATTTCCAATTTCCTAGGCAAGCAAGAATGTGATGAGCTAGTCTCAGAATCACATTACCTCACTCCAACTCAAGGATTCCCAAAAAGGCAAAGGACGTGTGTGTCCAGGCCAGATACAGGGACTTCTCCCCACCCCGGGAATTCCAAGGAAACACACTCATCCCCAGGTTTCCGGGTAAAGCCACGAGTACGTGCTGCTATGCTCGTCGCCACTGAACCCCGCCCCATTCCCTTCGCGCCTAAACTTGCACCAATGAGTTTAAAAGTTAAGTGTATAAGCCAATTATTAGGTGACACCTCACTACCTCAACACCTTCTTACAAAAACTGTATAAAAAGTCTGTGCCCTGTGTCGGGTCATCTTCCGAGTGGGAGTTTTGTCCCAACATCTGGAACTTAATCAATGATATAATTCAGGAATTTAATGGCAGCGCACAGCGGTGGCGCCGGCTGTAGTGCACATGCGCAAAACAAAATGTTTGGGGGCGAAGCGGTCCACTCGTCCCAGCGTGGAAAAAAGTTTGTGGGCAGAGTTGCTGGCTTTGAAGGCTGGGGAGAGATCCTGGCATGTGGAAAAATGGCTGCTGGGAGAGAAAATGCCTCATGATTCTCTTCATAGAGGAGAAGGAGGATGGAAACGGTTAAAAAAAAAAACAACAAAAAAAACGCTTCCTATGCATCTTCACAGAAACCTGTCCCGGGGCAGGCTAGAGTGGGGAGCTCAGGGGGGGCTGACATACAAAGTTACTTTTAAAAGGTTCTAACTTGTTTGGCTATTTGAATTCCCTATGAATATGTGTATTTTATGTTTCATAACAACAAAAAAAGTGGCCACTTTAGGTTATTGCGCGCTTGTAATCACATCTTTGGTTTTGACTTTGTTCATTATTTAGCATGCCCAATTTAAATGCACGTGCACACTTAAAAATTACCATCAAAAGGCTTGAGTACATACTGATTAAAATATCTTTTTATGAAGCTTCACAAAGAAATAATGTGTTTTTACCTGGGAAAGTTTGTTTTCACATGTGTAATGTTAACGTATTTAACAGCCAAAAAATAAAACTGGTTTCTGAGAAATTATGAGCTCCCTTCCTTGGGAAAAAATCTGGTTCCTAATTCCAAGTATACTCCTATGTTCTGTTATAATCTTACAAATTTAATTCAAGTACAGTGATTTTTAAGACAGGGTCTACTGTTAATGCCTATATATATTAAAGAACTTTTCTTACAGGATATCTAATATTAAAACAACAAAAAACCATCAAAAAAGATAAAAAAGGTATAAATAAACAAGGTATGGTACTTAAATGTATAAAAGGTTTTTAAATAAGGTTTACAAGATAAAAAAATCTCGCTTAAAAATTAAATGTGTACAGGAGTTTTGAGTTGTTTGATTAAAAAGATGTTAAAGTGTGCTATAAAGGTTTATGAAATTTTGGGTTTATAAACAGATTAAGAACTATAGATGGTAAAAAAAAAAAAAAAGAAGGTTATACATTGTGCTTCTTTTCTGCTATAGAGGACATTGAGCCTGGGGGTTAGAGATTAAGATTAAGCTTCACGTATTTAAATGTATTTTAATTGTCTGTTTTGATTAAACAAGAATTTGGTTACTCATAAAATCCCAACTTCTCAAGGGCAGCAGGAAGCTTATTCTGGGGTCATGAGTAAATACTGGAGAGGTCTGAGAACGTTGGCTTAGAGTTGGAAATTGTTTACAGGATTACTATAGGACCTTTGGCCATGAAAAGGTTCCGGTCCAAACCTTCGCGTATTAAAATCTTATTAATGATATTATACAGGTTATACTAGATCTCCTGATATTCAAAAGGTTATTTTAGAGGGAGAAAAAGTTTTACAACGTTGCTCCAGGCCCCCTTCGGCTTGCGAGTCAATTGCTGTTGATATGCCCGCTCCTCCTTCAGATCCCCCTCCCTCGGACAATTCCCCTCACTTAGAGTCCCCTCCCAGCCGTCTCTACCCCTCGTTAGACATTCCAGAGATCCTTAACCCAGTCTCTGATGATAATGCCCTACCCCCTGATGAGAAAACTTCCTCAGACAATGAGGCTACTAACTGTAAAACACCCAACTGCCATCCTCAAAAAACCTTCCATTCTTACCCATCCCCCTATGCTTCAGCTCCTCTCTTTTGCGCCCGTTCTTCCTTCAGACAACTCCTTAGATCTTATCACTCAAGCCAAAGCTGAGCTCTCTCAGCAATCAGCCTCCTTAAAACAACTCCTCCAACAAAAGAGGGAACATCTCACTCTGATAAAAGAGCTTCCTGCCCTAGATTTAGAATTAATTCAAACTTCTCAGTCTCCCCCTATAAGTTCAAACCCTAAAAAACACCAGACAGCCTCTAAAAGCCTTCAACTTTTCCCAGTCACCTGGAACAAAGCTTCCACAAATTCCCAAGAACCTTCCTCTTTCCAAGGGGAAGAAATCACTGAGACTGGGGATGAATCTGATAATCAGAGAGATAGAGAAAGTCCCTCGGAAGAATCAGACTCCGAGGACACCCCACAGGTGGTCCAGAATCAACAATACCACCGCCTAAGTTTAAAACATTTAAAAGACTTGAAAGCGGCAATTTCTAATTACGGCCCTACAGCGCCATTTACGGTAGCTTTACTAGAAAACCTGAGTGAGTGCTGGCTTGTCCCAAATGACTGGCATCATCTGGCCCATGCCTGTCTAGCTGGCGGTGACTTTGTTCTTTGGAGAACTGAGTTTGCAGAAAATTGCAGAGAGATTGCCCAGCATAATTATCAAATGCCTAAGACTAAAAACTGGACCAGAGATAGACTTATGGGGCGCCCTCCATATGAAACTAACGAAATTCAAACACATTTCCCTCCTGGCCTCCTGTCTCAGATTCAAAATGCAGGTCTCAAGGCATGGAAACGGCTTCCCCCTAAAGAGTCTGCTACCACCTCCTTGGCTAACTTCATCAGGGACCCGATAAGCCTTATAGTAATTTCATCAGCCGCCTCACAGACGCGGCTGAGCGGCTATTCGGTGTGGGCGAAAGCGAGAGTGCTTTTGTAAAACACTTAGCATTTGAGAACGCCAATCCTGCTTGTCAGGATGCTATCCACCCTCACCGGTCCTGTGACATCTCTGACTATATAAAACTGTGTTCAGGCATTGGCTCGGCTCATGCTATGGGCATCGCCATAGGAGTTGCCTTAAAAGATTTTACCAAAGACAAAAATTGCTTTAATTGTAAACAACCTGGCCATTTTTTCAAAAACTCTATGGCGCCTAAGGCCTCCCACCCACCGCCTACAACACCCTGCCCTCGATGCGAAAGAGGAAAACACTGGGCCTGTCGCTTTCCAAATGGGTTTGGAAACCCATTACCACCAAAAAAAAAAAAAAAAAAAAAAAAAAAAAAAAAAAAACTTCCAGAGGGGCCAGCCCCTTGCCCCAGCTCAGACAACTCAGGGACTCAACCCCGGAGCTATCAGGTTCGTCCCTCAAACCAAAACATCCCAGCCAATAAAATTTCCACTTTCCACAGAACAACCTCAAACAACACAGGATTGGACCTCAGTCCCTCCACTGACTCAATATTAACCCCTGATATGGGAGTTCAAGTCCTACTCACGGGCATATATGGCCCTTTACCCATTCTACCCTAAAAGGCCTCCATGTTTATCCAGGTATTATAGATTCTAATTATACAGGTTAAATAAAAATCCTTGCCTACTCTAACAAGGGACCCCTATGTCAGGGAAACGACCTTGTCGACCAGGCCACACAGCAACGTTCCCTGACTTCCTCTCTAACTGCGCTTGCCTTTAAACAACAAACATTTGCTACTACACTCACCCTTCTTCAACAGGCACAACAGGCTCATAACCTCCATCATCTCAATTCCCGCACCCTTCGCTTAAGATACAAAATATCTAAAGAACAGGCCAGAGAAATTGTCCGTAATTGCAAAGCCTGCCTGTCCTTTCTCCCTGAACCCCATATGGGAATTAATCCTAGGGGACTTGTGCCAGGCGAACTTTGGCAAATGGATGTTACCCATTTCAAAACATTTGGAAAAAGTAAATATATTCATGTCACCATTGATACCTTTAGCGGTTTTATTTATGCAACTCCCCAAACGGGAGAGGCCACAAAACATGTTATTAACCACCTTATAGCCTGTTTTTCAGTCATGAACTGTCCTAGAGTCATCAAAACAGACAATGGCCCAGGATACTCTAGTACTCAATTTAAAGCCTTCTGTGCTCAATTCAACATTAAACACATCACGGGCATCCCATACAACCCCCAAGGCCAAGGCATAGTTGAAAGAGCCAATCAAACCTTAAAAAACATGCTCCAAAAATTACTGTCTAATGGGGGAATTCTTTACTCCCCCCATAACCACAGAACTCTGCTAAACCATGCATTATTTGTTTTAAACTTCCTTACCCTTGATGAACAATAACAATCTGCAGCTGACAGGCTCTGGCATCCCTCCACGGCTGATGACTATGCTCAGGCAATATGGAAAGACCCCATTGACAACAAATGGCACGGGCCTGATCCTGTGCTCATATGGGGAAAGGGCCACGCCTGTATATATAACAGACAGGCCAATAGCGCTCGATGGCTTCCAGAACGCTTTATTAAACCTTATACCCCTAACAAGCCCTCTCAATCTTCCAAAATCATCACGATGCCTATTAATCAATCCCAGGGTGGCGCCTGAGAAGATTCTCTTCTTTTGTCTCCACAGAAAAAATGAACATCTATCTTCAGCCACCTTGGACCCTGTTCGCCGTTCTGCTTATCCTACCTGTCGGAGAATCTGGCCCCTATCAACTATGGAACTATACATGGGTAATAACCAACCAAGCAGGTAACGTAGCTAGCTCCTATTCCCAGATTGCATCCTCCCCACCTTGGCCCAACCTTGAAGTAGATCTTTGCAAGTTAGCTTTAGGAGCTGACCCCTCCTGGGGAACTCCAGACCACTACCTACCTCAACCAAAGCCCGTCAATACTCAAACCCGTTACAGTACAGTTCCTGGGTGTTATAACCTCTGGGCTCCGGCTTTTCTAACCATGGCCCCCGTCTATGTCTGCACAGGCACCCACCGAGATCGCTCCTGGAATACTCGGTGCAGTTATTCCACTGATTATTACTGTGCTTCCTGGTCCTGTGAAACCACTGGAGATACTTATTGGAATCCTAGTTCCTCTTGGGACTATATAACTGTTAAAAGAAAAAACCCTTCTCCACACAAATTAAATTTCGGACCAGTTCCCGCTAACTATGCTTGTCAACAATGGTGTAACACCCTCCTCATTACCTTCACCCCCTCTGGCAAAAAACAAGTATGGACTGACAGAGGATTCGAATGGGGCCTCCATCTGTATATTTCTGGCAGAGACCCTGGCCTAACCTTTAGAATCAAACTATTACAAGAGCTCCTTAATCAACACAAGGCATCCATTGGACCAAATGCCCAACTACACCAACACCCCCCACAAACTCCACCCAATAGATACACCCCTACTCCCAACACCCTTTCCCTTACGCATTCCTATTTCCAACCTACCATTCCTAATGGTCCTATGTCCTCCACAAACCTCATTCTGTCTGTTCTTAATGCTTCGGCCATCGCCTTAATGCGCCACAATGATTCCACCTATAAAGAATGTTGGATGTGCCTTTCAGCAAACCCTCCTTTTTATGAAGGACTAGCCTTTTTTGGCGATCTCACTTATACAAATGACAGCAACCAATTATCCTGGGACATTGTCGAGCTCACTGTCACTGATGTCTCTGAAATAGGAACCTGTCTCCTAGGTAAAAATATGGTCCTCCCCGTTCAGTTGACAGATATATGTAATGACACTTTGGTTGTCAATTCTCAGTTCATGTACCTACAAGCCCCTGCTTATAGTTACTTGGCCTGCTCTACAGGCTTAACCACCTTCGTTGAAACCTCCAAATTTCTACAGGTACGTGACTATTGTGTGCTGGTGCGACTGTTTCCCAAACTCACCATTTTTGACCCTAACGAGTTCCTTACATTCTGGCAAAGGGGTACAGACCCCCATTCTCGCCATAAGAGAGAGCCTATATCTGCTGTAACTCTAGCTGTCTCATCAGTCTTGGCCTTACTGGAGCAGGCACTGGTATAGCATCCCTCGCTACCTCCCAACATCAATATAACCAACTTAGCATGGCCATTGATAATGACATTAGAGAAATAAGAGACAGTCTCTGAAATCTCAAAGACTCACTTGACATCCCTCTCTGAAGTAGTTTTACAAAATCGAAGAGGATTAGATCTAGTATTCCTTCAACAAGGAGGCCTCTGTTCAGCCTTAAAAGAACAATGCTGTGTCTATATAGACAAAACCGGTCTTGTAGAAGATAGTTTACAAAAAATCATTGAGAGCCTAGAAAAAAGAAAAAGAGAAAGAGAAACAAGTATCTTGGTATCAAAATTGGTTTTCCACCTCCCCTTGGCTATCTACCCTCCTCCCTAGTATTTTAGGACCTCTTATTGGATTACTTTTGCTTCTTTCTTTCGGCCCAAGGGCTTTTCAAAAATTAACTCGTTTTATAAAATCTCAAGTTGACTCTGCCCTCTCTCCACCCTCCATTACGGTCCAATATCACCGGGTCTGTACAGAAAATACTAATGACAATGAAACATCCCTAGATATAACTACCGAGAGGCTTAACTTCTCTGCCCTTACTACTGATAAAACCTCATGGTGGAAATGTTATTAATCATTCTTCTCTTGAGATTACTTCATGATATAGGTCCTGCCCGCCGCCTCTTCGACACACTGGTCCCACCGACAGTCATCAACAACATCAACCCCACATGTGACCTCTGAGACCTTGTCTAGCTACAGCTATATCACCCTTGGGCCTTTAAGAGGAGGTTTTTGAGCCCAGGGGCCGCCCCAAAGACGGGCAACTTCCTCAGCTCCTAGACCAACCTAAGACAGGGACTCTGAGGGTGACAGAGCCACCCCGTGACGGGTGAGGCTAGGAGCAGTGAGGTTGAACCTAAGACAGGAACGGCCATGAAAACGGCTCCGGGACACACAGACAATATTTTTCCCAAGCCTGCCTCGGCCCAATAGCTGTCTAGCTGCCCCCCACCTTTACTATATAGAAAAGGGGGATATGTTAGAGGCCAGAGTCACTAAAAGGCCAAAAGGAACTCATAAAACTTGTTTGACATACTCCCCCGGGACCCAGCGTACCAGGACATTCCAGAAGAGCCGTAAAAACGCCCCGGATCCAGATAACCTATATCGCAACTGCCAGATGCCGGGTGACTAATATCGCGACTGTTAAACGTTACAATTACCAGGCGCCTCTACCGATGCTTATCTCTTTTCCCTTGCCCCTCTTCCCCCTTCAGCCTGAGCATATAAGCTGTACCCTAACCCTAAATAAACGAGACCTTGACAACTCTTTGCTTGGTCTCCCTCTTTCTTTCTCGCCCATCGTTCCTTGCAGGCTCGATCCTCCTCAGACCCATGAATAACTGGTCCTGCTGGACAGGACAGAACCTCGAGGCGTGCACTGGCTCCCTGGGCTGGGCTTTGACAGGGAAGGCTGTCTCTGGTCTGCTGGAAACAGACACTTGTTCCAGTCTCTCAGGAAGTCTTGGAATTCAAGAGGCACCTGACCTAGGTGATGGGGGTGCAGTGGCCTTGGGACTCTCGCATTGCACAAAGGGATGTGCAACCTAGCTGTCTGAAGATGATGTGCCGTTGGGGGTGACCTTGATGCTGCTGCCCAGGAGTTTTGCTTTGCTTTGTTTCCAGGAGCAAAGTCCCCTTTGGGTGCTTAGTCCCTTGAATAAGATCATCTCAACCTGGGCTCGGAAGGAAGCCTGAAGACCACCTTCTTAGAGTTTGAAAGAAACATGGGGCAGGCATGCTGCAAACCGCTGTGGATACAGAAGGGTGAAGACAAGACAGAAGGGCAGGTGGGCACGGAGGTGGGCGGGCAGCTGCAGAAGTGGGGTCTTCAGGGAAATGGGGAGCAAGTCTACAGTGTTCCTGGATTCCAGATTCTTGTGTCCTGGGACAGAGGCCTGCACTCAGGACACATGGTCAGACAGAAATAGACGGTGGCTTAGCTGAAGCCCAGGGGGCAATGGCACAAGGCCACACCACAGGGGCGGGTCTGTGCTTCCTGTGCTGGGTGACAGAACACCATGTCCGAGGTGTCTGAGATTGGTATGGGTGGCATGTTTCCTTCCATGGGGTCCACTGTGAGAGCCCAGGACATCCCCCCCAGCTGATGATTCCTGAAAACAAGCAAAATCGTCCCAGGTCCTGTCTTTTGCGTGGCCTTTGCCTTGGGCCTCGTCACCACACTCAGGATGAGCCCAGAACATGCCCAAGGAAAGCGGGAATCGCAGTCAGGCACGAGGCTCTGGCGAATCGGGAGGGTGGGGAAGAGGGAGGGATGAAGGTGCTGGCTGTAGGTTCTTGCAGCTGGCGGTGTGGGAGGCAGAGGCTGTGCCATGGGTCTTCGCTAAGGAGCCTGTGGGCACGTCTGGGAGAAGCGACCTAAAGCAGACCTGCAGTAGCTCAGAGGAGACTGCTAGCTAAGTGCTGAAGGAAGCCCGGCTCACAGGGAATGCCCCATGCCCTGAGCAGAAGATGGAGGCACCAGCTGGGTGTGGCCTTCTGCTGTGGATGGGGCTGGCCAGCTCCCTCAGCTTCTGTTGCAAACTCTCCCGCCACCTCGGTCACCTGCGACCTGTAATTGTGTTCCCCAAAACTGTGCTAGGGATTATGTCCGGCAATAGAATATGAACTACGACATCTACAGATCCCCAAACTTGGAACCCATGAAAAGAAGCTTGCAGGGGGTTGGAGAGACCAGCAAAGGAAGGGAAAACAGTACAAGGGGTGGGGGACTGGGGGTTCCTAGGCCCAGAAGCCTGAGCTCTGGATGATACATTAGCAACTGAACAGGCCATTGAGTGACTCCTCCCTTGGGTGGTTGAGTTTGCCTCTTGTCTGCAAGACAATGATAGGCTAAATTCCCTCCTTGGAAGTTGAGAAAACTCCCAGGTCGTTTGGAAAGCTTTTGTTTCTCTAAGAAACTGGCTGGGCTGTTCCTCCCCCAACAGTTCTGTCCTGCTTACCTGTGAGATGTTAATGCATGGGTCAAGTAACTCTGTTTTGGGGCATACGTACATTGTCCATTCTCTTCTGGCAACAAGGTGACATGCCTGTTTACTCTACCTGGCGACTTCATGTCTGGTCCCACAACAGCTAGATGTCACTCCTGACTTCTCTTTGTTAACTAGAATGCATATGTTTTACATAATCCTGTAAAGAATTTGGTTCTGTTCCTCTTTGATGTTTTCCTGAATTTGGCCCTGTTTCTTGATTATAAAACCCCTGTGCTTTTACAACAAAGTTGGCTTGGATGATGGTGGACATCCAAGACCCCCTCTGACCCAAGCCTGAAACTTTTAATTCCTTCCGCTCCCACTTCAGATTCCCACGTTTGTAGGTTCGGGTTTATGCTGGTTCGTGGGCCCGGACAGGGGACAGTGCCCATGGGCTCCTAGGAGTTCCTCAGGAGACTGTGCAGAAAGAGACAGAGGCCAGCACTATTGAGGGAATGAAGAAGAGGAGCTCGCACAGTGTGCAGAGCTGGGACACTCCAGGATTCGCATTGAAAACCCTCATCAGGGAGGCTTGCTGCCCCAGCATGCCTCATCTCTGAGGCACAGGAGCCGGGCATTTGGACGAGGGGCTCTGAGAGCATATACTTTCCAGACTGTCCTCAGCAGCCTCCACGGGGTCTATGCAGGGGGACCCCAGCTTGTCTCAGGACAAGCTTCCTGCTTCTTTACGGAGCAGCCGCAGGAGCTGCCTGAGCACGTGGTCTCGGCTGCTCAGCGCAGAGCCTCTGGGTTTCCCCACCCTGCCCTCTCCTTCCTCTTGAAAGCGCATCCTCCCCACCCCAGGGCTTTTCCAATCCATCCAATCACACCTCCCAGCTCAATCCCTAGCCGGTTGGGTCCACTTGCAGGCATCTATGGGGCTTGCTAAAAATGGGAGTGTGACACCCCACCCCCCACCCCTGCCACAGAGAACATTTCTCTCCTTCCAATGAACTCTGGGAGGTATGATCAGCTGGCTCTTGCCCACGGGTGCCAATGACACAGTAAAGTATCTCACCCAAGTCTGACTTGGGGCACTGATGTCTTTACTGGGCTGTTAAAGTCTCTGCCTTGAAGCAGAAAGATTTGAATTCGAATCCTCTGATCCCATGGAAAAATGCCAAGTGGATTTGGCAGAGGCCAGCAATCCACACGTGTACATCCACCCACACTGCTGCAGTCTGCCTGCCTGTTGGCAACAAGTTCACGACCAAATGGCTTAAGGGAACAAGGTACTTTATTTTGGCTCAGGGCTCTTGGTTCGTTCTTTGTCCAGCTTGGCAGGAGAGTCACATCATGCAGGGACCAAGAGCACTGGTCAAACCAAGTCCACAAGACTGCTGAAAGAGGGACAATCCTCATTTGCCAAACCTGCATGTCTGGCTGAGTATACAAAAGATGCCAACTTTCCTAGCCAGCTCCCCCCATCTTATTCACTTGCCCAGAGACTAGTCCCGCCCACCATGGGCTGGGTCTTCCCCATCAGTCAGACAATTTCTTGCAGCCGTGATCACGGTTTAATTCACTTACTAATTCTTTATGAATATGCCCAGAGCTCCAGGCTTCAGTCAAGTGACACCTATACCTAACTATGAGACACACACACATGAAACAAGGACCGGGATCGGGGATTACTTAAACAGTTGTAAAATGCCACCCCATCATGGAGTACCTCTTTGGGTTAATCTTGCACATCCTATGTACCCCAGCATCTGCCCATCTCTTGCAGATGGGGGAGGCGTGCAGAAGGGCGTGGTGCCTAGGATCCCAAGTGAGGCTTTTGTGATTTTCTCCTCTGCCTTCCACTAGGGGGCAGCAGCCCTAGCTATGCTAGAGTATGATGCTCCATTAGTTGCTATGGCTACCAGGCCCTGAATGATCCATACTGAAGACCAGCAACCTGATTATGTTACTATTGCAAAAAGCCAGACCCGAACAGCATGTCAGATCGTGTTCTAAGTGACCAACTGGTACTGTCAGCCTGGGGCCACCGTGCAGGAAGCCTTTTCTTTTTCTTTTTGGCAACTCACGAACTGCAAACTCAAGCCCCTGAGGGCCTTCACGTGGCCTAGGGGTGACTGTAGAACAAGTTACATGGAGGTGAACGAATGAAAGAAGCCAGAAGCCAGTGGACACAGCAATGCCAGGGCAACCTTAGCCACTGGCTTCATGCAACAAGAGGCACATGTTCAAGAAAACTCTGGGGTACTGAAATGGGAGAGGTGGGCTCTAGCAGATGCTGCTCGATGGGATTTTCATCAGCTCACTGGCCCATACCCATTCTGGACACTGCTTTCCCTTTCTTGATGAAATGCCTTTTTATTTATTTATTTTTTTTGCAAGCATGCTCTGCATGTATGTCTGTGTGTGTGTGTGTGTTGTGTGAAGTCCAAGGCCTGAGTTTCCCAAGCTCCACCCATCTTTCTAGAGCCAGAACTGCAGGCTGCCACCATATCTACCCAGCATTTTTACTTGGGATCTGAGGCTTTGAACTCATGTCCTTATTGTGTGGCAAAGGCTTTAACCTCTGAACCATCTTCTCTGCCCCTATTTCAACCATGTGTCTGGTCCAATTCTTTAGCCTGGAATGCCACAACATGGAAAAACTACAGCCAATGCTTCTGGGATTCAGATTCACCCAAATGCAATGCTCGGCTTCAGAGAGGAAAATAACTAGCCTTCCATATCACTGCCATTATGGGGGTGGAAAGACCAATTCCTAGGGTTACCTAAGCAGTCAAAATTACTGGGGAGGTTCTCCCAGTAATTCTAGGGGTTGTCAGCAGCTGTGCAGAAGGTGGGGGTTGAGTTAGCCACAATGGGGCGTGCTTGCCTGAGGACACAGAGGAAACCACTCACCCCAGTTCCTGGAAGTAATTCCAGCAAGCTGGTGGTCACACCAGGCGACAGAGCGACGCAGTCATCTTTGGTCTGTTGCAGGCATCGCTACTGGGTGTGACATTTGTCCAGTCCTCCCAGGGTCACCAAAAAGGCTGCATGGCGGGTGGCTCCAGAAGACACGCGGCCCAGGGATGCCTATCATCTTTCTTTCCTTCTAGAGGATTCCACCCTGCCCGCCCCTTTCTGGACTTGGGCCTCGGCCTGACACACAAATGCCTACTTGCTACCTAACCAACACTTGAGGATCACTGGTGGCAAAATACCACCGCATTGTTTCCTTGAGTCTGTCGCCTCTTGCAGGAGCGTGAGTGGGGGGTGCAGGGTGTGCCTGTGCACCCACGTTCTCCTGTGTGTGGGCGCATGGGTGGGGATGGAGGCCAGAAATGGGTCTTCCTCGATTCCCTAACTGTTTCTCTCAGTGAATCCTGAAGTCGCTGTTTTGGCTTCACGGACTACTCAGGATATTCCTGAACTGTCTGTGTCCCCCCCATCACAGGGGGGGGACGATCACTCCCAGCCCCCCCAAACCCTCCTGTCTTCTACTGCCTGTTACAGTTCAGCCCCCCTTCACGGTCTCAGGCAAGACTGACTTCAGTGGCAAGGTCGCCTGGTCGCCCAGGGGCAGCAGTCGCTCTGGACGACCCCCAACCGGGCCTCTTTCTACAGTTGGCTTTCTCCCTAGCAACAGAGGCCCTGACACGTCACACCCCGCCCCCGCCCCCGAGTCGCGTGTCTGCGTCAATCAAACCTTCCTCACACACGGGCCAAAGACCTCACGGGGAGTGCCCGTCCTGCCCCCCGCCCCGTTCCACCACAGGCGTCTTGGGGTTCCCCACTTCTGGAAAGTTCTCGCAAATCCGAAGTCTTCTCCGGCCGTGGCCGCCGCGCGGGCTGCGCGGGACACGACGCGGGGCTCCGGCCGCCCCAGGGGAGCACGGGGCTCCCCCGGCGCCGCTTCCCTCCCGCGGCCCGCCCGCCCCACCGCTCACCATGGCTGCGGCCCGCGCCTCCCGCCGCCCTCGCCGCGGCCGCTGGGGTCGGTGCTCACGCAGCCGCTGAGCACCAGGCCCGGACGCCGCGGCCGACAGGGCCGAACCGTGGGACAATGGCGGCGCCATGAAGCAAGATGGCGGCGAAGGCGCTTCCGCCCTGACTTGCTGTGCTTGGGGCCTCTCTTTGGATGTTGTGCCAGGAAGCAAGATGGCGGCGGAGGCGCTTTCGCCCCGACTTGCTCGGCCTCGGGGCCTCTCATTGGATGCTGTGCCAGGAAGCAAGATGGCGGCGGAGGCACTTTCGCCCTGACTTGTCCTGCGGGCGTTGCTGATTGGACTACGCTGGCCCCTGCAGCCCCGTGACTCGCCGCTTCTCCGACACCCACGTGCCGAGCACTGAGTGACAGAATGAGTGGTGGTGACTGGAGGACGGGAGCCTGGGACCAGCCGGACTTGGGGGATCACTGCCTCCGAGTAGACAGTGCTTCCGGCTTCGTAGACCGGTGGACCCCCTCTCTGCTTTACGATGATTGTTCTTTCTTTTTCCTTCTTGGAGATGAAGTCACTGCCGTTCGTAGCGTCTCACGGTACTTGCGAGAGAAGGTTCCCGGGCCAGGATGGCACAGTTGGTGCGTCATCCGGTGCACGTGCAAACTGGAGCTAGATTGGGGGCAATATTCTAGTTCTTTGTACCCGTTTAAAAATAAGAGAGAGAGAGAGCGGGCAGAGAGAGCGAGAGAGACTGGAGATCTCAGTGACTGCTTGGGAAGATGGTAGAGAAAGAAGAGTTGATATACTTATTTTTAATCTATCTGATTTTGGTTAGAGATCAGGAAAGCAGAGGTACTTATTAGTGAAGGCCGAGACCTGGGGGTAGGGAGTGGTCTTCAGAGTGAGCAAGAGTATACAGGGGTGTCCGCAAGAGGAGAGAGCAGAGGTTTTACGTTGAGTAAGTGCGCTCTCAGAACTCTAGAAAGAGATTCTAGAAAGAGGCGGGGCAGGTGCCTGTATTCGGTGTCGCAAGGAACAAGAACTCGGAACTGAAAGCGAAACGGCATGGACCATCAGTAGCGAAACTGAAGGCGCGTACTGTTTGTTACTAGCCCTTTTTATTTAGCTAAAAGCAGGAAGGAGGGATCAAAAAATAAAGACCCCCCTGAGGCAATAAGCTTGGTGCATCTGCAAGGTCCCCAAACCAGCCTGAACTAGATGTGGTTCTGGACATGTACCCTGCGCTTTGTCCTGTGTGCAATAGATTTTCCTCTGAGTTTGCTCCGGAGGGAGATTTCATCTTGTCTCCAAGATGTCTGTTCACCAGTTTGCTCTCTGAACTAATTCCGGGGATGCATTCCAGGGAACTGCATGTCCTTTCCATCTAGTCAGGGGCAAGCTGATTTCCCAACAGGCAGGCTCAGCGGTGGAGGCCACAAGCAGTTGCCTCCGGGGAGGGGCCTCTGGGGCACTTAGGAGGGCATCTCATGGTGGGCATCTCATCCAGGGCATGGCTGTGCCTTCAGCCTCCCTGTGTGTCTTTCCCTCTCCTGGCTTCAGGAGGTGTCTGAGGTCGTTTAAACCAGATTTTCCCATGTTCCTGGAATATCTTGAGTCACACTTAGGCATTAGAAGCACATGCTGTTTTCCCAAAGGGGATCGTTATTAAAGTTGGATGTGCTGACCCCAGCATTTGAAGATGTGGGCAGGACGATCCCTGGGGTTCACTGACCAGCCAGTCTAGCCTGTTTGGTGAGGTCCAGGCTGATGAGAAACTTTCTCAAAGGAGGGGTGGTGCCTGGGATCTTGTGGCCTCTACATGCATGTGCACATACATGTGTAAAAATGGTTTCCTTTTCAATGTGCTGGTGTGTGTCTCCACAAGACCCGGGCAAGGTCTTTCATCATGGAAGAGTGTCCTAGCTACTGGTGTCAATTTAACAACGGGAGGCTCTGAGCTGTGGGCACAGCTGTGAGAAGTTAATAGTTGACTGAAGCCCTGAGCAAGTCTGTAGGAGGTCGATTGACAGGAAGGCCCAGCTCATTGGGACTTGACATGTGGACAGGTAAGATGGAGGGAACTGGTGGAGGAAGTTGGCGTCCTTCTGTACACTTGGCCAGACATGCTGGTCTGGCAAGTGAGAATCGTCCCTCTTGAGGGTAACGACCTCCTGCTGTGTTACCCCAGAGGGGCTGAGTGTGGATCTTGGGCCATTTCAAAACTGGACCGGGAGCTAACCATGTTTCTCTGCTTGCCTCTCCTCCCTTTACTCCCTCTTTGATGACGTTATCCTAGACACTCAGCATGGTGAATGTGTGGTTTAATGTGCATGTAGCAATTCATCACTGTTGCAGTTTGCCTGCATGGTTGCTGATAAATGACCATCAAACGGCTTAAGGAACAAGGGGTTTATTTTCTCTTATGATGACTGGTTACAGTTCTCACTCCAGCTTGACAGGAGAGCTCACACCAGCACCAGGGCCGAGGGAACTGGCCACACCATTACCACATAATGGCTGAGAGAGGGATGATCCTTACTTGCCAGACCAGCATGTCTGGCCAAGTGTACACAAGGATGCCCACTCTCAACCAGCTGTCTGTATTTTATTCCAGGGCCTAGTCCCACCCACCCTGGGCTGGGTCTGCCTCATCAATTTCCTTCAGTTCGCTCTGGGCTTAACTACTAATTCTCCACAAATGTGCCCAGAGCTCAAACCCTTAACCATCAAGTTGACACTTGTACATAACCATGACAAGCACCTATTCTTTTCTGCTTACACAATGACTGTTCTTTGTCTTTACTTCCTTGCATTACACCATATAAACTGAGCTATCCTTGAATAAAATGTCTTCACATATTGATTCTACTTCAGACCTACATGGAAAACTAAAGTAACCATTGGTGGTTGTAACAGTTACTCTTAACGATTGCTGTGAGAGAACACCTAAAGTCAAGCAACTTAAGGGAGAAAGGGAGGTTTATTCAGCTTACGGTTCCAGAGGAAAGGTACAGTCTCTCAAAGCAGAGGTGGCATGGCTGGCTGGCCAAAGCTGGAGGAGGCCAAGTCACCACAGACATCTTGGAAGCTGAGAGATGCAGACTGCTTGCAGCAAAGGCAGACTTCTCCTGAAGGTAGGGGGGGACTAATCCACCTCAAGGCCCACCCCTTGTGACTGCGTTCCTCCAGCGAGGCTCCACCTCTCAAGGTGCCATGACCTTGCCAAACACATGAGACTGTGGGGGTCACATTTCAAACCATAACAGTGGTTATATATATGGATATGCTGTGGCTAGTTCCCTTGGCCCCTGGTGTGGTATGAGCTCTCCTACCAAGTTGGACAAGAACTTGTAGCCAAGAGACATAAGAGAAAATAAAACTCAAGCTGTTTTGTCATGAATTTATCGGCAACCATTCAGGGTAGCGACAAATCAACACTGAAAGTTATTTCCAAATTCTCTGCACATGTCTCAGGAGGTATAGGGTCTGGCTATAATGTAGAAATCTGTTGTTGATGTGATTCTAATCTCTGGAGTGGCAATTCTTACTGCTTCTGTGAGTGCTGTGAGACAACATGCAGACTCTAGCAGCTTAGTGGGAGAAAATGAGATTTATTTGACTTATGGTTCCAGAGGAGAGATATGGTACATTATGGCGGAAAAGGAGTGGCAGGCGGCAGATGCTGGAGGAAGAATAGGTCACTGAAGACATCACAGAGGCAGAGTAGAGACAGGCAAGGTGCAAAAGCAGACTGCTAGTGGAATGAGGGAGGGACTATCCAGTTAAGGCCCTGTCATAGTTAGTTACAGGTGTCAAGTTGATGGTTGGAACGTTTGAGCTCTGGGCACATATATGGAGAATAGTAGTTGAGTTGGGCCTGGAGCAAGCCTGCAGGAGATTATTTAGCTGATGGGGAGGGCCCAGCCTGTGGTGGGTGGGATTAGGCCTTGGAATAAAAGATGGAGGGATGGTTGAAGGAGTTGGCATCCATGTGTACACTTGGCCAGACATGCTGGTCTGGTAAGTAAGGATTGTCCCTCTTTCAGCCATTATGTAGAGATGGTGTGGCCAGTTCCCTTGGCCTGGTGTTGGTGCATGCTCTCCCATCAAGCTGGACTGAGAATTGTAACTGGAATGTTGTAAGGAAATAAACCCCTTGTTCCCTTAAGCCATTTGATGGTCATTTATCAGCAACCATGCAGACAGACTGCAACACGCCCTCTTCCTATGATGTAACTTCCTCTAACAAGGCTCCATCTCCTAAAGGCATCACAAACTTTCCAAACATTTACATTAGCTAAGGTTGCAAACACATTCACATTAGCTAAGGTTGCAAGCACAGGAGCCTGGGGGGCAGGGGAGCTCATGTTCAAACCATGACACTGTCCTTTGGTCACAAATTTGTGAATTCCTAGGGATCAATCAACCAGCAGTTTTGATATTTATTTGGGGGTGCAGTAGCTGTGTTACATGCCTTCCTATGACGGACCGCCAGGTTCAGCAGCTAGTCTCTCTCTCTCTCTCTATTTCTTTCTGTTTTTCTCTCTCTCTCCTATACATACATACAACATACATACATACAACAAATAAAGAAATGAAGCAATGTGATCTGGTGCAGGGCTGCTGCTGCCTTCCCAGAGCTGCATGAGCACTGATGGCAGCTTGACATGAATCTTCTGCTCTTTGGCCTTTTCCATTGAGACCATCTCGCAAACAGAAGGTTCTGAGTTTGGATCTTGGATTCCACATAAGAACGCCAAGTGGAAATGGTGGCAGTCTGCACTTCCAGAGGGCCTGGGAAATTCCAGAAGTAAGCAAAATGTAGGTAGAAGCAATCAAGGATGATTCCTGAAATCACCCTTGGTCCTTCACAGAAACACACAGTGCCTTGTAATACACACAAAACAAACAAACAAACTTAAATAAAAATGATTGCTTAATTCACTGGCATTTTTGTGGAGCCCTTAAGAATTAAAGCTATAGTCTGAGATGTTAAGATTTCTGTTTATCAAAAGTGTCTCATGTAAAGACTCTCTCTCTCTTTGGCCCATGTTCTTCCCATACTAGGAACCCTGGTTTTGTGGTACCTCAGGCTATTCAGGGCAGGACAGCTCTCATTTCCCTGCCACTTCTTTCAATAAATCAGATGCACACCATTCCCATTTCATGACTATTCCCTGTGTATCAATAAAATCTAGTGGGACTGGGTGGCAGATTTTTGCCCACTTTTCTCTCTACTTCTGCCTCTGAGTTTCTTTCCCTTGCTGCTTTTTTCAGCTTCAGGGGTCACCTACCATGCTCAGACATGGTGCACTTAGAGAATTTTAAAAGGGATAATGAGTGAGAGAGTCCCCTCTACTCCCCAAAAAACCCTTAGAGTTTAGCACGACAGCAGTATTAGATGTACTTTCAACTTATCATTTTTCAACTGCCATGTGTTTATGATTACATAACTCCTCTGGGAAATGAAGAGATCAGTATGATGGAGCTGACATTCCATGTTCACATAGGTGATAGAGCAGGTCCAGAAGGTGTGGTGTTGGTTCCATGTTCACAGCAAGAGTCTTCTCAACAGCCATGGCTTGCATCTCCAATATCAGACAGTGCTCTTAGGTGAATAATTTGGGTTGAGACCCAGAGACATTCTGGTGTGTCTGAAAAACTGGTAAAACAGATCACATACAAACAAACCAAACTATTTTTGTATTGATGATTAGATGAGTATTTTTTAATGATTTGACTTACACTTCAGGATTTCAGCTTCTAGGTTGAATCATGAAAACAAAGCTTTTACCCTCACAGTATATTCAATGGTGGTTATATCTTACTGTAGAGAGCCAGCTAGTGTAAATTTCATTCCCAGATTTTTTTTTTAAGCATGGAAGTCTGAGAGGAGCTAAAATCATAAACTTTTCACTGGTGCTTTCTGAAGCCCTCAAGGGATAAGGCTATGTAATCTGAGACATTAGGGCTTTTTGTTTATATCAGAAGTGTCTCATGTATAGACCCTCTGTCCCTTGTTGGATATCAAGAATATCCTAGCTCCCTGACAGGATGCAGCCTAGGGCAGTAGAAGAACAGTGAAGTGGACAGCAACAGCCGCCATTATGCAGAGTCCCATCGACTCAGCAAGACTCACCTAGAATCAGGCCAAGTTAATCTCTCCCCATCCTAAGGCTATGGGAATCTTTTGGAAGAGGGGGGTGACATTGTAAGAACCTAATGATGGGAAGGTTCACTACTGGACAAGACATTCCATTCAAGGCAGGAGTGTTGCATTTAGGAACTCACTGCAGTTAGACTTGCCCTTCCCAGACCTGCAAAATGACTGAAATACCACTATGTGCCCATAGACTATGGAGGAACTAAAGAGACATAAGGACACAGTGGAAACCTTGGGGACTAAAGCTGGGGTGGCCCAGAGAGAGGCAACTTGGTATGCCACAGAGATCTGAACCCCCACAAGAGTAGACAAGCCAGAGGGAACTCTGGGGTCCATAGAAACAGACAGGCAGGAGGGTGGAAGGGAGTGGGATAGACTGATGAAGGGAAGGAAGGGAGATAGAGGGAGGTAGGATGGGGGGAAGCAGGGTTAAATACTCAATATGCTTGTAAAACTAGAAAAATAGGAGAGATGGCTCAGAGGTTAAGATTCTGCCTCACAAGCAGAAGGTCCTGAGTTTGGATTCCAGGTCCCACATAAAATACTCCAGGCGGAAATGGCAGTAGCCTGAACTTCTGGCTCTTGTGGGTGAGGCCTGGAAAATCCCAGAGGGAATCAAGGAAGTAGAAGCAATTCAAGATGATTCCCGGAATCACCCTTGGCCCTCCACAGGAACACGTGCCCTCTGATACACACACAGACACAGACACACACACAAACACACACACACACACACACACACACACACACACACACACACACTGTCTCTCTCTCTCATACTCAATGAATAAATACATTTAAAAACTAGAAAAAAATTAAGAAAAAGAACATCCTAACTCTCAGACTGGCCAGCCAAGCATGCACAGGAAATAAGAGAGCTAACCAATCAACTAGTCTCACATCTGGATTTGCATGCAGATTCCCATTCCTCTGATAATTCCATGTATAAATAAAATCTGTCAGGACTAGGTGGTGGATTTTCACCATTCTGGACTTTTCCATCTGCTTTTCTATTTCCATCTCTGTGTTCCCTTTTCTGACTTTCGTGTTTTTCATCTGCAGGACAGCTTGATGGTTCACCATGCTGAGACATGGTGCACTTAGAAAATTTAGAAATCCCATGAGCAAAGCTCTTGCTGATTGTGATGGTCCCATCATCCAATCGCCCAGGAGGAGGGCCTCAAGGTCCACCTGAAAGGATTCTCTAGATTAAGGAGTTCTCTGAGTATGCCTGGAAATTGCCTTGGTTGCTTTAATTGAGGTGGAAAGATCCTCTGTTGTGGGCCAAACCACTAGCCAGACGTCTAAGACTATGAGAAAGTAAGGCAACACCAGCAAGCACAACTTCATTGATCCTTTGCTCTTGATTGGATTAGATGTGACCTTGGCTCTTGATGCTGTGATTCTCCTACATGGCAAACTGTAACTTAGAATTGTGAACTGGTATAGATTCTTTCTCCCTTAAATTGCTTTTGTTGTGCATTTTTATCACAGCAACAGGAAGTGACATACATGGATGAACCACACAGTGAGCTGTGGTGTATAGACAAATCTATTTCTGCTGATTACAATGTAAAGTGACAAATCATACAGTCCCAGAGGTCTCTGACAAGAGGTCACACAAACCACAACAGTAATACCAGAAAGGTAAATTTGATAAAAATAAAAGCTACATATAAGCATATAAATATAAATATGGAGCTGGTAGGGAGCTGGTGTAGCATCCATAAAAGTCCTGAGTTTGATCCCCAGCATCACATAAAACCAGATGTGATAGTTCACACCTATAATCTTAGCACTCAGGTGTATGCAGGAAGATCAGGAGTTCAAGTCATCCTTGGCTATGCAGAGTTTGAAGCCAGCATGGGATAGAGGAGAAACTATCTTTTTAAAAAAAGAAAAAATTACACAAAGGGAGAGTATTGTAGGTATATGAGAATCATGATTATTGACACGAAAGGAAAATTTTGTCAGAATCAAAGATCATCTCTTTTGTGATGACATTACCCTGATTTCTCCAAATATGAAACAAATATTTAGAAAGACATTTGATAACACACCCATTTAGCAAAACTACAACAGTAGGTTCTCCCCAGACCCATGACTTTCCTGGCCATGTGCAAATTTTGGCTGTGTTTCCCAGGTATGGATTCTTTCTTTAGATTGGGCTCAAGTGCAATAGAAAGCAGTTGTTTACCGCCATAACAGTGAGGCCACTATTACAACAGTGGGTACACCGCACCTGGCAGGTCAGTATTGTGGCTTGCAGAGTCCAGGGCTGGGTAAGACCACTGAGGGTCTTTCTTTACTCACAGCTTACAATGCACCTTCTGATGCTGTGAGAGCTGGCCGAGACAGAAAATGTTTCCTGGTCAGTTCCAGCCTGATTTCTCTATGTCCTGCAACTGAAGTGTGTGCTGTCTTTAGTTAAAACATCTTATAATCTTATTATAGCAGATAGCCAAGAGCCAAGGAGGTGCTTGTTATTTTGGGGAACCAATGGGATGGTATCGCATGCCTAGCACTGAAATTTCTGTAAAAGCTCATGGCTTCTGGAGATGGCATTGCCCATCCATACAGGGTACTTTCATTCAATGCCTTTTAAAAGTCGCATGTAATTGTCTTTTAAATATGTTTATACCAATAGAGGAGTGAGGCTCCGGATCTTGGTTGGAGAAGCTTCCCTCTGTGGTGGGTGGTGGATCATACAAAGACCCGTGGCTGGTCAAAGTGCTAAGAATATGTGTGTGGAGTGCTCAGCTCTAACAGAGGTGTCTACATAACCCTCCACCCCAAGAACATGATGGACGAGAGCATGGAAGGATGGAACATCCAGAGGACAGAGAGGAATGCTGTGAATCTCTTGTCACATGGCATGCCTACTATATGAACACATAGTAGCTATGGTGGCCCTCAGGATGGCCAGCAAGTTAACACTCCACATGGATGGGTAGAGGCTCGTGAGACATGATTCACAGCCTAGAATCTAGTGGCAGATGGTGGCTGCTGTGGGAGCGATTCTCTTTATGATGTGGATTCCCTCATGCCCTTGCATGTATAGGCAGTACTAGTGGGATCTGAGTCATTAAAATAAAAAGTCACAAAGGTGGGAGGGAGAACACATTGGGGATTGGAGGAGATAGTGGGAGATGGGTATGATCAAGATGGGTAGTGTCTTTTTAAATCAAATTGGATCATTAAGTTTTCTCTTTATTTTAACCTGTAGAGTCATAGTAAATGAAGTGGCTTGGAATATGGCTGCATAGTTCATTTTTTTTTCTGTGCTTTAATAAAGCTCAAATAAAAACATTATGAATTTACATGTTGATTGAAACAGTTAAACTAAATCTAAAATATGTCCAGAAATGGAAGAAAATATGGATCAGAAAGTAAAACTAGTAAATCCCCACACAAAATATATTTGCTTTGAAACATTCCCATTTTTCAAAAATGTGGAGACTTGGTGAATTTGAGTATCACTGTCCTGCAAGGACCATGACAATATCCTCTGCATCATTTAAATTTTAGTATATGTGTTGACAAACTGAGCACACAAACTTATTCTAATGGCCCATTAACTACAGCTTTATTAAAGCACAGAAAAAAATGAAGTATGCAGCCATATTCCAAGCCACTTCATTTACTATGACTCTACAGGTTAAAATAAAGAGAAAACTTAATGATCCAATTTGATTTAAAAAGACACTACCCATTAAATACACCAATCCTTAAACAAACCTGCAATGTTTATTTTCATAGCTGAAATCAGAAGTACATAGTGTAGAGATTACTTTAGAAATAAGCTATTGATAAGCATGATATTATTTGCAATTTCTAGACCATTTCTTTTTTTTTAAATTTTTTTATTATTATTTATTCAGTTGTGCGTGAGTGCGTATGTATGTGCGCGCGCATGTGTGTATGTGTGTGTGTAGAACCACGGACGACTCGGGAACCATCATGGACACCTCTACCTCCTTCTGCCCCGGGATTCACAGGCTCCGCCCTACCAGGACCAGAAGCGCAGGCCGCCCCTGCTTCCGCCTGGCGTCTATACGTGGGATCTGGGATCCGAACTCAGGACCTTCTGCCTGCAAGGCAGAGGCTTAACCCCTGAGCCACTTCTCCAGCCCTAGACCTTTTCTTTTATGTTGTAGAATTTAAAGAGTACTTTACAAAATTTACATAATTCTCCTCATTACACTTGTGTGGACAGAATTCCATTACATAAAGGATTTCCACACAAATTTGAAAACCATTTGTGGCAACTAGCAATTTTATTTCATATTTCACATTTACATGATCTGATTCACATGTTCTTATATGGCCAACTGAAAACTTTGGCACATATTTTCTAAACAAGATTTCTTACCACACAGTGTGTTTATACATATATGAACTGAAATGTTCCCACACATTTTAAATTGTCATGAGTTTTCTTCAGTGTATATTGTCTTATTTCCAGAAAAATCTTGGGTCAATATGGACCTTCCCACATTCTACATTATTTTCTCCAGTGTACTCTTTATATGCTTTCAAAGGGAATAAGAACATCATGATCCATAGTCACATGTGAGTTTATCCAGGTCTTTAAAAAATTAGAGTTGGGGAGACAGTTCAGTGATTAAGGGGCCTCCCAACAAAAAGACCAGAGTTGCAGTTTCCAGATCCCATGTAAAATGCCAAACAGATGAGGTGTCACTCCAGCCCTAGCAGGCAGTGTCAGGAAGCCCCAGAACAAGCTGGGTTTGGGTTTAGAGACCTTGCCTCAAAACAGTAAGGTGGAAGCCCAGTTAAGGATGATTCACCCTCCCCTCAGTCCTACATATAGATGCACTATGTCTGTGTACCACATACGTGTCCACTCATATGCAAACATATACAAACCTGATACACATGGAAAAAATACAAAATAATAAAATTCACATAAGACTTTCCCACAGCATGTATTTAGAGTTTTCTACAGCAATGTGAATTTGCTCGTGTTTTTATAGGGTACTCCACGTTATGTGGTCATTCCCACGTAGCTTGTATCCACAGGTTGTAAATGCTTTCATGGTATTATGTGGAACAAGAAAAAGTGAATACCTTCTGCAATGTTTATGTATAGGTTATGGTACTGAAGGAAGCTGTAATTCACAAAGGAGTTCTAACCACTGTGAACCCTTTCATGGTGTCTAAAGGAAGTGTGATGCCTGAATGATTTACCACATTGCTTACACACATAGGGTTTTTCTCCAGTGTGAAGTCGTTCATGGATCCTGACATTACTTAAAGAAGACAATGTTTTCCCACATTGTTTACATCTGTATGGCTTCTCTCCAGTGTGAATACTTTTGTGGCTTCAAAGGGAACTGTTACGAGTGAAAGACTTCCCACATAGCTTACATACATAGGATTTCTTTCCACTGCTAGTACTTCCACTCAAAAGTTTCTCACATACCTTAGCCCATAGAGTTTTTCTCCATTGTTAATCTTTTCATGAAACTGAAGGGAACTGTGACCAGTGAAGGCCTTCCCACATACTTTACACTCACAGGGTTTCTCTCCGCTGTGAACTTTTCCATGGTACTGAAGGGAGCTGTTGTAAGTGAAGGATTTCCCACATAACTTACATATGTAAGGTTTATCTCCACTGTGAATCCTTTCATGGCATCGAAGGGAACTCTGATCAATGAAGGCTTTCCCACACAGCTTACATACATAGGGTTTCTGTCCACTGTGAACCCTTGCATGGTATTGAAGAGAACTATGATTAGTAAAGGCTTTTCCACATACCTTGCATTCATGTGATTTCACTCCAGTGTGAACTCGTTCATGTGCTTGTAAGGAACTTGATCTCATATAAATTTTTCCACATAGCTTACATACATAGGGTCTCTCTCCACTGTGAACCCTTTCATGGTACTGGAGGGAATATGATGACTGAAGGCTTTCCCACACACCTTACACACATAGGGTTTCTCTCCACTGTGAACCCTTTCATGGCATCTGAGGGAACTGCGATCAATGAAGGATTTCCCACATGGTTGACAGCCATCATTTTTTAATTCAGTGTAAATTTGTTCATTACTTCCAAAATTACTTGAAGGAGGCAAAGTTTTTGTAAATTGTTTACATTCATATGGTTTCTCTCCACTGTGATTTCTTTCATGGCGGCGAAGGCTGCAGAGATAAGTGAAGGCTTTCCCACACTGCCTGCATTCATAGGACTTCTTTCCATTGTGGATCCTTTCATGGCGGTGAAGGCTGCTAGGGTAAGTGAAGGCTTTGCCACATTGCTTGCATATACAAAGATTCACTTGAATGTGGGTCCTTCACACATAAACTGTCTATCACCATGGTGTGTGATCATGTGCTTCTGAATGCTAGCAGGTGTCAGGAAGCCTTTCCCACACTGCTTACATACATAAGGTTTCTCTCCAGTGTGAATTTTTGCATGTATCTGAACATAACTGTACCGGTTGAAGGATTCCCCACACTGCTTACATTCATACAGTTTTTCGCCATTGTGAGTATTCGCATGCTTCACAAAGCACTGTGGGGAAATGAAGGGTCTTCCACATTCCTTACATGTGTACAGTTTCTCTGCATTCCCCCGATACTCACATTGATTTTTTCCAGTCTTAAATTTCAGATACTTCATCAAATTTTGATAGTCACCTTCCAGGTTCTGATCTTGCTTTTTGCCTAAGATGGAGACCCAGAAATCATCATAAATCTTAAGAACATTAAGGAAATTCCATTCTAGGCAATTTGCTTGTATAATATAGTCATTCCTGTTATGTTCAACAATTTTTACTATCACATTCCAAATCACCAACCTGTACTCATTGGCAAAAACATTTAAGTCTCTCACTGACTAAATAAAAGAATGCTCCTGTGGGCTGGAGAGTTTGGCTCAAGGGTTACGACTGTATCTCAAAAGCAGAAGGTCCTGAGTTCGGATCCCAGATTTCATGTAAAAACACCAGGCAGACAGCAGCACTGTGCCGCGCGGCCGCCGGCTTTGCCGCCGGGGCCCCGCCCCCCCCTCCACGCCGAACTCCCCAGGTGAGCCAGTGAGTGAGAGAGCCCAGCCCAGCCCCACCCACCACCCAGGAGCTGACCGGCCAGCAGCACCGTGCCGCACGGCCGCTGGCTTTGCCCCCGGGGCCCCGCCCCCCCTCCGCACCGACCTCCCCAGGTCGCAGGTGAAGATTTCTGCCATCAACATTAGACCCTATGCTTCTCTGGCCCACCGGGGACCTATGCACGAGGTCCATGGAAGACACACTGCTACTCAGAATTCAATAGAGTCCAAAGGAAACTCAAGCAAAATTCTAAGGAACAAAGGGAACACAGGCCATACATCTGGACTCCACTACAATCATTATATCATGTGGGCAAGATTCTTCTCATCCAGCCCAAAGATAAGTAAACTTTTTCTTTTCACCTTACTGATCCTTTAAAGTATCAATGCTGTAGATCAACTTCCTCATACAGCCACCCCACATTTCACCAAGATACTGAATCGTAAAAGTGCACTACCAAACTAATATTCACCCCCTGGTAACATAACCTGACTTAACTGACGTACTAACAGCCTAGTAGCCTCATCTAGGATATAACAATAACAATACATAAACATACCCAATCCAAGGCAAGCACTAGTAATAACTGGCAAGTGTAACAATACCAACTACGTCGATTCAGTGAAAAACACACAAAAATTGAAAGGTCCTAAAAAACAAAACAACAATGTACAAGTCAAAGTGCAGATCCACGAGAAACAAAACCCAAGAAGACCAATCTCCCACCGAAAGAATCAATCCCATAATGAGGGATTCCGACCAGAACAAATCCACAGAAAATAGCCATGAAAGCCAGACCCAATATAACGACTTTCAGAGTATGATCATTACCATGGTTAATACTATGAAAGAGGAAATCTGAGAAGAGTTAAACAACCGTATCAACCACTTTGAACAGGAACACAACAGGCACTTGGAGGAGTTGAGAAAAACAGTTCAAGAAACAAAAATAGGTATAGAGCAGTTAAAACAGTCTCAGGCAGAGTTTAAAATTGAACTAAAAGACAAGTTATCTTCAACCCAAAACTCAACAGAGAGTCTTATCAGCAGAACAAATGAGGCAGAAAATAGAATTTCAGATCTTGAAGACAAAGTGGGAGAATTAACCAGCTCAATGGAAGAGATTGTTAAGCCAAAAAGATACTGGAGAGGAACATTCAAGAGATATGGGACACCCTGAAGAAGCCTAACATGCGCATTCATGGAATACCAGAACAAGAATCCCAAAATACTACACCGGAGGAAATATTTCAATTCATCAAAAATGAAAACTTCCCACAACTAAAGAATGAGAGGCCTATCCAAATACAAGAGGCATTTCACACTCCAAACAGATATGACCAAAATAGAAACTCACCACGGCAAATAATAGTCAAAACACTCCACATTCAAGACAAAGAAAAGGTGCTGAGAGCTTCAAGAGAAAAAAAGCAAGTCACTCTTAAAGGTAAACCTATTAGAATAACAAATGACTTCTCAATGGAAACAGTAAAAGCAAGAAGAGCTTGGAGAGACATACTTCAAGTATTAAATGAGCAAAAATGCCAACCCAGACTGATATACCCAGAAAAACTATCTGTCATGATTGAGGGAGAAAGAAAAGTTTTCCAGCACAAAGACAACTTGAAGGGATACATGTCTACCAAACCAGGCCTTCAAAAAAATGCTAGAAATGATACTCAAGCTTGAAGAAAAGAACAAGCGTATCCAGGAGGACAGAAGGGAAGTATAACACCACCAAAACATAAATATCAAACAACATGCTTACAAAATCTACTAAACATAAAAAATGTCCAGAATTAAAAATAATTTCTCCATTATAACATTAAATGTCAATGGTATTAACTCACCGATTAAGAGACACAGATTACAAACTTGGATTAAAAACCACAATCCAACAATCTGCTGCCTTTAGGAAAATCATCTCACCACAAAATATAGGCACATCCTAAGAATGAAAGGCTGGTCCAAAATCTTGCAAGCTAATGGAACCAGGAAACAGGCAGGGGTAGCAATTATGCTTTCAGACAAAGTGGACTTCAAGCCAAAGAAAATCATAAGAGACATAGATGGATATTACATTTTAGTCACAGGTACAATTCACTAGGAAGACTTCACAATACTGAACATTTATGCGCCGAATACGGGCCCCTCCACATTCATTAAGAAAACCCTACAGCGTCTACAGCAAGAAATCAACCCCCAAACGATAATTCTTGGGGACTTCAACACCGCCCTCTCAACATGGGATAGATCAACAGGTCAAAAGCTTAATAGAGACACTTTGGAACTTAATCAAACCCTGAAAGAAATGGACCTTACAGATCTCTATCTAACTTTTCACCCACGCACCAAAGAATACACATTTTTCTCAGCAGCACACGGAACTTTCTCCAAATAGATCACATATTGGGCCACAAAACGAATCTACACATATACAAAAAAGTTGAAATTCTAACTTGTGCCCTATCAGACCACCACGGCCTAAAGCTGAACATCCACAACACAACAAACAAGAGAAAATACACTAACTCCTGGAAACTTAACACTATGATGCTGAATGAGAACTGGATTCAGGAAAAAATTAAAAAGGAAATTCAAGATTTCCTGAAAGTGAACGATAATGAAAATACAACTTACCAAAATCTCTGGGACACAATGAAAGCTGTTCTAAGAGGTAAGTTCATAGCTCTTAATGCTTACATCAAAAAAAAAAAAAATGGAAACATCAGAAATAAATAACGATGCAGCTTAAGGCTTTAGAGAAACTTGAGCAATCTGATCCCAAAAGTAGTAGAAGAGAGATTAGCAAAATAAGGGGAGAAATATCTGAAATCGAGACTAAGAAAATGATAGAAAAAATCAACCAGTCAAAAAGCTGGTTCTTTGAAAAAAATCAATAAGATTGATACACCCCTAGCTAAATTAACCAAAAGCAAGAGAGAGAAAACCCAAATTAACAAAATTAGAAATGAACATGGAGTTATCACTACTGATACCCAAGAAATCCAGAGAATTATAACATCATATTTCAAAACCTTATATTCGGTGAAGTTTGACAACACACAAGAGATGGATGAATTTCTAAGTAAACACAACCCACTTAAATTGAATCAGGAAGTTGTGAATTATTTAAATAGTCCTATAACATATAAGGAAATTGAAGAAGTAATCTCGAATCTTCCCACCAAAAAATGTCCTGGACCAGATGGATTCAGCACAGAGTTCTACCAGACATTTAAGGAGCTAATGACACCAATACTCCTTAAACTGTTCCATCAAATAGCAAAGGAAGGAACACTACCAAATTCCTTCTATGAAGCTAATATCGTTTTAATCCCCAAACCTAATAAAGATACAGTTAAAAAAGAAAACTATAGGCTGATCTCTCTGATGAACACAGACGCAAAGATTATCAACAAAGTCTTAGCAAATTGGATTCAAAAACATATCAAAAAGATCATTCACAGGGACCAAGTAGGCTTCATCCCCGGCACACAAGGTTGGTTCAACATATGCAAATCAATAAATGTAATTCATCATGAAAACCAGTCCAAAGTCCAAGACCACATGATACTCTCGATAGATGCAGAAAAAGCCTTTGACAAGATCCAACAGCCTTTTATGATCAAAACGTTAGAGACAGTAGGAATGGAAGGAACCTTTATCAATATAATAAAAGCTGTATACAACAAGCCCACAGCAAGGATTATGCTCAATGGGGAACAATTGGAAGCATTCCCACTTCAATCAGGAACTAGACAAGGCTGTCCATTCTCATCACTTCTATTCAATATTGTACTTGAAGTCTTAGCTGAAGCCATAAGACAAGAAAGGGATATAAGAGGGATTCAAATTGGCAAGGAAGAAGTCAAGCTATCCCTATTTGCAGACGACATGATCTTATACCTGAGTGATCCCAAAAACTCCACCAGGAAGCTCCTGGAACTAATTGAGAAGTTCAGCAGGGTGACAGGATACAAAATAAATGTGCAAAAATCAGAGGCCTTCCTATATGCCCAGAATGAAAGAAGTGAAAAAGCCTTGAGAGAAACAATCCCATTTACTATAGCCCCTAAAAAAATGAAACACCTTGGTAGAAACCTAACCAAGGAGGTAAATGAAAACTTTAAAACCCTAAAGAAAGAAATTGCAGAAGACACCAGAAGGTGGAAAGACCTCCTATGTTCCTGGATTGGCAGAATCAACATTGTAAAAATGACCATCCTACCAAAGGCAATATACAAATTCAATGCTATACCAATTAAAATTCCAAAGTAATTCTTCAAAGAAGTTGACCAAATAATCTCAAAATTCATATGGAGGCACAAAAGACCCAGGATAGCAAAGACAATCCTGAGTAACAAAAACACTGCTGGAGGTATTACCATACCAAACCTTAGTCTATACTACAAATCCATAGTTATAAAAACAGCCTGGTACTGGCTCCAAAATAGACACACAGATCAATGGATAAGGGTTGAAGACCCAAATATAAGCCCACAAAATTACAGCTATTTGGTCTTTGACAAAGGGGCCCAAAGAATCCAATGGAAAAAGAACAGCATCTTCAACAAATGGTGCTGGCAAAACTGGATCTCCACATGCAGAAGATTGAAGCTGGACCCGTACTTGTCACCATGTACAAGACTTAATTCCAAATGGATCAGGGACCTTGATATCAGGCCAGAGAGTATAAAACCCATAGTTGAAAGGATAGGGAACTCCCTCGAGCTGATTGGGCTAGGCCAACATTTCCTAAACAGACAACAATGGCACAGTCACTGCTACCAACTCTCAACAGTTGGGATCTTGTGAAATTAAAGAGCCTCTGTTCAGATAAAGAGATTGTAACATGAGCTCAAAGGCAACCACAGAATGGGAGAAAATCTTCACTAACCACACTCTGATAGAGTTCTACTGTCCAGAGTGCACAAAGAACTTAGAAAATTAAACACCAAGGAAACCAATGACCCAATTAAAAAATGGGCCCTGGAACTTAAAAGAAATTTTACCAGGGATGAAATTAAAATGTCTAACAAATATCTGAAAAAATGCTCTACTTCTTTAGCCATCAGGGAAATGCAAATCAAAACTTCCCTGAGATATCGTCTCACCCCGGTCAGGATGGCAAAAATCCACAATACAAACAACAACAAGTGCTGGAGAGGATGTGGAGAGAGGGGAACTCTGCTACATTGCTGGTGGGAATGCAGGCTCATACAGCCACTCTGGCGAGCCGTCTGTAGATTCTTAAAGAAATTAAAGATTGAAATGCCATATGACCCTGCGATTCCACTTCTGGGAATAACCCCCCATGCAGCAGAGGTTCACCTCGATAGCACAAGCATGACCATGTTCATAGCAGCACTGTTTACAATAGCAAAGTCATGGAATCAACCCAAATGTCCAACAGTTGACGAATGGATAAGGAAACTGTGGTACATCTATACAATGGAGTACTACTCAGCCATCAAAAATGATGAATTACTGGAATTTGCCGGGAAATGGATGTCATTAGAAACAATTATATTAAGTGAAGTATCCCAAACCCAGAAAGTTAATCGCCGTATGTACTCCCTAAAAGGTGGCTCCTAGTACCAAACTCACCCAGCCCACATTGAGACGCTCAAAGGTAAACCTATGTAATACAGTAATTGCAAGGATTATGAACAGGAGGGATGGGGTTGGAGGGCCACACCAGACACAAGGAGAGAGGGGACCATGTTACAGCAGAGAAAATAGGCCTCCAAGGAATGCAAGTTAGTAATGTGACACCTGGTTAAATTCACAGGCGTTCGTTCCTGATCATGTACAACTGAGGGGGTATGATCTCACCAGAAGGGGAGGGCATATAGTCTGGCAGATGAAAGATGATCATTTTGCAAATGGGTGACTGACCCCTCCCTCACCGAGGTCTCCTGCTGTTATTACATCTACCCTTGAATGTGCTATTATAACAAGACTCCAGTTTAACAGCTTTTTGTTTCTGACCAGGGGGTGACATACAGTGCCCATCAGGATGGAGTGAAGGGCATTGCAGGAGCAGCAAAACTGCAAAAGAAAATCAACAAACCACAATCCAAAACTTCAGAGACTCTATATCAACCACATAGAACTAGGCCAGCCTAATCTCCCCCCATCCTGAAGCTCAGGGACATTTGCCGAAGAGGGGGCGGTAAGATTGTAAGAGCAAAAGGATGGGAGCAGCAATGATTTGCAAGATTCTCCACACTAGTTAGGGCCGAAGCAATCATAATAGGACTTTGCATGCCCTGCGCAATGTCCAACACACTATTGACCTCACAAAGTCTAGCATTAGCTAAAGGCACCAAGATCCTTGAAGGCAAGGGATTGGCAGCCACAGTAGTGTTCCTATGCTTAAGGGGAACACGAGAAAGGGTTCAGGGAAATGCCACTGGGTCCTTGTACGTCATTGGAGAGGAGGACCAAGAGGAGAATTAGGCATACACAATAAAGGACTCTCTGGGAATTGGGGGGGAGGCACTGGGGGATGGGGAGAGAAGGAGGGGGAGCAGGGGGTTCGGGGCGAGGAGGAGGGAGGGAGGGAACTGGTCTACTTGTTAAGTTTGTATGAGCGGAAATAATAAAAAATGTATTAAAAAAAAAACACCAGGCAGAAACATAAAACACCAGGCAGAAACAGTGGCAGCCTGCACTTTCGGCTTTGGTAGGTGGAGCCTGGGGAATCCCAGAGTGAAGCAAGAAGGAGGTATAGGCAATCCAGCATGATTCCCAAAGTCACCCTTGGTCCTCTGCAGGGACATATGTGCCCTTTGATACACACACACACACACACACACACGATAAAAATAAAATATTAAAAAAAAGAAAAAAGGAAAGAATGCTCCTTTCTTACCTATACCAGTCAGATTCCTGATATTTTCTTGCATTACATCTTTGTGGAGTTTCTTTTGGGAGGAATCCAGCAAAGCCCACTCATCCAGGGTGAAGTTTACAGCTACATCTTCAAAGGTCACACCTTCCTAAAGCATGCCACACATTCCAATGGTGAGGTTCACAGTTCTGGAATGTACACTAAATTTATAAGATAGTCACATAATGTATTCCCAGATGTTTATGTAGCTATCTTGCTGGCTCGGAATGCACACTCCCTCCCCCTTTTTTGTGGCACTTGGCACAAATGGCAAACATGAACTTAGCTTAGGTGCCACTCAACAGATGAATGGACATAAAGAAATTGTAGTGTGTGCAAAAAAGGTATAATTAAGGTATGAAAAGCAAATTCTGTTATTTGTAGGAAAACTGGGGAATGGGAGGACATGTGATATAAGTCATGGACATAAACACAAGGGCAACTTGTTTTCTGTCATATGCAAAAAGAAAAATGAAAGAAAGGGCCTGAGAGGAGAAGACAGATGTTAGGGAATGGGAAGGAGACTGAGGGAATAGGGAAGAGAGGCAGGAGTTGTGATCATGTTGAAGGAATGGCAGATGTGACAAATATATGATTTTGGCATTGTTGCAGTCCACTTGCATGGTTGCTGATAAATGACCATCAAAGGGCTTAAGGGAACAAGGGGTTTATTTTCTCTTATGATTACTGGTTACAGTTCATAATCCAGCTTGACGGGAGAGCATGCACCAACACCAGGGCTGAGGGAACTGTACACACCATTTCTACATAATGGCTGAGAGAGGGATGATCCTTACTTGCCAGACCAGTGTGCCTGGCCAAGTGTACACAAAGATGCCAACTTTCTCAACCAGCTGTATTTTATTCCAGGGCCTAGTCCCACCCAGCATGGGCTGGGTCTTCTCCATCAGCTAGACAATCTCCTGCAGGTCTGCTCTGGGCCTAACTTAACCACTAATTCTCTACAAATGTACCCAGAGCTCAAACACTCAACTGTCAAATTGACACCTGTGCCCAACCATGACAGGCATGTACAGAAAGAACTGTGAAACATATTAATTTGTACAGTACATAGTTATAAAAAAAGGGAAAGGGAAATGAAAATAGGAGAAGAGAATTAATATTGCTCAAAGGACCTAAAACACATACAACTTCAGGGACTATACCACTCACCCTCACATATCACCAAGGAAGTAAACCTAAAAAGTGCACTACCATACTAATCTTCATTCCCTGTCTACTAAACCTGACTTAATTGATGTACTAACAGTCTAATAGCCTCAGCTAGGAAATAACACCAATACCAGACAAGCATACCCAACTTCAAGGCAAACACTACTAATAACTGCTCAAGTGTAGTAATACCATCTGTAACGGTTACTCCTAACTATTGCTGTGAGAGAGCACCCAAAGTCAAGCAACTTAAAGGAGAAAGGGAGATTTATTCAGCTTATGGTTCCAGAGGGAAGGTATAGTTTCTCATAATGGAGGCCGCATGGTTGGTTGGCCAAAGCTGGAGGAGGCTAAGTCACTGCAGTCATCTTGGAAGCTGAGAGCTGCAGACTGCTTGCTACAAAGGCAGACTTCTCCTAGAGGTAGGGTGGGACTTATCCACCTCAAGGCCCACCCCTTATGACTGCCTTCCTCCAGCAAGTCTCCACCTCTCAAGGTACCATGACCTTGCTAAACACATGAGACTGTGGGGGACATATTTCAAACCATGACACCATCTAATTCAGTTCAGTGAAAAACACACAGAAACAAAAAGAAGGTCTTAAGAGATAAAACAAAAACGCCCAGGTCACAGCGCAAATCCATGAGAAACAAAAACTAAGACAACAAATCTCCTATCCAAAGAATTAACCCCATAATGATAGATTCCAACTGGAACAAACTCACAGAAAAGAGCCAAGAAAGCCATACCCAAGACAATGATTTTCAAAGCCTGCTCATTACCATGATCAATACTATGAAAGAGGAAATCCAGGAGGAGTTAAATAACTGCATCAACCACCTTGAACAGAAACACAACAGACACTTGGAGGAGATGAGAAAAACAGCTGAAGAAACAAAAATAGGCAGTTAAAATAATCACAAGCAGAGTTTAAAATTGAACTAAAGGACAAGTTATCTTCAACCCGGAACTCAACAGAGACTAATGAAACATAAAAGAGAATATCAGATCTTGAAGACAAAGTGGAAGAACTGAACAGTTCAATGGAAGAGGTTGTTAAGGCAAAAAAGATACTTGAGAGGAATAGTCAAGCGTTACGGGACACCTTGAAGAAGCCTAACATGCGCATTCATGGAATACCAGAACAAGAATCCCAAAATACCACACCTGAGGAAAATTTTCAAATTACTATAAAGGAAAACTTCCCACATCTAAAGAAAGAGAGGCCCATCCAAATACAAGAGGCGTTGTGTACTCCAGATATGACCAAAATAGAAACTCGCCACAGCAAATAATAGTCAAAACATGCCACATACAAGACAAAGAGAATGTGCTGAGAGCTTCAAGGGAAAAAAAAAGTCACTTTTAAAGGTAAACCTATTAAAATAGGAAATGACTTCTCAATGGAAACAGTAAAAACAAGAAGAGCTTAGAGAGACATATTTCAAATGATCAAAAATGCCAACCCAGGCTAATAACCCATCAAAACTATCAGTAATGATCGAGGGTGAAAGAAAAACTTTCCACCATAAAGACAACTTGAAGGCTTACATGACTACTACATCAGGCCTTCAAAAAATGCTAGAAAAGATACTCAATCTTGAAGAAAAGAACAAGTATATCCAGGAGGACAGAAGGGAAGTATAATACCACCAAAACCTACAAATCAAATAATACACTTTTGAAAGGCACTAAACACAAAAAGTGTCAGGAATTAAAAGTAATTTCTCCATTATAACACTAAATGTCAATGGAATTAACTCACCAATCAAAAGACACAGATTACAAACAAGGATTAGAAATCACAACCCATCTATCTGCTACCTTCAGGAAACAAATCTCACCACAAAAGATAGGTGCATTCTAAAAATAAAAGACTGTTCAAAAATTCTGCAAGCTAATGGAACTGGGAAACAAAGCAGGGATAGCAATTATGCTATCTGACAAAGTGGACTTCAAGCCAAAGAAAATCATAAGAGACACAGAAGAATACTACATTTTAGTCACAGGTACAATTCACCAGGAAGACTTCACAATACTGAATATATATATATATATACTTGATATGGGCTCCTCCACATTCATTAAGCAAATGCTACAATGTCTAAAGCCAGAAATCAATTCCAAAACGATAATACTCTGGGATTTCAATACTGCCCTCTCAATGTGGGATAGATCAACAGGTCAAAATCTTAACAAAGACACACTGGAACTTAAACCCTTACTGAAATGGATCTTACAGATCTCTATCGAACTTTTCATCCATGCACCAAAGAATACATATTTTTCTCAGCAGCCCATGGAACTTTTTCAAAAATAGATCACATATTGGGCCACAAAATGAATCTCCACATATACAGCAAAGTTGAAATTTTAGCCTGTACCCTATCAGACCACGAGGGTCTAAAGCTTGACATGTTCAACACAACAAACAGCAGAAAATACACTAACTCTTGTGAACTAAATACTATGATACTGAATGAGAATTGGGTTCAGGAAGAAATCATAAAAGAAATTCAAGATTTCCTAGAAGTGAACAATAATGAAAATACAACATATAAAAATCTCTGGGACACAATGAAAGCTGTCCTAAGAGGTAAATTTACAGCTCTTAATGTGTGTGTGTGTGTGTATATATATATATATGTATATATAATATATACATATATATAAACAGAAACATCACAAATAAATAACTTAACAATGCAGCTTAAAGCTTTAGAGACACTAGAGCAATCCCATCCCCAAAGCAGTAGAAGACAGGAGATTAGCAAAATCAGGGGAGAAATATCTGAAATTGAGATAAGGAAAAGGATACAAAGAATCAACCAGTCAAAAAGCTGGTTCTTTAATACTACCAAAACCTAAAGGTGAAACAATACACTTACAAAAGCCACTAAACATAATAAATGTCTGGAATAAAAAATAGTTTCTCGGGGCTGGAGAGGTGGCTCAGGGGTTAAGCCTCTGCCTTGCAGGCAGAAGGTCCTGAGTTCGGATCCCAGATCCCACCTATAGAGGTCAGGCAGAAGCGGGGGTGGCTTGCACTTCTGGTCCTGGTAGGGCGGAGCCTGTGAATCCTGGGGCAGAGTAAACAAGGAAGAGGTGGAGGCGTCCATGGTGGTTCCCGAATTCATCCATGGTTCTACACACACACAGACACACATGTGTGCGCGCACATACATATGCACACACACACAACTGAATAAATAATAATAATAATAATAAAACAAAATAAAAATAGTTTCTCCATTATAACATTAAATGTTAATGGACTTAACTCGCCAATGAAGAGACACAGATTACAAACTTGGATTAAAAATCACAATCCATCAATCTGCTGCCTGCAGGAAACCCATCTCACCACAAAAGATAGGCACATCCTAAAAATAAAAGGCTGGTCAAAAATTCTGCAAGCTAATGGAACCAGAAAACAGGCAGGGGTAGCCATTATGCTATCAGACAAAGTGAACTTCAAACCAAAAAAAATCATAAGAGACACAGATGGATACTACATTTTAGTCACAGGTACAATTCACTAGGAAGACTTCACAATACTGAACATATATGCACCCAATATGGGCTCCCCCCCACATTTATTAAGCAAGCCCTACAACATCTAAAGCAAGAAATCAATCCCAAAACGATAATTCTTGGAGATTTCAACACCACCCTCTCAACATGGGATAGATCAACAGGTAAAAAACTTAACAGAGACACTTTGGAGCTTAATCAAACCCTTACTGAAATGGACCTTACAGATCTCTATTGAACTTTTCATCCATGCACCAAAGAACACACATTTTTCTCAGCAGCACATGGAACTTTCTCCAAAATAGATCACATATTGGGCCACAAAATGAATCTACACATATACAGGAGAGTTGAAATTCTAGTCTGTGCCCTATCAGACCACCACGGCCTAAAGCTGGACATCCACAACACAACAAGCAACAGAAAATACACTAAATCCTGGAAACTTAACACTATGATGCTGAATGAGAATTGGATTCAGGAAGAAATTACAAAGAAAATTCGAGATTTCCTGAAAGTGAACGATAATGAAAATACAACTTACCAAAATCTTTGGGACACAATGAAAGCTGTCCTAAGAGGTAAGTTCATAGCTCTTAATGCCTACATTAAAAAAATGGAAACATCACAAATAAATACCTTAACAATGCAGCTTAAAGCTTTAGAGACACTAGAGCAATCTGATCCCAAAAGCAGTAGAAGGGAGGAGATTAGCAAAATAAGGGGAGAAATATCCGAAATTGAAATTAGGAAAACGATACAGAAAATCAACCAGTCAAAATGCTGTTTTTTTGAAAAAATCAATAAGACTGATACACCCCTAGCTAAATTATCCAAAAGCAAGAGAGAGAAAACCCAAATTAACAAAATTAGAAATGAAAATGGAGTTATTAGTACTGATACCCAAGAAATCCAGAGAATTATAACGTCATATTTCAAAAACTTATACTTGGTGAAATTTGACAACACAAAAGAGATGGATGAATTCCTAAGTAAACACAACTTACCTAAATTGGATCAGGAAGTTTGAATTATTTAAATAGTCCTATAACATATGAGGAAATCGATGAAGTAATCTCGAATCTTCCCACCAAAAAATGTCCTGGACCAGATGGATTCAACACAGAGTTCTACCAGATATTTAAGGAGCTAATAACACCAATACTCCTTAAACTGTTCCATCAAATAGCAAAGGAAGGAACACTACCAAATTCCTTCTATGAAGCTAATATCGTCTTAATCCCAAAACCTAATAAAGATACAGTTAAAAAAGAAAACTACAGGCCAGTCTCTCTGATGAACACAGATGCAAAGATTCTCAACAAAGTCTTAGCAAATCGGATTCAAAAACATATCAAAAAGATCCATCCACAGGGATCAAGTAGGCTTTATCCCAGGCACACAAGGTTGGTTCAACATACGCAAATCAATAAATGTAATTCACCATATAAACCAGTCCAAAGTTCAAGACCACATGATACTCTCGATAGATGCAGAAAAAGCTTTTGACAAGATTCAACAGCCCTTTATGATCAAAACGCTAGAGACAGTAGGAATGGAAGGAACCTTTATCAGTATAATGAAAGCTGTATACAACAAGCCCACAGCAAGGATTCTACTGAATGGGGAAAAACTTGAAGCATTCCCACTTCGATCAGGAACTAGACAAGGCTGTCCACTCTCACCACTTCTATTCAATATTGTACTTGAAGTCTTAGCTGAAGCCATAAGACAAGAAAGGGACATAAAAGGGATTCAAATCAGCAAGGAAGAAGTCAAGTTATCTCTATTTGCAGATGACATAATCTTATACCTGAGTGATCCCAAAAACTCCACCAGGAAGCTCCTGGAACTAATATAGAAGTTCAGCAGGGTGGAAGGATACAAAAATGTGCAAAAATCAGTGGCCTTCCTATATGCCCAGAATGAAAGAAGTGAAAAAGCCCTGAGAGAAACAATCCCATTTACCATATCCCCTACAAAAATGAAATACCTTGGTATAAACCTAACCAAGGAAGTAAGAGATCTCTATAATGAAAACTTTGGAAATGCAAATCAAAACTTCCCTGAGATATCATCTCACCCCTGTCAGGATGGCAAAAATCCACAATACAAACAATACCAAGTGCTGGAGAGGATGTGGAGAGAGGGGTACTCTCCTACATTGCTGGTGGGAGTGCAGGCTCATACAACCTCTCTGGAGAGCTATCTGGCGATTCTTAAAGAAGTTAAAGATTGAAATGCCATATGACCTTGCTATTCCATTTTTGGGAATAACCCCCCATACAGCAAAAATTCACCTCAATAACACAAGCACGACCATGTTCATAGCAGCACTGTTTACAATAGCAAAGTCATGGAATCAGTTCAAATGTCCAACAGTTGATGAATGGATAAGGAAAATGTGGTACATTTATACAATGGAATACTACTCAGCCATCAAAATGATGAATTAATGTAATATGCCGGGAAATGGATGGAATTAGAAACAATTATATTTTATGAAGTATCCCAGACATGGAAAATTAAGCGCCATATGTACTCCCTAATAGGTGGATCCTAGTACCAAACCCACTTAGAGACACTCAAAGACAAATCTCTGTAATACCTACAAGTAATTGTAAAGATTATAAACAGGAGGGATGGAGAAGGAGGGTCCCACCAGAAACAAGGAGAGAGGGGACCATGTTACAGCACAGAAAATAAGCCACCATAATAAGGACTGCAAGGGGTGACTTCCAATACCCATCAGGATGGAGCCAAGGGCATTGCAGGACCAGCAAAACCAAAAAAAGGAAAAAAAAAAAAAACAACAAACCATAATTCAGAACATCAGAGACTCTATATCAACCACCTGAAACTGGGCCAGCCTAATCTCTCCCCATCCTGAAGCTCAGGGAAATTTGCAGAAGAGGGGGTGGTAAGACTGTAAGAGCACAAGGATGGGAAGAGTAATGATATGCAAGATACTCCACACAAGTTAGGGCTGAAGCAATCATAATAGGACTTTGCATGACCTGTGCTATGTCCAACACATTATTGACCCTACAAAGTCTAGCATGGACTAAAGGCACTAGGATCCTTGGAGGCTAGGGACTGACAGTCACAGTAGTGTTCCTACGCTTAAGGGGAACACAGGAAAGGGTTCTGGGAAATGCCCTGGGTCCTTGCACCTCATCGGAGAGGAGGACCCAGAGGAGAGTTTGGCATGCACAGTAAAGGATGCTCTGGGGATTGGGAGGGGAGGTACTTGGGGATGGGAAGGGAGGGGAGAGGGGAGGGGGGAGCAGGGCCTTGGGGGAGAGGTGGAGGGAGGGAGGGGACCCGTGTACCTGTTAAGTTTGTATGAGCGGGGGAAAAAAAAAAGCTGGTTCTTTAAAAAAAAAATCAGTAAGACTGATATATGCTTAGCTAAATTAACCAAAATCAAGAGAGAGAAAACCCAAATTAACAAAATTAGAAATGAAAATGGATTTATCACAATACTCAAGAAATTCAGAGAATTATAACATCATATTTCAAAAACTTATACTCTGTGAAATTTGACAAAGCAAACGAAATGGATGAATTCTTTTTTTGTTGCTTATTCAATTGTGAATGTGTGTGTGTGTGTGTGTGTGTGTGTGTGTGTGTGTGTGTGTGTAGAACCATGGGCGAATTCGGGAACCACCATGGACTGCTCCACCTCCTCCTTGTTTACTCTGCCCTGGGATTCACAGGCTTAGTCCTATCAGGACCAGAAATTCAGGCATCCCCCGCTTCCCCCAGTGTCTATACGTGGGGTCTAGGATCTGAACTCAGGACCTTTTGCCTACAAGGCAGAGGCTTAACCCCTGAGCCACCTCTCCGTCCCCAAAAGAAATGGATGAATTCTTGAGTAAACACTACTTATCTAAATTGAATCAGGAAGTTTTGAATTATTTAAATAGTCCTATATGACAAATTAATGAAGTAGTCTCAAATCTTTCCACCAAAAAATGTCCTGAACCAGATGGATTTATCACAGAGTTCTACCAGACATTTAAGGTGCTAATAACACTAATATTCCTTAAACTGTTCCATCAAATTACGAAGGAAGAACACTGCCAAATTCTTTCTATGAAGCTAATATCATATTAATTCCCAAAACTAATAAAGATACACTTAAAAAAGAAAACTATAGGCCAATCTCTTTGATGAACACTGATGAAAAGATTCTCAACAAAAATCTTAGCAAAATCTAACCAAGGAAGTGAGAGACCTTTACAATGAAAACTTTAAAATCTAAAGAAAGAAATTACAGAAGACAGCAGAACGTGAAAAGACCTTCTATGTTCCTGGATTAGCAGAATCAACATCATAAAAATGACTATCCTACCAAAAGCATTATACAGATTCAGTGCTATAACAATGAACCCTGAGTACCAAAAACACTGTTGGAGGAATCACCATACCAAACCTTAGTCTATACTATAAATCCATAGTAATAAAACCAGCCTGGTACTGACTCCAAAATAGACACACAGGTCAATGGATAAGAATTGAAGACCCAGATATAAGCCCACACAATTAGAGCCATTTTATCTTTGACAAAGGGGCCCAAAAAATCCAATGGAAAAAGAACAGCATCTTCAACAAATGGTGCTGGCAGAATTGGATGTCCACATGCAGAAGATTTAAACTGGACCCATACTTGTCACTATGCACAAAAATTAATTCCAAATGGATCAAGGTCTTCAATATTAGGCCAGAAACTATAAAAATCCTAGTTGAAAGGATAGTGAACTCCCTTGAGCTGACTGGGCTAGGCCAACAGTTCTTAAACAGAAATCCAATAGCACAGTCGCTACAACCAACACTGAGCTTCTGTTTAGATAAAGAGATTGTAACTCAGCACAAAGACAACCCACAGAATGGGAGAAAATCTTCACCAACCACATATCTGATAGAGCTTCATTATCCAGAGTGCACAAAGAACTTAGAAAACTAAACACCAAGGAAACAAATGGCCCAATTAAAAAATGGCCCTGGGAACTAAAAAAAAAAAAAAAAAAAAAAAAAAAAACAAAAAAAGTTTCCAGGGATGAAGTTGAAATGTCTAATAAATATTTTTTTAAAAAATGCTCCATATCCTTAGCTATCAGGGAAATGCAAACCAAAACTTCCCCGAGATGTCATCTTACCCCAGTCAGGATGGCAAAAATCCACAATACAAACAACCCCAAATGGTGGAGAGGATGTGGCAAGAAGGGAACTCTCCTACATTGCTGATGGGAATGCAGGCTTATACAACCACTCTGGCAAGCTGTCTGGCGATTGTTAAGGAAGTTAAAGATGGAAATGTCATATGACCCTGCTATTCCACTTCTGGGTATAAATCATTGCAGCACTATTTACAATAGCAAAGTCATGGAATCAATCCAAATGTCCAACAGTTGACGAGTGGATAAGGAAAATGTGGTACATTTATACAATGGAATACTACTCAGCCATCAAAAATGATGAATTAATGAAATCTGCCAAGAAATAGATGGGATTAGAAAAAATTATATTGAGTGAAGTATCTCAGACACAGAAAATTAAACATTGTATGTACTTCCAAATAGGTGAATCCTAGTACCAAACCCACTTAATGACACATTCAAAGATAAGTGTCTGTAATACCTACAGTAACTGCAAAGATTATAAAATAGGAGGGAATGGGAAGGAGGCACCCCTAGAAATAAGGAGAGAGAGGATCATGCTTCAGTAGAGAAAATAGGTCACCACCAACTATTGCAAGTAAGTAGCAAGACATCTCAATTTCCCTCCTGATCACTTGCGACTGAGGAGGTTTGATCTCACCATTCAGGGAGGGCATAAGGACTGGCAGGTAGATGGCAACCATCCTGAAAATGGGACACTGAATCCCCCCCCCCTGAAGTCTCCTACTCCTATTCCATCTACCTTTGAATCTCCTCTTATAGTGAGATCTTCATTTAAACAGCCTTTTACATTTGTTAGGAGGTGACCTCCAATACCAATCAGGATGCAGCCAAGGGTGGTGCAGGAAAAGCAAAACTGAAAACAACAACAAACCATAATTCGGAACACCAAAGACCCTGCATTAATCACCTGGAAGCAGACCAGCCAAATCTCTCTCCGTCCTAAAGCTCAGGGAAACTTGCGGAAGAGGGGGCGGCAAAAGTGTAAGAGCCTAAAGAGGGGGAGGACCAATGAGATGCAAAATACTCCACACAAGTTAGGGCCACAGTAGCCATAATCGGACTTTGCATGACTTGCACAATGACTGACATGTCAATGACCCCCCAAAGTCTAGCATGGATCACAGGCAGTAGGATTCTTAGAGGCAAGAGATTATCAGTCATAATAGTGTTCTCATACTAAAGGGGAACACAAGAAAGGGTTCCAGGCTATGCCAGAGTCCTTACACCTCACTAGGGTGGAGGACTCAGAGGGAAGTTTGGCATTCACACAAAAGGATGCTCCAGGGGATGGGAGGGAGGAAGGGGGAGGCACTGGGAGAAAGGGAGGGAGAGGGGTGAAAGAAAGGCAAAAGTGGGGGAAGGTACAAGGGGAACTGGGGAAGGGTGGAGGGAAAGAGAGGACCAGGGTACCTATTGAGCTTATATGATTGGGCAAAAAATAAAAAAAAAATGTTAAAAAATACATCATTCAAATAACTTATCAGAATGGAGCATTTATTCCAGCTACAATTCTGTTATACTGTATCATCAGAAACTGGAGAGTTCATACTAACACCAAGAGCTTAAGGAAATGGCCACACCATGTTTGCAGGAATTACCAATACAGGAGCAGACTTTCTCACTTGTTAGTCTGCTCGTCTGCCAGAATACTGAACCAGCTCTCTCCAGCTTATACACCTGCCCAGGGACTGGTTCCACGGGCTTGCTTTAACTACTAACTGAACCTCCTCTAGATGCTCAGCAGCAGTCCGGAGCTCACCCCCGGTAGACTGAAGGTTCTGACCCGTCGTATCTTTCAGGGTATTTCTGACACCAGATAAATGGTGCTTGCAGTCCCTTACAGATTTGATTCCCATCCGTCTTCCTTTGTTTTTAATCTGTGCACGTGTGCACATGAGTGCGTTGGATCAAGGTTGATACTGGGAATCACTGTCCATCCCAACTACCTGTTTGGAGACTGCTTCCCTATGTCTCTAACCAAACCCAAAGCTCGCCTAAAGGGCTAGTGTGCTTAGTTGGCTTGCTCTGGACATGCCCAGGCTCCGTCTTTGGGGTTAGAATTACAGGAAGGCCGCCACCTGGGAGATCTGGGGATCAGAACTCTGGTTCTTTTGCTTCCATGGCAAGTGGTTTAACCACTGAGTCATGTAGCCCAGCATTCTTTTTCTTTGTTTCCTTCATTCCTTCCTCCCCCCTCCCCATTTTTTTTTTCTTTTTTTGGACACAGGTAGGTGTGAGCCCAGGTTGGCCTGGGACTCTCCATCTCCCTGTGTAAGTGCCAACACTTACAGCAATGTGGGCATCTGAATGGGATTGGCAGGAACTGAAACCAGGACTAGGTTGGAGGGGTCTTAGCAAGAGTAAAACTGTACTGAGACAAATTTATTCTTGGCTAGATGTGCTTATAAGTGTTAAACAAAGGAAATCATCTGGAATCAGTGAAATACAATCAGGGAAAAAGCATGTTGAGCTATGTGGTATCATTCTTCCCATTTCTGAGATTAGACCACAGGATAGACAACAGACACTGGAGAGGACCAAAGAGCAGGAGATACGTCTCAAGCCGCGGACTATGCCCTACCAGCCTGGCCTAGGCTCAATGAATTCTGGGAACGCAGCGGCAGCCCTTGCATCCCTGCCTCTACCTGCCTGTCAGAACTATAGTTGGGCAACTCCACCACACTTGACTTCTCAAGACCTTTCAAAATTGGCATGAAGGGCACCTTTCCTGGACCAAATGCCTGCATGGAAAAATGGAAGCCACTGAACACGATGAGCTTTAATCAAGGCTGTAATCTCAGTCCACAGACACCTTCCCTTTATTGAATGATGCCACTCCCTTTGTAGTCTTTACAGAGGTGCAAACCCAAAGCCCACCTAGTGCCCCAGAAAGAAGCACCTGCTCTCATCAATAAAAAAATGCAAAATTTCTTCCCAAGTTTCTCTTCTAACTTTTTTCATATATGTGGTATGTTTGCAAATGGATGGGTGTACATGTGCAGGTAAATGTACGCGAGTGCACTGTGGAAACCCGGGGGACATCAGGAATCACCCTCTGTCAGTCTTTCACCTTCCTGTAGATCCCAAGGGACATCAGGAAGCCATCCTCTATCAGTCTTTCACCTTCCTGTTGTGAGCCCCAGTCTCTAATTAAACCCACACCAGGGCATTAAGGCTAGCCTGTTTGCCCTGGGGACTGCCAGGCTTCACCTTTCAAACCTGGAAGTACAGGTGGGCCAACACACACTCACCTGGTATTTTTATGTGGGATCTGGGGATTTCGAATTCAGATCTTTTGTTTTTTAGGCAAAAACAGCTCCCAGTCCTTCTTCTGATCTTTGACCCACACATAGGACACAACTCCACCTGTTATTCTGAGGACAGGTTAACCTCGAGGATGTAAGAGTTTAAGGTGCCAACCTTTCGTTTTTTAAAATTTATTCATTCCTTGTGTGTGTGTGTGCACGTGTGCATCAGGGGACACGTGTCCCTGTGGAGGTCCACGGGTGACTTCTGGAATCATCCTGGGTTGCTTCCACCTCCTTCTTGCTTCCTTCTGGGCCTTCCGGGCTCTGCCACTAGGACCTCGAGGTGGGACCTGGGATCTGAACTCAGGACCTTCTGTCTCCAAGGCTGTCTTAACCCCTGAGCCGTCTCTCCAGCCCCAGCTGCCAAACATTCAAACCTTCCTTTTGCCCCCACTTCACGTCTCAGCAGCAACAGTTCCTCTTCTACAGCCTATAGCACCTCAGCCCACTCCAGCCTGCTCCCCATCTCTCCGTTAACTCAGGGTGGGGGACCGGGGGAATCGGGCCGCAGAGCGGGAGCTGTCATCTGCCAGGACTCCCCCCAGCCTCCACCTGCTGTCGGCTCCTCCCTAGCAACAACGTCCCCTGTGCCCGCTCCTGCCATGGGGGGCACCTCGCAATGCAAGTGCTCCGCACCTGCGTGTATATTACCCGTAATAACATTTATTCATCGTGTGCGCGCGCAGGCCATGGCCTACGGGTGGGCGCCCGAAAACAGCTTGGGGGTCGGCGCGCTCCTTCCACCTGGTGGCTGGACTCAGGTTGTCAGTACTGGGGGGAAGACCCCCTTTCTCACAGGGGCCGCGTTTCCCCTCCACTCCCCGGCCAAGCACAGGTAGGAAAGGACACGTGGAATCTCAGGGAACGACCGTCATCCCCGGAGGAGCGCAGGGACCAGGGGACAGGCCGGGGGCTCGAGACCCTCCCCGCCTCTCGGGGGCGCCGAGGCTGCCCCGGCGCCGCCGCGCACGGCCGAGCCGCGGGACCAAGGCGGCGCCAGGAAGCAAGATGGGGGCGGAAGCGCTTCCGCCCCACCTTACCCGGTTGACGCTCCTGATTGGATCAGTTGCCAGGAAGCAAGATGGCGAAGAGGGCGCTTCCGCCCCACCTTGCCCTCGGTGCGTTTGACTGGGCAAGTAGTGCCAGGAAGCAAGATGGCGGCAGAGACGCTTCCGCCTGGCTTCCCGGCCACCGGCGCTCCTGATTGGATGAAGACGCCAGGAAGCACTATGGCGGCAGAGATGCTTCCGCCCGCTGGCCCGGCTGCCGCCGCTCCTGATTAGACAGCGCGTATTCGGCACCTGCTGCAGATCCTGTCCTGGAGTGATAGGCGTGGGTGGTTCCCTCTTCCTGGTTGGGTGGCGCCGAGATGCCGCATTCAAGCGTTGGCGGGACCCCCCCCCCCAACTCCGGAGTTGAGGCCACTGGCTTCTTGGCCAGGGCTTCTCTGGACGTTTCTTTCCATCGCTCCCATTTGCAGCCCAGTGAAAGAAAATCTGTACGGAAGAGTGACGACCCTTCCCTAGGACGTGCTGCAATATTCACAAAGGAAGCAGCTGCCCGCCCACCCGGGGAGGAAGGCAAGCTCCAGACGGTTGACCTGGTTCCCATGGCAACTAGTGAAGCGCAGAGGAAGGGGACCGCTCCCAAGGATTTGGTTTGGGGTGGTCTCCCTGATATGCTTCCCCCCCCCCCCCCCGTGTGAAAGTACCTGTTCTTGCACATCCCAGTAGTCGCAGGAGAAGTCTAGTTTGGAGTCCTGGCCCCCATGCAAATGGAGAGAGCCACACTGTAGAGTGGTGTGTTGAAGCCCCCTGCTGGAGAGGAATGCCATTCATTGCTGCAAAGCATGGAGGGCTGCGAGGAGGAAAATCATGAGCTCTCCCCAGAAACACAGTGTAACTTACCGTCTCCTGGGCTGTGCTTGCTGTGGGATGTCGACTCTGCTCGGCCGGCCCTGCAAGCATGTGCTGCAAGCAGGGAGAGTGCTGCTGCATCCCTGTCTCGTCCAAGTCTGGAAGTGCATAGACTCCCAGACTCGGCTATCCTCGCGTGTAAATAAAATCCGGTGGGACCGGGCGGCCAAATGGCGGCCTCAGCCATCCGCTTCCACCCCTCTGGTCTCGGTATGTCCATCTCTGTGTGTTTCCTTCCCTTTTTGCCTTTCACGTTTCTCAGTCCCAGGATAGCCTCGTGTACTTCCCCCATGCTTGGGCATGGTGTACGTAGAGAACTTTTAAGGAGGGACAATGGCTGAGAGACCCCCCCAAAAAACGAACAAAAAACCTTTAAGCTAAGCAAGCTAAGCTAAGCCAGTAGGCACGTGAGATTTTTCATAATTCATCATATACCTAAATATTATCTATCCGCCTATGTAGCCATATTTATTCTCACATAGTTATAGTCTATATCTGTATTTCTTTCTTACCTCTCTATCATCTATTTTTCCTTATCATCTACTTCTATCACCTATTATATCTCTTACCTCCCTGAGACATCTACCACTTATTGGCCTCTCACACTGAATCATCTGAGTATAAAACCAATCTGTCGTCACCACTCACACATCTATTGTTGGAGACTGCACTAATTAAAATTTTTTTATTATTCATTCAATTGTGCGTGTATGCATATGTGCACATGTGTGTTTGTGTGTGTGTAGAACCACGGACGAATTCGGGAACCACCATGGACGGCCTCCACCTCGTTTACTCTGCCCCGGATTCACAGGCTCCGCCCTACCAGGGACAGAAACGCAGCCCTCCCCTTGCTTCCGCCCTGCGTCTAGGATCCGAACTCAGGATCTTCTGCCTATAAAGCAGAGGCTTAACCCCTGAGCCATCTCTCAAGCCCCGAGACTGCACCAATTTAATTTCAACTTTGCATGAACATACTTGGTGGACATATGAAGTCCCCTTTCTAAAAAAGAAAGTTTATCTTAGGCAAAGCCAGATATACATATGAATTGATGCCAGGCCTTAGAGTAGGGCTGTTTATCTAGTCTAAGATCAAAGGGGCTTTAAGCCATATTGTCCTAAGATCACAGTCGACACAGTATACATTGCACTGTTCCTTAGATACTTGTTTGATAGCTGATACAAAGGCTCTTTTGCATAACTTGTATTTTGTCTTTGAACTCTGTGCTGGCTATGTGAATAAAGCTCATGGGGAGTAATATTCAGGGGCTTCTGTCAGGGCAAGGGCTAGGTGGAATGCCTCTTGGTTCCCCATTTTTCTAAACAGTCAAATTTTGTATGTTGTCTTTTATACCTTGCTGCCCCTTTTCCAGAACAACCTGGATACTGCCATGATGATATCTAAGTATCATCTATGTCTATCATCAAGATCTGCCAATCATCTATCTGCTCTTTCTCACACATTATTATCTACCTATTGCAGAGAGCCAAGTAGTAGAAAGTGGTGTCTGGGATGTGGCCTGCTAAAAAAGGAAATCTCATTATGCCATTAAAAAGCATGGAGGACTGAGGGGAGTTAAAACCATGAGTTTTCCCATGGAAAATGGAAGTACAGAAATTCACTGGTGTCTAACCTGTTGCTGCTTTCCGGAGCTCCTCTTGGAATAAGGCCATAGTCTGAAAACTTAGGGACTCCCGCTGTACTGGAAATGTCTTATGTATTAGACTCTCTCTGGCCTATGCTGAGTATCTGGAATGAATGATTCTGCGACTCTCAGCTGGCCATATGCACTGGAAACTATCATTTCTCCCACATAGCTATCTTCTATTTTACTATATACCTGTTATCTATTTTCTCTCTTCTTTGTTATCTATGTATCCATCCATCCATCCAAATCTCTTCTTTCTCCTCTGTCTCTGTTGCCTAAATCATCTTTCCAGCCCTCTGATAGGCCAATATTAAAAGTTGACTTACGGGGCTGGAGAGGTGGCTCAGGGGTTAGCCTCTGCCTTGCAGGCAGAAGGTCCTGAGTTCGGATCCTAGACCCCATGTATAGACTCTGGGCAGAAGCCGGGGTGGCTTGCTGTTTCTGGCCCTGCTGGGGCGGAGCCTGTGAATCTCCGGGCAGAGCAAATAAGGAGGAGGTGGAGGCGGTCCATGTGGTTCCCAAATTCGCCTGGGGTTCTACACACACATACATACACACACAATTGAATAAATAATTTAAAAAAAACCTTAAAAGTTGACTTACAAACACAAAATTAAAAGAAAATATATCCCTGTACATCTGTCTGAAACATGAAAAGCAGCAAAATCCCTCTCCTTTTTAATGGCATTGACTGAGTCTTCACATGAATTAAGCTTCCTTTCATTCCATTATTCCAGCCTTCCAGGTAAGAACAATTATGACTACCAAAGATAGAATTACATTCATACAACCAATGTAGCCATTATAGGGGGGCATCTCATTATGTTTAATATCAGCTGATCTCTCTAAAACAAACACCAATCCTCCAGAAATTCAAGGTCGAATAACTTTTAAGTTGGGTGGAAAGGCTAATGCTTCTAATCCTAACACTTGTGAGTCTGTGGTGAAGAGACTGAGAAGCCTGGACCACACACTGCATTCTAGGTCAGCCGGGGACACTGAACTGTCTCAAGCAAATAAAGCCAACGGGAAAAGATAAAATAATAATTTTAATGAAGAAGCACATAGTTACTGATAGTTTATGGTCAGATTTACAATCCATTACACATTATTCCATATAAGGTAAAAAGTCCTTGCAGTCTGTGGTGAAAAAGCACTTAAATTAGCATGAGGTATCATTTGGTACGATTAAAGGACGACCACAATTAAAATTCATTAACGTAGACTTGAAATGAAATCACCAGGAAGGAAAAAGGAAAGATAGCATTACTGTAAGCACAGAATAATGATGTGAAAGGAGAAACTTGGCAAACTTGTAAACTTTTTATGATTTTGGTAACATATGGTTATCTTGTTACTTGATAAACTATTGGTTGAAATTGTTCAGAAACTTTAAAAATGATGTGTACGAATTGTCAAGAGAACATCTATCAAAATGTAAAAAAATAGAAAATCCCCACAAAAGTATCACCCAATCCAAAAAGATCATGATGGTTAACCTTTGTCCACTAGACTGTGGGATTCCTGGGGACAGAGAGCAGTACCAACAGGGCTCCTATCTTATGAAAGGAGTAACCTCTGGATGTGTTCCTAATGAGATGTGGTACCGTTGGGAAGTGGTAACATGTAGCAGGTGTGACCTAAATGAAGGAAGTGGGTCCCTGGGAAAGTCTGCTCTTGATATCTGCTTCCTTCATTGCACATTTCTTTCCTGTTTGCACAATGCTGGGAACTGCTCTATTCTGCCATGAATTCCAAAAGAAATAAATTCCTTAAGTTGTTTTAGACATTTGGCAACAGTGATGAGAGGAAAAAGTAAAAGGTAATAATTATAAAAGACACTTTCACATAAGAGCAATAGAAAAATTCCAAGAATTAAAAAAATTCATTTTCAGTAGTCCATCAAACCACATTATTCTAAAAACATATAAAAATAAATCCTTTGGCATATCCAAAATATATTTATCTATATATGAATCAAATATGGCTCAACATGAAGAGAAGAAATATACATTATAATTCACAAGTACATATTAAATGTATGTATTTAAATTACATATTAAATTCATGCCCTGTTGCTTAAGAGACCTTAAAGATTACGTCACCTGAAATTTTTTTTCCCCAATAATGAAAACTGGAAATAAGCATTCCAGAAAATTTACTTTCAGAATGACTAATAAGTGCAATATAATTAAGTTTCAGAAAACTTTCTCAGTTAATGTAATTTCTGGAACATAACATTTAAATTACATCATATCCATCTTAAAAAATAATGAATTCTGTTATTTGAGAAATTTTCACAGAATTTTGAAACTTTTTTTCTCAGCAACTGAAAACTGTTATAATTCTGTACAAGTCTGAATACATTCTGAGGTAGGCCAGTCCAAGATATATGCATATCTATTCAAAGTTTATCATATTTTTGTTTGTGAATTCAATCATGATGTCTTGAGGCATTCCCACAAACATGAGAACCCTGTTCTCTTCCATATACATTGCCTCGTAAGAAAGGATGTGTGATAGGCGGCTTTCCACACCCTATACTTAAGTCTTCGCAGTGTGAGTCTTCTCATGTATTTTAAGGGAACTGGAACGAGTGAAAGCTTTCCCACACTGCTGGCATATGTGGGGTTTCTCACCAGTGTGAATCTGTTCATGTCTCTGACAGTCACTTAAAGTATAAAAGGACTTCCCACACTGTTTGCACACAAAAGGTTTTTTTCCACTGTGAATCCTTTCATGGCGTCTAAGGGAACTGTGACCAGTGAAGGCTTTTCCGCACTGTGTACACTCATATGGCTTCTCTCCAGTGTGAGTCCGTTCATGTATCTGAAACTTGCTAACACAGGTGAAACCTTTCCCACATTGCTCACATACATAGGGCTTTTCACCACTATGAATCCGCTCATGATTTCGGAGGGCGCTGGGATTAGTGAAGGATTTCCCACAATCCTTACAAACGTGGGATTTCTCACCAGTGTGAATCTGTTCATGTCTTTGGCAACTGCTCAAAGAAGAAAAGCCTTTTCCGCATTGCTTACACATATAAGGTTTCTCTCCAGTGTGAATTCTTTCATGGCGTTGAAGAGAACCATTTCCAGTGAAGGTTTTCCCACACAGCTTGCATACACAGAGTTTCTCCCCAGAGTGAGTCCACTCATGTTTCCGAAAGTTACTGGAAGAAATGAAACCTTTCCCACACTGCTGACATACATAGGGCTTCTCTCCACAATGAATTTTTTCGTGGCACCGGAGGGAAGTTTGCCGGGTGAAGGCTTTTCCACACTGCTTACATACATAGGGTTTCTCTCCACTGTGGATCCTCTCATGGCATCGCAGGGAACTGTCAACACTGAAGACTTTCCCACACTGTTTACATTGATAGGGTTTCTCTCCAGTGTGAGTTCGTCCATGTATTCGAAGGGTACTGGAAGAATTAAATCCTTTCCCACACTGCAAACATACATGAGGTTTCTCACCACTGTGAATTCGCTCATGATATCGGAGAGAGCTGAGTGTAGTGAAGGCTTTATCGCACTGCTTGCACACATAGGGCTTCTCTCCAGTGTGACAGCGTTTGTGTGTTTGAATGGAATTGTAATAACTGAAGGCTTTCCCACATTGCTTACACACATAGGGCTTCTCTCCAGTATGACATCGTTTATGGATTTGAAAGGAATAGTAGTAAGAGAAGGCTTTCCCACACTGTGTACATACATAAGGTTTTTCTCCAGTGTGAGTTCTTTCATGATCTTGGAAATTAGTCCAGTAACTGAAGGCTTTACCACACATATTACATTTATATGGTTTCTCCCCAGTGTGAGTTCGTTCATGTCTTCGAATATTACTCAAAAAAGAAAAAGCTTTCCCACACTGTGTACATAAGTAGGGTTTCTCTCCAGTGTGAGTTCTTCCATGTTCTTGAAAGTTATTCAAACAACTGAAGTTTTTACCACACACATTACACCTGTATGGTTTCTCTCCAGTGTGAGTTCGTTCATGTCTTCGAATATTACTCAAAAAAGAAAAAGCTTTACCACACTGTTTACATACATAAGGTTTCTGTGCAGTGTGAATCTTTTCTTCAATATACTGAAGTAAGTTGGGATAGGTAAAGGTGTTACAATGTTGCTTATCCACATACACTTCTGTAGTATTACTGTTTTCATGTGTTTGAATGTAACTGTGACCCTGGAAGAATTTCTCACATTGGTTAGATTCATAGGATTGCTGTTCCGTGTCAGTGTCTTCATGTTTCAGAAAGCACTCGGGATTAATGAAGACTTTATCACATTCTCTAAATTTATAGAGATGCTCTCCATGTAATTCATATTCACAAGCTTTGGGTCCATTCTCAACAATCACAGGCACATTAAGGGATGAATGACCAAGGATCTTGTCTTCACATACATGGCTTTCATACAGCATTACTCCATGGAAAATTTTCCCATTCACAGCAGTATCTGGAGTTTGGCTGAAGAGTTCTCCACACTGACTGTTTTCTTTATGCTCCCATGGTCTCTCCACAACTTCACTTCTATTTAAAAAATGGGAGCACATCACTACAGCTATCGTTATAAATTCTTGTGTGTGTGTATGTGTGTGTGTGTGTGTCTGTGTGTGTGTATTAGAGGGCACTGTATGTCATCCTTGTGGAGGACCAAGGGTGACTTCAGGAATCATCTTGGTTTGCTTCTACCTCCTTTTTGCTTCACTCTGGAATTTCCCAGGCTTTACTCACGAGGGCCAGAAATGCAGGCACTGTTTTTGTCTGGCGTTTTCACGTGGGACCTGGGATCCAAACTCAGAACCTTCGCTGCAAGATAGTCTTAACCCCTGAGCCATCTCTCCAGCCCCCATTATAAAGTTTTTGTACCATCAGAATTTCTAAAAATTTCTGAACATGAATGGACTGAATGTTCTACAGAGTCTGGAGGACAGGTAACTGGATAATGCTCCCACCCAGTTAACTATTTAGGAAATTCTGAATGTCTGTCTGCTTGTTGAGGATAGAATTTTGCTATGATGTTCCGGCTGGCCTTGACTTTAACGTTCTCCATTAGACTCCCAACTAACTGAAAAATGAAGATATGAGCCACATTCATGTCTCTATGTCACAGATAAACATATTGAACATTCTCTATGCAAATATGCATGGACAAAAATTATTTTCTAGTTCAAAAAATTTGCAGACATATTGAAGATACTGAAAATAGATATTAGAATAAACGTGAATTTTCTATCACCACATGCTCAAAGCCCCCCCAGAAGTGTATGAGATTCTGTGCACATGGATAAGTTTGTGAACAGAGAACCCTGAGGTATCGCTTGCACCATTAAGTCAACACTGCAAGTATTTCCAATCTTGTCTGCAGTTTCAGAGAAAAGTCTTAGATTAAATCATCTTGAAACTGAACTATTTGTAAAGTTGTCTGTTCTTTAAATTATCAATCATTCCCAGATTCTTGAGGAACACTACTGTTATTTGGAGTGGCAAGTTACCTTAGATTTCTTCGGGAATATTTGTGGTCATCTTCAGTGTCCTGGTCTTCCTGTGTTTTTCCTAAAATGTAGAGCCATTGAAAATCATGACATATGTGAACACAGTAGAGAAAGTATTAGATTCAGGGAAATTGACAGTATAAAAAGACCATGCCTGGTGTATTTATCAAATATACCTTTTCCAAACTCCAAATCACCGAGTGGGGGGATTTTTGTGCAAGACAGACAAACTATCACCAACCAAGTGAAAGAATGACCTCACCTATACCAACAGCAGCCAGGTTCCTTAAGGTTTCCTCCATCACATCTCTGTGCAGCTTCTTTTGGGAATGATTTAGCAAGACCCACTCCTCCAAGGTGAAGGTCACAGCAACATCCTCCAAGGTCACAGTGTCCTAGAAACAGCCCAGATATTTTCAGGAGAGAAAATGAGACTCAAAGTTTGTGAGTGTTTTCTAAATGCCTAATGCACATCCTCTGCGTCACATTCTTCCCATCTGTAACTACACACTCTAATATCAGAATTATGTTTGAATTGGTAGTCTACTGAATTGGTATCAAACTGAACTGAATTTGGTAAAACAACACAAAACAACATTTGCTTATGTTCCTGGATCTCCCATTTCTATTGGTACACAGGTCTTTAGTGTTCTCCCAAAAATCCTACTACCTAGGGTGCACAAATGTAACACCAACTATCTTAAGATCATATAACTCTGAACAAACTGAGGCCAAACTTTGACACTGCTTGTGTCTGTAAACTGTAGTTGAGACAGAGGTTACCAGACTGACCATTCCTGAGACTTCACTGTTCTCAGTTTAGGCAAACAGTATGTAATTTGTTTAAGTTGTCTTATTCCTTTGAATACTTTCAAATTTCTCCCATGCTCATCAGATGGAGCCCACCTCATCAGTTTCAAAATATTACTGAAATGATCAATCTTTTTTTAAAAATAAACTTAACGTTGTTTTTGCATGTGGGTGTTATCAGAAAGCATTTTGTGTCCCTGTGGAGGACCAAGGATGACTTTGGGAATCATCCTGCATTGCTCCTACCTCCTTTTTGCTTCACTCTGGAATTTCCTGGGCTCCACCCACAAGGGTGGGAAGTGTTGTTAATGCTTCCACTTAGCATTTTTACTTGTGACCTGGGATCCAAACTCAGGATCTTTTGCTTTTGAGGCAGAGTCTTAACCCCTGAGCCATCTCTTCAGCCCAAGATGATGAATCTCTATTGGTATGGTCTCACAGTTTCTATCACAACTTGTTGCTTAGCAATATCTGTCTATGGGTACTCTACAGAAGCACTGTAGAAGCTTGGTTTTTTACTTTAGGTTTTGAGACAGGGTCTTGTTCATCCTCAGATCTGGCATATGGTCAACGATGATAATGATCTTCTGACCCTCCTGCATCCACTTTCCAAGTGCTGGGGTTACAGGTGTGTACCACCATGTCTTGATTTATGTGGTGTGGAGATCAAACACAGGGCCTCACGCATGGTAAGTAAGCACTCTACCAAATGAACTACAGTCCCAGCCCTTGCATGATTTACTGTATTTTACAATTATGATCACATACTAAAAAAAGACTCAGAGGATAATTCACCATGGCAATGGAAAATATTGCAATTCTTATAAGAGAATATCAAAGAATGATGAAATAACAGAAATACTGATGCACTTCTCAGAAAGATGTTGTCCATAATCATCCCCAGACATGCATTTCATTAGTCAACAGAAAGAGACCTTACTGAACCCAGCAGGTGTAATAAAAGTCTAACAGTAGTTAAAGCCTCTGGAAAAAGAAAGTGAGAGGTGTGGGATACAAACTAGAAATTCCATATTACAGTCTGCATGTGGAATGTGCTGAGTCCTTTTTCCATTGACTCAAGCCCTTGAACTGAAAATGGGCCAATATTTTCATTTCTGTTGGCCACAGGCATGCCTTTTTGATTTTGCAAGCTTTATGGTTCTATCTGAAAAAGGTTTGCTCTGGTGGAGGACCAAGGGTGACTTCGGGAATCACCCATGATTGTTTCTACCTCCTTTTTGCTTTGGTCTGGGATTTCCCAGGTTCTACTTTACAGACTGGAAGTCAGGTCACCATCATTTCTGCCTGTTTTTTTTTTTTTCCTTTGTGTCTGCTTGGGAGGCAGAGGCTTAACCCCCGAGCCATCTCTCCAGCACCCAGAGAAATTAAACATGTTGCAGCAATGCCTATGCTGCAGGAGGCTATACAAGTTCAACAGGTGGCAATTATACACCGGGGCTCCCAAAAGATGATGCTAAGTCTATTAGATTGAAGCAGCTAAAAAATCTGCTGAATATCAAGACTGACTATTGCAGTCACCTGCATGGTTGCTGATAAATGACCATCAAATGGCTTAAGAGAACAAGGGATTTATTTTCTCTTACAATTCCTGGTTACAGTTCTTAGTCCAGCTTGATGGGAGAGCTCACGCCAACACCAGGGCGGAGGGAACTAGCCACACCATCACCACATAATGGCTGAGAGAGGGACGATCCTTACTATCAGACCAGCATTTTTTGCCAAGTGTACAGGATGTAATTCCTCAACCGGCTCTCAGTGTTTTATTCATCTATTCAGGGCCTAGTCCCACCCACCATGGGCTGGATCTTACCCGTCAGCTAGACAATCTCCTGCAGGTTTGCTTTGGGGTTAACTCAACCATTAATTCTCTACAAATGTGTTCGGAGGCCAAACCCCCAACTGTCAAGATGACACCTGTGCTTAACTATGACACTGACTTACCTGAACTTCAGCCCCACTATTCTGCTTCTGACTAGAACTCAGATGGAGTCATGGTTTAATGTGAGTTGTCCCCCCATGGGCTCATGTGTTTGCATCCTTAGCTGATGTTAATGTTTGGGAAGGTCATGGTAACTTTAGCCTTGCTAGAGGAAGGCACATCACAGTGGATGGGCCTTGAGGTTGGGTGCCCCTGCCATGTTTCCACTGGCAGGCTGCCCTTGCAGTTTGTTCTCTCCATATCTGCAGTGACCCAAGTTACCTCCAGCTTCTGCTACCCGCCATGTCTTCTGCTATGGGATTCCTACCTTATTGGACCATGTCTTCCTTTTGGAATTAAAGCCAAATAAAACTCCCCTTTTTCCTTAAGCTGGTTGTTTGAGTGTCACAGGAGAGAACCACAGCTTCTCGCTGACAGAATCTGGGTTGGACAATTGGAAAAGGAAACCACATTCCTCCTGGCTCACTTGCTGGGACCTGCTGTGAAGCATCTTCCTTAAGTCTAGTAAGAGAGACATTCCAATTATGTACATCAAGCCGTGGATTTCAGACCCAGTGGTATCTGAAACCATAAGAAAAACAGCCACATGTTATAACCCAAAGTCAAAGATTTGAAATAATGATCAGGATCAATATCCACTCAAGGACTGTCAATTGACCTTACTCAGATGACAAAGCTAAGAGGGTTCAAATACATGTTGACACTTTATTTCAGGATAGGCCAAAGTGTTTCCCTCCCATTAGAAGGCCACAGAAGTAATGAAGATTTTGCTGAAAGAGTCCTTCCTTGTGGGTTGCTTAACATCACTTTGAGTGACCCCTGCTCTGCTTTAGCTTCTGGGATGGCACAGAAGATCAGGAGACTCTTGGGAATCGAATGATGAACCCACATGGCCTTGAGGTTCCAAGTCTCAAGTAAGGCAGAAAAAAAAATGATGACCACACTTTGAAGGAGAATCATTAAACTGTGCCAAGATGCACCTCCATTGAGACCAAGGCCTGCCTAACGTTCTGCTGAGTGAACGACTCTCTAAGGTGGGTTGGATTTGAAACTTCAGGGGCTAGACATTCTGTGGAGGATCAACAGTGAGAGGTGGACTGGTCCATGGAACATGCTTCTGACGACACTGGTGGCAGTGATGCTAGTTGGAGTCCTGGATACACTCCACCAGGGTGAAAAGATGTCTCAAGATTAGCGGACATCCAAACAAACAGGAGATCTAAAACTAACTTCAAACAACAAAGATGATGACAATGTTGGGCTGGTGAGATGGCTCAGTAGGTAAAGAGGATCTCATATAAGCCTGATGACCCTGGAACCCACACAGAAGGTAGGAGAGGAGTGATCCCACAAGTTGTCCATTGACCTCCACAGATGCATTCTGTCATGTACATTCCCTCCCAAATTAAAAAAAAATTAAAAACCAAGTTTTGTTCTTGCTAATGACTAGCCTTTTGTCCATCCAGGGGAAAATCATAACTTTTTTTTTTTTTAACATTTTTTATTAGCCATGGTTGTTAAAGCTTGTTGGCTTTTTTTTTCCTTAAGCCATTTTGTGAAAGTTTTCTGAAACTTGATAATAAAAAGCAGTTGGTGTAAAAAAAACCAAAACAAAACATTTTTTATTATCTCCGCTCATACAAACTTAATAGGTACACCGGTTCCCTCTCTCCCTCCTCCTCCCCCCACCCCTCTGCTCGCCCTCCCCCAATCCCTGGAGAATCCTTTAATGTGTATGCCTGACTCTCCTCTGGGTCCTCCTCTCCGATGACATACAAGGACCCAGCGGCATTTCCCTGAACCCTTTCCTGTGTTCCCCTTAAGCATAGGAACATTACTGTGGCTGTCAATCCCTTGCCTCCAAGGATCTTGGTGCTTTTAGCAAATGCTAGACTTTGTGGGGACAATAGTGTGTTGGACATTGCGCAGGGCATGTAAAGTCTAATTATGATTGCTTCGGTCCTAACTTCTGTGGAGTATCTTGCATATCATTGCTCCTCCCATCCTTGTGCTCTTACACTCTTATGGCCCCCCCTTCCGCAAATTTCCCTGAGCTTCAGGATGGGGAGAGATTAGGCTGGCCTAGTTCTAGTTGGTTGATATAGAGTCTCTGAAGTTCTGGATTATGGTTTGTTGATTTTCTTTTGCGGTTTTGCTGCTCCTGCAATGCCCTTCACTCCATCCTGATGGGTATTGGATGTCACCCCCTGGCCAGAGATAAAAAACTGTTAAACTAGAGTCTTGTTATAAGAGTATATTCAAAGGTAGATGCAATAAAAGTAGGAAACCACAGTGAGGGAGGGGTCAATCACCCATTTGCAAAATGGTTACTTATTATCTGCCAGACTATATGCCCTCCCCTTTTGGTGAGATCACACCCCCTCAGTTGTAGATGATCAGGAACGAAAAGTCTGAACTTAACCAGATGTCTCATTGCTTACTCGCAGTCCTTGATGGAGGCCTATTTTCTCTGTTGTTACATGGTCCCCTCTCTCCTTGTTTCTGGTGTGGCCCTCCTACCCCATCCCGCCTGTTCATACTCCTTGCAATTACTGTATTACAGAGATTTATCGTCAAGTGTCTCTAGGTGGGCTGGGCGGGTTTGGTACTAGGAGCCACCTATTAGGGAGTACATATGGCGCTTAATTTTCCATGTCTGGGATACTTCACTCAATATAATTGTCTCTAATGACATCCATTTCCCAGCAAATTCCAGTACTTCATCATTTTTTATGGCTGAGTAGTACTCCATTGTATAGATGTACCACAGTTTCCTTATCCACTTGTCAACTGTTGGACATTTGGGTTGATTCCATGACTTTGCTATTGTAAACAGTGCTGCCTTGAACATGGTCGTACTTGTGCTATTGAGGTGGACCTCTGCTGCATGGGGAGTTATTCCCAAAAGTGGAATCGCAGGGTCATATGGCATTTCAATCTTTAATTTCTTTAAGAATCTCCAGATGGCTCGCCATAGTGGCTGTATGAGCCTGCATTCCCACCAGCAATGTAGGAGAGTTCCCCTCTCCACATCCTCTCCAGCATTTGATGTTGTTTGTATTGTGGGGAAAATCATAACTTTTAACTGAGATGTAAGGGTGTACTTGGTAAAGCATGTTTTCTTTTTAAAAATTTCTTATTCTTTGAGAGTTTTATACAGTGACATAGTGAAAATAACTTAAATTCATCATAATCATGTATAAAACAAACAGGCAACAAAAACCCAAGATGGTAGATGACTTTCCCGAGGAGCAATACTGGAGCTTGTTCTCTGGACACTGCATACATGTGCACAAATGTGCACCCCCCCTCAAAAAAAAAAAATCCCTTATCCCAATTCAAGCAGATTAAAGAGAATATTCCCTGGGTCATTAACTAGACCTCATTTGCATGCTGAATCACGGACTCTCCCTTCCTTTCTACTCACTGAGGAATATCTTCCACCATTTACATTTTACTCTCTCCTTGCTCACTGCCAAATTTTTCCTATGAGTCTGAAGTCTGGGGTTCCCAGGAAGGGCCTATATGGGTGGACACACACATATACATTTCAATAATCTCTTGTTTTGGGGCTGGAGAGGTGGCTCAGGGGTTAAGCCTCTGCCTTGCAGGCGGAAGGTCCTGAGTTCGGATCCCAGATCCCACGTATAGACGCCAGGCGGAAGCGGGGGCGGCCTGTGCTTCTGGTTCTGGTAGGGCGGAGGAAGTGGAGGCATCCATGGTGGTTCCCGAGTTCGTCCGTGGTTCTATACACACAGACACACACACGCACACGTGCGCACGCACATACATATACACACGCACAGTTGAATAAATAATAATAATAAAAAAATAAAAAACTTAAGATGAGTTTACAAAAAAAAAAGAAAGAATCTCTTGTTTCTTTTGGACGTTCACATTCTATCCACTCAGGAGTCAACCAACAACATCATCTTAAAAAAACAAAACAAACCCCTTTACAGCTTCATATATGAAGGATAAATTTAGTTATTTTCATCCCAGATTACCTGTTTGCACCCTTTCTCCTCCTCCCATTGAAAGCCTTTTCTTCTTATCTCTTTTCTACTTTCATTTCTTTTTGCATATCCACTGAGTTTTATCTGAGTTGCCTGTATTGGCATGTGCCTCAACACTTGCTGATACATTAGTGGGGATACTACTGCAGAAGGTAGCTCTCCTCACGCTAGCACTGACCCTCAAAAGTGCTTCAGAGAGGGGTCATGCCTCCTCAGATGTCCCCCTTCCATGGCCAAATCTTGAGGGAGCAAGCACAGATGCAGCGATCGAACCTCATCTATGGTAGGTATCTACTGGTGTCAACTTGGTAACTCAAGGTTTTGGCTGTGGGCATATTTGTAAAGAATTAATAGTTAACCAATACTATCAGGATGGAGCCAAGGGTGGTGCAGGAACAGCAAGACTGAAAACAACAATAAACCACAGTTCAGAACACCAAAGACCCTGCATTGACCACCTGGAACCAGACCAGCCAAATCTCTCCCCACCCTAAAGCTCAGAAGAGGGGGTGGAAGATTGTAAGAGCCTAATGATGGGGAGGACCAATGATATGCAAGATGCTCCACACAAGTTAGGGCTGCAGTAGCCATAGTGGGACTTTGCATGACTTGCACAAGGACAGACATGTTGACGACCCCCCCCAGGGTCTAGCATGGATCACAGGCAGTAGGATCCTTAGAGGCAAGGGACGGTCATAATAGTGTTCCCATACTAAGGGGAAATGGGAGGTGGGGAGCCTCTGGGCTATGCCACTGAGTCCTTACACTTCACTGGAGGGGAGGACTCAGAGGGAAGTTTGGCGTTCACAAGGGGATGCTCCAGGGGATGGGGGGGGGAGGAAGGGGAGGAAAGGAGGTGAAAGGAAGGGGAACTGGGGAAGGGGGAGGGAGGGAGAGGAACCAGGTACCTATTGAGGTTGTATGATTGGGAAAAAAAAAAAAGAGTTAAGCCCTAAGCAAGTAGGAAACTGTCTAATTGATGGGGGAGACCCAGCCCATAGAGAATGGGACCCTCTTCTAGGCAAGTGAACAAAATGGAAGGATGTGGTTAAGAAAGTTTGATCCCCTCTTAGCAGTCCTGTGGCTAAGATGTGACCAGTCTCCCAGCTCCTGGTGGTGGTGTAGACTCTCCCATAACGGTGGATTATGGTCTGGAACTGGACCATCCTGGGTCAAAGTAAAACCCTTTGTTCCCCTAAACCATGTGGTCATGAGCTTACTGGCAGCAGTGCAGAGTCAATGCGATTCTATCTTAGCCCCAAACCCTGCCGGAGAACTCTGAACTGTTCCTGAAGGCTCAAAGGAACAAGATCTCAAAAGGGAAGTAGGTGGGGAGGGGGAGGGGGCGGCGGGGAGTGCAGTCCAACCAAGAGCCCAAGGTGAAACCAATCCCTAAGTCTGGAGCCCATCTCAATGATGCAACCCAGGGAAGACCACTCGCAGGACACGGGGCAAAGTGATCAACCTGTGGCAGACCACTAAGACAGGAAGGGAGAGAAAACGATCGACCCATGCATGGAAACACCCTTTCCCACCCGGTCCCCGGCCAGCCCTAATCTACTGATCCGAGAGGAACTTTCCTCCCAGGGCAGGAGCTGCTGCCCACCGGCTTCTTTGCACGGCTGCCGAGCCCCCTCTCTGGCTCCGGGAGCCCGCACACATGGCACTCGGGGCTCCCTTTTGGAGCCGCGTGTCTACGTCCCCGTCGACGAGCATCTCAAGCAGAACAGCCGTGACTTCACGGGGACCTCAAAGCCCCTCCTCTCGCCCGGACCTCCCAGACGCAAGCGTCCCTGGACCTCCGTTTCCAGCAAGTCTGGAAGAACGTGGAAATCAGGATGTGGGCGTCACCCCCAGAGCAGCGCACGGGCGAGGGGACAGATCGGTGGATGTCGGGGCTGCCGCCGAGACCCTCCCGGCCGCCCGCGCTCGCCATGCATCTCTCCGCGACCCCAGGCAGGACTGGGGAGCGCGGGGGCCCGCACACCCCCCGGCGCCGCTTCCCGCCCGCCGCCCCGCCGCTCACCATGGTGCCCCGCGCGCCTCGCGCCTCCCGCCGTGGCCACCGGGGTCGGTGTGGCTCAGCCGGGACGCCGCCGCTAACAGCACCGGAGCGCGGCGACGGCAGCGGCAGGAAACAAGATGACGGCCTAGGCGCTTCCGCCTGCGAGTTTGACCGGCCGCGGGTGCTCCTGATTGGATGAGGGCGTGCCAGGAAGGAAGATGGCGGCAGAGGCGTTTCCGCCCCGACTTGCCAGTGTCAAGGACTCTAATAGGCGCCAGGAAGCAAGATGGCGGCAGAGGCGCTTCCGCCCTGACCCGCCAAAGCTACAGCAGTTTCTGATTGGATGAGGGGCGGGTTCTAGGACGCCGGATGGTGGGGGTGGTGCTCTCGCCCGGCTCCCCCGTCGGCACTTCTGATTGGGTCACGGTGCCGGAAAGGAAGAGGGCAGCGGAGGCGCCGCTCTCGCGGTTGTTTGCGCTCCTGATTGGACAGCGCAGTGCTGGGGTTCCGCCTGCGTAATCAGCTGCTGCTGGGTGGAACCAAATAGACAAGTTCAGCCTCGTCGCAAGGGCGCTTGTTCCAGGACCCTCTTCAATGTCTGGCAGGAGCAAAGACCGCAGGCCCCATGCGTGCAAGAGATTTATTGCAAGAACAGAGTGGCTGTCCCAGCACAAGCGGACGGATCAGCAGCGGGGGGTCGTTCAACCAGGGAGGCATTAGGGGCGTGGGTAGGGAATGGACACTGGGGTTTTTACCCAATGAGAGAAGGGGTCCAGTTATCTGAAGAACACGCGGGGGAGCCTGAGCCTGCCAGGGGGAGCCCACACGAGGAGAGAGAACCCGGGGTGGAGCGATGAGCACGTAGGTGCCCGGGGGCGCCTTTTTGTGAAATGGGGCTGTTCGTCCAGGAGGGAAGAGTCACAACATGCCCAACATCGTCCACCCTGGCTAAGCTGGCCTTGGGGAGGATGTGGCCACCTGAGCGATAGCTCGCCTTCAGTAGGATTTGCTCCTGGCTCTTCAAAGACGACACTTGCCTTAGTCAGGGTCTTGGTGGAAATGATGCTGTCAGTGGACAGAGGAAATTCCAGACCGCTTGTCCTATCCACACAACCCCTTAGACCAGAGAAGAAACCGTGCTTTGGCCTGGCAGGATACTCTGGACTGGAATTATTATTATTTTAAAATATTTTATTTATTTATTTGTGTGTGTGCGCGTGTATGTGTGTATCAGAGGGCATTGTATATCCCAGTGGAGGACCAAGGGTGACTCCAGGAATCATCCTGGATTGCTTCTACCTCCTTGCTTTGCTCTGGGATTGCTCAGGCTTTGCCCACCAGCCCTAGAAGTGCAGGCAGCCACCGTTTCCCTTGTTTCAGTGTCTGAAAATCCACCCAATGAAGCACAGACTACGAACTTGCTCAAAGCTCACAGACGCCGAGCTATAGGAGAGCCTTTCCTTCAGCTTCTCAAGGGACCAGACTATAGGGGAACCTTTCCTTTGGATCCGGCTATAGGGAGGAGCCTTTTTTTCATCTCGAAAAATAGTCCAGCCTCGTCTGGGGGAACCCCCAGAATATTATGGGTTGGGGGTCATCCAAAGATTCACCATAGACCAAAAGTTAAAATTAATAACTGAGAGGCTTTATGAGAGAGAGACACACACGCGCGCGCGTGCGCGCACACACACAGAGAGAGAGAGAGAGAGAGAGAGAGAGACTGGTACTAGGGCTTATATACACAAGGACAGAGTGATGTGTGTACAGCCCCGAATTACATCTCCACACAGTTTTTTTCAGTCTCTCTCTTTTTTTTTTCCTTTTTTTTTTTTTTAACGTGGGACCTGGGATCCGAACTCAGAACCTTCTGCTTGTGAGACAGAGTTACAACCCCTGAGCCATCTCTCCAGCCCTCCACACAGTTTTTATACACAAGGGACAAAGGAGGTTGCAAACCCCACCAAAGTAGTTTAGTGGGCAGTGTTTTACAGTCTTATGGGCATGCATGGTTCTTGAAGGCCCTCCGGCCAAACAGCATTCCAGAGGGGAATTTGAAAGAACATATGGGAGTGGGCAATAAAAGCCTGCCAGCAATTTCTCAAGCCCAAAAAATTTCTTTTTAAGATTTTAAGATTTTCCCTTTTACGCTTCCCCTCCACACCCTCTGGCGTTTTTAGGTGGTACCTGGGATCTGAACTCAGGACCTTCTGCTTGCAAGACAGAGTGTTAACTCCTGAGCCATCTCTCCAGCTCTGAACTGGAATTATTTTAAGTTTCCTTTTATTTTACTTTTTTTTAAGAGTTAGACATTACAACCCTTCTTTTTCCTGCCAGTCGTCATGTCTTCGCCTATGTGGCCTACTGAGTTTCATCCAGGTTGACTTTGATGGCATGTGTCTGAGCACTTGTTAGAGATTCCTAATCTTAACATTAACACCAAAAGCCAGAAAAATATATCAGGTGTCCTGTTGTCTTCCTCTCCATCTTATTACTTTGAGACCAGGGTCTCTTAGTTTTAAACTATACTGATGAACAACAGACCCAAACAATCCTCCTGTTCCCACCGTCCACCACCATGGTGGTGCTCGGACGGTCTCTGAAGGTCTCGGAAAGCCATCCCCCACTGCTGGGATTACCCTGCAGGAGCACCCCTTGTGATAATAACTTCCTCCAACCTTTTGCTTATGAAAGGATATGGAGATGAGTTCTTCATAGCAGATAAACCAATGAAGAGAAGCCACCACCCCAGTCTGTTAAAGTTAAGTACAGGTGTCAACTTGATGGTTGTGGGCACATTTGTAGAGAATTAATAGTTGAGTTAAGCCCAGAGTGAATCTGCAGGAGATTGGCTGATGGGGAAGATTCAGTCCATGGTAGGTGGGACTAGTCCACAGGCAGGTGAATAAAATGGAGGGAATTGATTGAAAAGAAGGCATCCTTGTGTACACTTGGCTAGACATGCTGATCTGGCAAGTAAGGATTGTCCCTGTCTCAGCCATTATATGAAGATGTTGTGGCCAGTTCCCTCAGCCCTGGTTATTGGTGTGAGCTCTTCTGTAAAGTTGGATGAAGAACTGTAACCAGTTTATCATAAGAAAATGAACCCCTTGTTCCCTTAAACTGATGATTTTATTAACAACAATGCAGCCGAACTACTACACCACCCCTTGCCTAAGTGTATAAATATACTGACCCTGGCAGCCATCTTTGGCACCTCCCCTTCATGGCACTCCACGTCTTGAGTCCATGAGTTTTGTTCTCTCCTTTAATAAACTCTGCCTTAATCCTCTATGCGTGTTCTGGCTTCAATCTTTGACTCCCGAAAACAAGCACTTGGACACATAGACTCCTAGAGAGTGACCATGCAACGGTGGCTCTCGGCTTACCGGTACATGCAGCTGAGATAATATAAAAATATAAAATAATGGGGACTGGGGAGGTGGCTCAGGGGTTAAGCCTCGGCCTTGCAGGCGGAAGGTCCTGAGTTTGGATCCTAGACCCCACGTATAGACGCCGGGCGGAAGCGGGGGCGGCCTGTGTTTCTGGTCCTGGAAGGGCGGAGCCTGTGAATCCTGGGGCAGAGTAAACAAGGAGGAGGTGAAGGCGGTCCATGGTGGTTCCCGAGTTCGTCCGTGGTTCTACACACACATACATACACATACATACATACACATGCGCACACATGCATACACGCACAATTGAATAAATAATAAATAATAAAAAATTTAAAAAAATATAAAACAATGGATGTGCTCATTTTAACTTTTATCTTCTGTAACTGTAACCTGCAGCTCTGTAACTTGTAACTTCATAGCCTATGAGCTTCCTTAAAATAGAATAACTCAGACATTTTAAGTAATGAGACAGCCTTCTTTTAAGTTTGCAATCCATAAGGTTTCTTCAGCCAGCTTGATAAGAAATAGTTCACTGATAGGCCATATCAGTGAAAAGATGGGCCCCCTGGCACTGAGCCAGAGGGCATCCAAGAGAGATCGCCATCAAAAGGGTGCTATCTTGTACTGCATTTCTAGGACACCTGGTAGCAGTAAAAAATAATTGCTAATTAGAAGCTACATTTTAAAGTTGTGTGCATGAACTGGCTTTATCCCTCCCAACATGTAGCCCTAGCTGTGCAGGAATATAAAAACCCCTTTGTGTCTTTTGTTGGTGCCTTGTACCCCAGAGAGCAACTGGACGGTACCGGGACTAGGAATTCCAGTCTCAGTAAATCTCTTTTATTTATAACTTTCAACTGTGGTCTCAGGTATTTGGCTAAGTATTCCCAGAGCTGTAGCAGCCATGACCAACTTTTTAGGTGAGCTCTGGGGATTAGAACTCAGATCTTCATGCCTACTGAACTTTTTAGAATTTTTCCCTTGAATGCAAGTGTATAATTTAAAATTTATTACCCTTAGATTCTAGCTTAGTTGCATCCCTCAAAAATCTACATTTTGCTATTTAGTTCCATATATATGGATATAAATATGCATGGTGTATACATAATGATTTGTATTTTGCCAATGGACTACTTAACAAATATATTCTATAGTTTCCGTCATTTTCTAATTTTTTGTGCATTTATTATTTTTTATCTCACATTTTATTTTTTCCCAATCATATAAGCTCAATAGGTACCCCTATCCTTACCCTCCCTCCTCCACTCCCCATACCCCTTTTCACTCTACCCTCTTTTCCCCTTTCTTTCACCCCTTTCCTCCCTCCTACTCTCCCAGTGCCTCCCCCATCCTCCCTCCTATCCCCTGAAGCATCTTTTTGTGTGAATGTCAAACCTCCCTCTGAGTCCTTCACCCTAGTGAGGGGTAAGGACTCAGTGGCATATCCTGGAGCCCCTTCTTGGGCTCCCCATTAATATGGGAACTTTATTATTATGACTGTTAATCCCTTGCCTCTAAGGATCCTACTGCCTGGAGCTTTCTCCACTGTGATCCATTCTAGACTTTGGGGGACCGTTGATATGTGAACTGTTGTGCAGGTCAGGCAAAGTCCAATTATGGCTATGTGGAGTATCTTGCAAATCGTTGGTCCTCCCCATCTTTAGGCTCTTACAGTCTTGCTGCCCCCTTTTCCGCAAGGTTCCCTGAGCTTTAGGATGGAGAGAGATTTGGCTGGTCTGGTTCCAGGTGCAAAATGTAGGGTCTTTGGTGTTCTGAATTATGGTTTGTTGTTGTTTTCAGTTTTGCTTTTCCTGCACTGCCCTTGGCTGCATCCTGATTGGTATCGAGGTTATCTCCTAACCAAAGACAAAAGAATGTTTAAATGAAGATCTTAATATAGGAGGAGACTCAAAGGTAGATGGAAGAATAGGAGTAGGACAAATTACCATCTATCTGCCAGTCCCTATATCCTCCCTGATTGATGAGATCAAACTCGTTCAGTTGCAAGCAACCAGAAAGAGAAGTGAAAGTGAGCTTTGCTACTTACATGCAATACTTGACAGTGACCTATTTTCTCTACTGAAGCATGATCCTCTCTCTCCTTTTTTTGGGGGGGGCTCCTTCCCCTTCCCTACTGTTTATACTCTTTGTGACTATAGTAGGTATTACAGAGATTTACCTTTGAATATGTCATTAAGTGGGATTGGTACTAGGATCTACCTATTAGGGAGTACATATGGTGTCTAACTTTCTGTGTCTGGAATACCTCACTCAATATAATTTTTTCTAATCCCACCAATTTTCCAGCAAATGTCATTAATTCATCTTTTGTGATGGCTGAATAATATTTCATTGTTTAAATGTACCACATTTTCATTATCCATTTGTCAACTGTTGGGCATTTGAATTGATTCCCTGACTTTGCTATAGTAAATAGTGCTTCAATGAACATGGTTGTGCTCGTGTCACTGTAGTGAATTTCTGCATTATGGAGGAATATTACCAGAAGTGGTATAGCAAGGTCATATGGCATTTCAATTTTTAACTTTTTTTTTAAGAAATTACCATACTGATCACCAGAGTGGTTGTATAAGTTTGCATTCCCACCAGCAATGTATGAGAGTTCCTTTCTCTCCACATCCTCTCCATCATTTGGTGTTGTTTGTATTGTGTATTTTTGCCATCCTGACTGGGGTAAGATGACATCTCAGGGAAGTTTTGATTTGCATTTCCCTGATGGCTAGCGATGTGGGGCATTTTTTTAAAAATGTCTATTCCATTCTTTTTTTTTATTATTTATTATTTATTCAATTGTGCGTGTGTGTGTTGTGTGTGTAGAACCACGGACGAATTCAGGAACCACCATGGACAGCCTCCACCTCCTCCTTGTTTACTCTGCCCGGGGATTCACAGGCTCTGCCCTACCAGGGCCAGAAACGCAGGCCCCCCTCACCCCTTTATAGTCTCTGGCCTAATATTAAGGTCCTTGATCCATTTGGAATTAATTTTTGTGCATGGTGACACGTCCAAGTTCAGTTTTAATCTTCTGCATGTGGACATCCAGTTTCGCTAGCACCATTTTTTCCATTGAATTTTTTGGTACCTTTTGTCAAAGATCAAATGGCTGAAATTGTGTGGGCTTATATCTGGGTCTTCAATCCTTACCCTCTGACATACGTGTTTATTTTGGAGCCAGTACCAGGCTGTTTTTATTACTGTGGATTTGTTGTATAGATTAAGGTTTGGTATGATGATACCTCCAGCAGTGTTTTTGTTACTCAGGATTGTTTTTGCTATCCTGGGTCTTTTGTGCCTCCATATGAATGTTGAGATTGTTTTGGTCAATTTCTTTAAAGAATTGCTTGGGGATTTTGATTGGTATAGCGTTGAATCTATATATTGCTTTTGCTAGGATGGTCATTTTTATGATGTTGATTCTGCTGATCCAGGAGTGTGGAAGATCTTTCCACCTTCTGGTGTCTTCTGTAATTTCTTTTTTTAGGGTTTTAAATTTTTCATTGTAAAGGTCTCTCAATTCTTTGGTTAGATTTATACCAAGGTATTTGATTTTTTTAGGGCCTATAGTAAATGGGATTGTTTCTCTTAGGATTTTTTCACTTTTTTCATCCTTGGTGTATAGGAAGGCCACTGATTTTTGTACATTTATTTTGTAACCTGCCACTCTGCTGTACTTCTGTATTAGTTCCAGGAGCTTCCTGGTGGGGTTTTTAGGATAATTCAGGTATACGATCATGTCATCTGCAAATAGAGATATCTTGACTTCTTCTGTGTCAATTTGAATCCCTTTTATCTCCATCTTTTGTCTTATGGCTCTAGCTAAGACTTCAAGTACAATATTGAATAGAAATGGTGAGAGTGACAACTTTGTCTAGTTCCTGATCAAAGTGGGAATGCTTCAAGTTTCTCCCCATTGAGTAGAATCCTTGCTGTGGGCTTGTTGTATACAGCTTTCATTATGTTGATATGGGTTCCTTTCATTCCAACTTTCTCTAGGGTTTTGATCATAAAAGGCTGTTGGTATTTTTTTTTCCACTCACATAAACTTGATAGGTACCCCACTCCCCTCCCTCCCTCCACCCCTCTCTGGATCCCCTTCCTCTCTCCCCCCTTTTTCCCTTCCTCCCCCCCTTTCTCCCAGTGCCCCCTCTGCCCCATTCCTGGAGCATCCTTTAGTGTGCATGTCAAACTTCCCTTTGGGTCCTCCTCTCTGATGAGGTGTAAGGACTCAGCATTGCCTAGAGCCCTTTCTTGTGTTCCCCTTTAGTATAAGAACACTATTGTGGATGTTAATCCCTTGCCTCTAAGGATCCTAGTGTCTGTGATCCATGCTAGACTTTGGGGGGTCAATGACATGTTGGTCATTGCGCAGGTCATGCAAAGTCTTATTATGATTACTTCGGCCCTAACTTGTGTGGAGTATCTTGCATATCGTTGCTCCTCCCCATCTTTAGGCTTTTACAATCTTACCGCCCCCTCTTCTGCAAAAAAAAAAAAAAAAAAAAAAAAAAAAAAAAAGATGAAACTGAATGCACAAATTGAAGAAAAAAGTGGAGATTTGGTCAGCTGCTTGAGAAAATGTCAAGACACCAAATTTCTGAGTGTAACTCAACCTAGCTTACATTTTTTTTTAATTTCATAAAATAATAATGTGAAAGTCATTATGACCAAAGAGATAGGAGAGCAGTCAATCATACACTTACTGCCGTTCCATTGAGTAGTAAGCACTCATTCAGAATAACACCTTACTAACATGTATGTATCTTTTGAGACTGTGAGAAGCTTCTACTTGAATGCTTATGAAAATTACAAGAATAAAAATCTGACCACTCTGTTAAAAAAAAAAAGGCTGTTGAATCTTGTCAAAAGCTTTTTCTGCATTTATTGAGAGTATCTTGTGGTCTTGAACTTTGGATTGGTTTATATGATGGATTACATTTATTGATTTCCATATGTTGAACCACCCCGTGTGTCTGGGATAAAGCCTGCTTGATCACAGTGAATGATCTTTTTGATATGTTTTTGAATCCGATTTGCTAAGACTCTGTTGAGAATCTTTGCATCTGTGTTCATCAAAGAGATTGGCCTATAGTTTTCTTTCTTAAGTATATCTTTATTAGTTTTGGGGATTAGTATGATATTAGCTTTGTAGAAACAATTTGGAAGTGGGGCTGGAGAGGTGGCTCAGGGGTTAAGCCTCTGCCTTGCAGGCAGAAGGTCCTGAGTTCAGATCCTAGACCCCACATATAGACGCCAGGCAGAAGCGGGGGAGGCCTGCGTTTCTGGTCCTGATAGGGCGGAGCCTGTGAATCCCAGGGCAGAGTAAACAAGGAGGAGGTGGAGGCGTCCATGGTGGTTCCCGAATTTGTCCGTGGTTCTGCACACACGCGTACACGCACACACACATACACGCACGCACACACATACACACGCACAATTGAATAAATAATAAAAAATTAAAAAAAAAAAAAAGAAACAATTTGGAAGTGTCCCTTCCTTCACTATTTTATGGAACAGTTTAAGGAGTATTGATGTTAGTTGTTCTTTAAATGTCTAGTAGAATTCTGTGCTGAATCCATTTGGTCCAGAACATTTTTTTGGTGGGAAGAGTCGAGATTACTTCATCAATTTCCTTATTTGTTATAGGACTATTTAAATAATTCAAAACTTCTTGATTCAATTTAGGTAAGTTGTGCCCACTTAAGGAATTTATCCATTTCTTTTCTGTTACAAATTTCACGGAGTATAAGGTTTTGAAATATGACCTTATAATTCTCTGAATTTCTTGGGTATGAGTTGTGATCACTCCATTTTCATTTCTAATTTTGTCAATTTGTGTTTTTCTCTTTCTTGATTTTGGTTAATTTAGCTAGGAGTGTATTAATCTTACTTATTTTTTCAAAGAATCATCTTTTCATCTGGTTGATTCTTTGTATCGTTTTCCTTATCTCAATTTTTGATATTTGTCTCCTGATTTTGCTAATTTCCTGTCTTTTAGTGCTTTTGGGATTGGATGCTCTTGTGTCTCTACAGCTTTAAGCTTCATTCTTTAGCTATTTTCTTGTGATGTTTCTATTGTTTTGATATATGCATTATGAGCTATAAACTTACCTCTTAAGACAGCTTTCATTGTGTCCCAGATATTTTGACATGTTGTATTTTCATTATCATTCACTTCTAGAAATCTTGAATTTCCTTTTTTATTTCTTCCTGAACCCATTTCAGCACCATAGTGTTTAGTTCACAAGAGTTAGTGTATTTTCTGCTGTTTGTTGTGTTGAGGATGTCAAACTTTAGACCATGGTGGTCTGATAGGGTGCAGGCTAAAGTTTCAACTTTCCTGTATATGTGGAGATTCATTTTGTGGCCCAGTATATCATCTATTTTTTGAGAAAGTTCTGTGGGCTGCTGAGAAAAATGTGTATTCCTTGGTGCTTGGATGGAAAGTTCAATAGAGATTTGTAAAGTCCATTCCAGTAAGGGTTTGATTTAGCCAATGTGTCTCTGTTAAGTTTTTGGCCTGTTGATCTATCCTATGTTGAGAGTGCATTATTGAAATCCCTGAGTATTATTGTTTTGGAACTGATTTCTTGTTTTAGATGTTGTAGTGTTTGCTTAATGAATGTGGAGGGGCCCATACTAGGTGTGTATATGTTCAGTATTGTGAAGTCTTCCTGGTTAATTGTATCTGTGACTAAAATGTAGTATCCTTCTGTATCTCTTATGATTTTTTTTTGTTATGAAGTCCACTATGTCAGACAGCATAATAGCTACCCCTGGAATTGTTTCCTAGTTGAATTAGCTTGAAGAATTTTTGACCAGCTTTTTACTTTTAGAACATGCTTATCTTTTTTTCAATAATTAGGATTTTTTAATGTTTAATAGGAGCCAGCACAATGACATAAATCCAAGGAAATAAGAATTATCACTCCATTTTACAGAAAAGTAAATCCAGGCTCAGTAAAAGAAAAAAGAGAAAACTAAAATTCCCACTGACTTATAATGTCTTTGGAGCCTGTTCCCAGTCAGGTGGGACTAGTAGGAACTGAAGCCACAGAACATTACCCAAGTGAGCAGTGAATTTAGATTTGAGTTTTAGAAATTTAGGGCAAAGGGACAATAATGTGATATGTATAGCCTCTACTTGGTGGGGTGAAGAATCACATCAGCTCATTGGGAGCATTTTTCTGACACAAAATTCGAGTGCAGAACTAAGCCTATGAATTCTTTCATGAGAGTCTCAAATAATCCTGTATATAGTATTAATGTGGAGGCAACATGCATGTGTATGTGTGCACACATGCATCTGTGTACATAGATACCCAAGGCTGACATTGAGTGTCTACCTACATTTCTTTGTGCTTTATTCATTGAGCAGTGTCTGTCAATTGAATTCAGAGTTAGCTATGGACAGTTCAGTTAACCTGCATGCTTTGAGGATTCCATCTATGTCTTCTGAGCACTCTAATTATAAGCAAGCCACTATGGCCATTTGGTGTTTGTTTGAGCTCTAGAGATTTGGACTCTGGTCATCACGTTTGTGCAGCAAGTGCTTTATCCCAAGAGCCCCCAACCCAGCTACAGATCTGTTTTTAATCTAACTTTTTTACCCCGATGTTCCTAGAACTGAGAATTTGCAGCCACTGTCTTTCCCAGCTCCTGATCTTGCCCCATCCTAGGAATTTAGTTCTCCCACATCCTGCTTCATTTATTATTGAATGATAGAATATGCCTATCCTTTGTCGTGAGATGTGTTTCCTGAAGGCAGCAGATGGATGGGTTGTGTCATAGTTAAGTACAGGTGTCAACTTGACTGTTGAGGGTTTGAGCTCTGGGCACAGTTGTAGAGAATTGATGGTTGAGCTAAGCCCAGAGCAAACCTGAAGGAGATTGTCTAGCTGATGGGGAAGATCCAGCCCATGGTGGGTGGGATTAGGCCCTGGATAAATCACAGAGAGCTGGTTGAGAGAATTGGCATCCTTCTGTTCACTTGGCCAGACATGCTGGTCTGGCAAGTAAGGATTGTCCATCTCTCAGCCGCTATGCAGTGATGGTGTGGCCAGTTTCCTCAGCCCTGGTGTTGGTGTGTGCTCTCCCATCAAGCTGGACTGAGAACTGTAACTGGACTATCATAAGAAAATAAACCCCTTGTTCCCTTAAGCCGTTTGATGGTCATTTATCAGCAATGTTGCAGGCTGACTACAACAGGTTGTGATTTATAGTCCATGTTTGCAACCTGTGTCTTTTGATTGGTGAGTTAATTCCATTGACATTTAGTGTTACAATGGAGGAATTACTTTTAATTTCTAATTTTTTTGTGTTTAGTGGCTTTCATATGTGTATTATTTAGCTTGTAAGTTTTGGTGGTTTTATATTTTCATTCTGTTCTCCTAGATATGCTTGTTCTTTTCTTTAAGCTTGAGTGTATTTTCTAGCATTTTTTGAGGCCTGGTTTGGTGGTCATGTAAGCCTTCAAGTTGTCTTTATGGTGGAAAATTTTTTGTTCACCCTCGAATATGACTAATGAGTTTGCTAGGTATATCAGCTTGGGTTGACATTTGTGCTCATTCAATTCTTGGAGTATGTCTCTCCAAGCTCTTCTGGCTTTTATTGTTTCCATTGAAAAATCATTTTTTTAAATTTTTTAAAGTGAATTGGTTTTTTCCCTTAAAGCTCTCAGCACATTCTCTTTGTCTTGTATGTGGCATGTTTTGACTATTATTTGCTGTGGTGAGTTTTTATTTTGGTTATATCTGTTTGGGGTACAGAATGCCTCTTGTATTTGGATGGGCCTCTTTTTCTTTAGATAAGGAAAGTTTTCCTTTATGATAATTTGAAAAATTTCCTTGGATGTGGTATTTTGGGATTCTTGTTTTGGTATTTCATGAATGTTCATGTTTGGCTTCTTCAAGGTGACCCATAACTCTTGAATATTCTCTCAAGTATCTTTTTGGCTTTAATAACCTCTTCGATCGAACTGGTTAGTTCTTCCACTTTGTCTTCAAGATCTTATGTTCTATTTTCTGCTTCATTAGTTCTGCTGATAAAACTCTGTTGAGTTCTGGGTTGAAGATAGCTTGTCTATTAGTTTGAGTTTAAACTCTGCTGGAGATTGTTTTAACTGCTCTATGCTTATTTTTGTTTCTTCAACTGCTTTTCTTATCTTCTCTAAGTGCCTGGTGTGTTCCTGTTCAAAGTGGTTGATGTGGTTATTTAACTCCTCCCAGATTTCCTCTTTCATTGTTTTGATTATAGAAAAGATCAGGCTTTGAAAATCATTATCTTGGTATGGCTTTCTTGGCTATTTTCTGTGAGTTTGTTCTGGTTGAATTCCATCATTATGGGGTTAATTCTTTTGGTAGGAGATTTGTTGTCTTGGTTTTTGTTTCTCATGGATTTGCGTTGTGACCTGGACATTTTTGTTTTATCTCTTACGACCTTCTTTTTGTTTCTGTGTGTTTTTGACTGAACCGAATTAATCAGTATTACTACACTTGAGCAGTTATTGCTAGTGTTTGTCTTGGAGTTGGTTATGCTTATCTGGTGTTGGTGTTATTTCCTAGATGAGGCTATTGGACTGTTAGTACACCAATTAAGTCAGGTTTAGTAGACAGGAATTGAAGATTAGTATGATAGTTCACTTTTTAGGTTTACATCCTTGGTGATATGTGAGGATGAATGGTATAGTCCCTGAAATTGTATGGGTTTTTGGGTGGTTATATGAAAATGTTAAACTACAGTGACTAATAATTGAGAGGAACAAGATTGTAAGAAGGGTTTACTCATCTTAGAGCTGGATGTGAAGATTCTTTCCTGTATGATGGGATGAGTTTAGTGGACCTCAGATGAATGGTGTTGATCTCCTAGAGCTTTGCTTGAGTTTTTTTTCTGGACTCTGTTGAATTCTGAGGAGCAGGGAGTCCACCCTGGTCCAGGTCTGGGGCAGAAATGCTGAGTGGCTAGTGGGGCATGCAGATGACCTCGGACTTGGGGTGTGATGGAGCTTACTTGAGGAGCAAGGAATCCTCCAGGGTCTGGGTCCAGGGCAGAAAAAGCATGTTTTTATTTTTGAAAATGGAAAAATTCAATATAGATTAGAATATATTTTTCCATTTTCAAAAATAAAAACCTAATGAAAACATGTGTTATACATTCTTTGTGTTTCAACTACTTTGAAATTGTTAAAATCTTTTTTAAACTTTTGCCTTATGTTTTCATAAAACTTTGCTTTTGATATGCTCTGATTACATCATTAAAAATAATTTACAAGAAAACAAGCATAAAAAGGCTAGGGAGATGGCAGAGAGATGAAAGTCTTTGTCTTGCAAGCAGAAGGACCTGAGTTTGGTAACATGAGGAGCAGAAATGGCAGCAGCCTGCGATTCTGGCCCTGGAAGGCAGAGCCTGGGAAACCCCAGAGCAAAGCAATAAGGAGGTAGAAGCAATCCAGGATGATTCCTGATGTCTTGGGTTTCCACAGAGTCACACAGTGCTCCCTGATACACACACACACACACACACACACACACACACACACACACACACACAGATATAGATTAGAAAGACTGAGTAACACCAAAACTAGAAGAGTACCTAAAGTCATAAAGCTAGTAAATCATTTTAACTTAAGGCAGACTTGACAGATATCACTCCAGTGTGTGAATGTTAGAGAATGGAGAATATATTATCATAATTGTCAGGTATACATATACAGTTTGCTTATTTCCTTATTATTTGTGTGTGCGTGTGGGGAGAGGGGATAGTTGGTCAGAGGACAACTTGTAGAAGTCAGTTCTTTCTTTTCATCATTTGGGCTTCTGAAGAATTGAACTCAGGTCACCAGCTTTGGACCTGACCCACTGAGCCATCTTACCAGTGCAGCACCACACTTTAATAATGGCATAGTTTTCCCTTTTGGGAGATATATGAGTAAAGTGTGTGCTTCATTAACAGATTTAAAAAATATTTTGCTATGTGTGTGTTTGTATCAGAAGGTACTATGTGTGCCTGTGGAGGACCAAGGGTGACTTCTGGAATCATTCTGAATTGCTTCTACCTCCTTCTTGCTTTGCTGTGGGATTTCCCAGGCTCCACCCATCAAGACCAGAAGTTCAGGCTGCCACTGTTTCTGCCTTGCATTTTTACATGGGACCTGGCATCTGAACTCAGGACCTTCTACTTGTGAGGCAGAGTCTTAACCCCTGAACCATCTCTCCAGCCCCCATTAACAGATTTTTTAAAATGATAAGTATATTTTAAATTTTATTTGATGAGTAAAAATGATAGCTAAGTGGTCAGACCAGCAAAAACCAGATCTTGTCCATCTATGTTGTACCATGGGAAAATCTAGAATGATTTAGAGTTTCATCCATTCCTTATGTGGTTTGGTTTAGTTCCAGTGTGTCTTTGTTTAGTTTTTCACCTGTTGACCTGTCCATCAGTGAAAGTGGGGAGTTGAAATTCCCTACTATTATCATTTAGTGTTTGTTCAATGAATGCAAGTAAGCCAATGTTTGGAGCATGCATGTTTAGAATTGTGAATTCCTCTTGGTGCATTGTTCCTTTGATGAGTTGTAGCATCCCTCTCTATCTCTTATGATTTGATTTGGTTTGAAGTTGATTCTGTTGGATATTAGATGGCTACTCATGCTTCTTTCCTCTGCATTTGCTTGGGACATGTCTGACCATCCTTTGACCCTGAGATAGTGTCTAATTTTTAAGGTAAAGTGTGTTTTTCAAGGCCTCAAATTGATGAGTTGTGGCTTTTAATACATGCTGTTAGCCTTTGTCTCTTTTAAAAACTTTATTCTCTCTCTCTCTGTCTGTCTCTCTCTTTCTCTCTCTCTATCAGATCCTCCTATGGAGGATCAAGGGTCACTTCAGGAATCACCACAGTTTGCTTGTACCGCCTTTTTTTTTTCACTTCACTCTGGGATTTCCCAGGCTCTGGCCACTAGAGCCAGAAGTAGAGGTCACCGTCGTTTCTGCCTGGTGTTTTTATGTGGGATCTGGGATCTGAATTCAGGACTTTCTGCTTACAAGGCAAAGTCTTTCTGAACCATCTCTCCAGCCCTAGTCTGTGTCTCTTGATCCTATTAATGTTCAAGGTTAAAATTGAGAAGTTTTTGTTAATTCCTTCATTTTTGAGTTTATTGGGTTTTGTGTTGGCAGTTTTCTCCCTGATGTTTGTATTTTTCCCTTTTATTCTCTCAATCAATTCTCTATCTTGAGAATTTTTTCTGATGTCTTCTGCAGGCCTGGTTTAGTAGACAAGAAGAACTTAGTTTATTTTTGTCAGTGAATATCTTTTTTTTCATAAAGCATGACTGATAATTTGGTTGGATGTAATAGCCTGTGTTGGCATTTGTGATCTTTAATTACTTGAGGAATGTCTTTCCAAGCTTTTCTGGCTTTTACTGTTTCCATTGAAAATTCAGGTGTTATTCTAATAGCCATGCCTTTAAATGTGATTTGGTTTTTCTCTCTTGCAGCTCTCAGAATGTCTTCGTTTTGTATCTGAGATGTTACTACTATTATTTGTCTTGTGCTCCTATTTTGTTCATATCTGGATAGTGTGTGATATGCATCTTATACTTGAATGGAGTGCTCTTTCCTTAGGCATGGAAAGTTCTCGTTTATGAATGTCTGAAAGATCTGACCTATGGTGTTTTACTGGGTTTCTTATTTTGGAATAATATGAATGCACAGGTTTGGCGTCTTCATGGTATCCCATAGTTCTTGAATATTCCTTTCTTTTTTTATTATTTATTTTTTATTCAATTGTGCATGTATGCATGTGTGTACGTGTGTATGTATGTGTATGTGTGTGTGCAGAACCACAGACAAATTTGGGAACCACCATGGACCTCAACCTCCTCCTCGCTTACTCTGCCCTGGGATTCGCAGGCTCCGCCCTACCAGGACCAGAAACGCAGGCCGCTTCTGCTGGTGTCTATACGTGGGGTCTAGGATCCGAACTCAGGAACTTCTGCCTGCAAGGCAGAGGCTTAACCCCTGAGCCACCTCTCCAGCTCATTCTTTTCTTTTTTTAAGTTGTTTTTTTCAGCTTCAGGGCAGATCCTGTTGTGTCCATTTACCTTCTAGATCTGATATTCTATCTTCCGTTTGGTCCATTCTATGTGTGATACTCTCTGCTGGATTTTCAGTTTCAGTTAGTTTAGCTTTAGCTTGAATTCCAGTTGAATTTCAGCTTGGAGTTTTTTCACGTGTTCTAGGCTTGTTCTTGTTTCCTCTGTTTCTTTCTTTCTGATAATTTTTATTTTCCTGTTCACATAAGGTTATGGTTATTGTTCATTTCTTCTCTAAGTTCTTCACTATCCTTTTATACTATGCCTTTATAGTTCTCACAGTTTATTGATCATATTAATAACATTTCTGTGGATAACATTATCTTAAGTGTTGTTTTCCTGGCTGGTGTCCAGGAAGTTATTCTGATTGGAGTCTATTGTAAGGGAGTTGGTGTTTTTTTTTTTTTTTTTTTTTTTTTGTAGGAGACATGTTTTCCTGGTATTTAGTGTATTTTGTGGTTTTACTATGTGACTTGGGCATCTCGTGTTAAGTCTTTGACCACTTTCTTTGGTAGCTGTTTTTGGCTTTCCTGAGTTAGATGAGGTTGTCTGACTTTGACTTTTTTTTTTTTTTTTTTAATTTCCATTCATACAAACTTAACGGGTACACTGGTCCCCTCCCTCCCTCCAACCTCCCACCGCCCTGTGTCCCCCTCCCCTCCCCCCTCCCTCCTGGCCCCCCAGTGCCTCCCCCTCCCATCCCCGGAGCATCCTTTAATGTGCATGCCAAACTCTCCTCTGGATCCTCCTCTCCGATGAGGTGCAAAGACCCAGTGGCATTTCCTAGAACCCTTTCCTGTGTTCCCCTTAAGCATAGCAACACTACTGTGGCTGCCAATCCCTTGCCTCCAAGTATCCTAGTGCCTTTAGCAAATGCTAGACTTTGTGGGGTCAATAGTGTGTGTGTTGGACATTGCAGAGGGCATGCAAAGTCCAATTATGATTGCTTCGGCCCTAACTCATGTGGAGTATCTTGCATATCATTGCTCCTCCCATCCTTGTGCTCTTACAATCTTACTGCCTCTCTTCGGCAAATTTCCCTGAGCTTCAGGATGGGGAGAGATTAGGCTGGCCTAGTTCCAGGTGGTTGATATAGAGTCTCTGAAGTTCTGGATTATGGTTTGTGGATTTTAATTGCAAGGATTATGAACAGGAGGGATGGGGTAGGAGGGCCACACCAGAAACAAGGAGAGAGGGGACCATGTTACAGCAGAGAAAATAGGCCACCATCAAGGACTGCAAGGGGTGACATCCAATACCCATCAAGATGGAGTGAAGAGCATTGCAGGAGCAGCAAAACTGAAAAAAAAATTGACTCTTGTTGAGAACGCTTCTCTGGATTTGGATGGGATCTGATAGTTGTGAGTTACGAAATTCTCCTGTTGAGTAGTTTTGTTCTTAGGGTCTTCTATTGGTTGAGGTTGGTCTGCTACCCCTTTTGGTGGTTCTTGTGGTGTCTAGTCTGTTTCTGAATTTATTGGGGGGGGGGTGACCAATATGCTGTACAGGTCTTACCAGCTCAGGGCACCTCCATAACTGGGGGCAGGAGAGTGGGGTATCCCATCATGTTGTACAGATTGTACTGGCTCCAGGGCATTTTCTCTGGTGTTGGGGTGCTTTTAGGGTTTATTTGAGGGTATGCAAAGGTAAAGTTCTAAGAGCCTGTAGGAGTGGTGCAGAAGTGTGGGTATAATGTTAAGTGTTAAGCAGGTGTGACAGTTTCCCGAGGGTAAATGGGACAAGAAATGGCTTACTTATTTTTTCGTTGAGTGATAAAGCTGTCCTATGTTGATTGGTACAAATCATAGGGTCTTTGGCTGGATTGCAGCCTTGGATTTGGTGTCATGTAATGACGACCATCCAGGGGCAGGGGCATGTAAAGTGTTGGAGAGTAGATTATGCTGGGAACTTTTGGAAGAGAGAGTTGTATCGGCCTCTGGGCTCCATAAGTCAGGGATCAGTTGGGGATGTGCACGGGCCACTCGGGGATCAGTTGGAGATGTGCACAGGCCACTGGGAGTAGGCTCATGTGTGGATGGGTGGTTCCAGGAGCTCAGAGAGGCTGGAACCCTTTAGTGGCATAAGCTGTGCTGACCTCTAGGGTCTAAGAGCCTGGGACCTGCCAGAGACATATGCAGGAGCTGCTGAGAGTGGTCTCACTCATGGTGGGGAGGAGCAGATTCCAGGGGCTTGACTGACTCTGGGGATGTGGGTCATGCCAATTGCTGGGATTGGACTAGGAATACATGCAGGGCCTGCTGGCAGTTTTTTAAATCATATTTTTAAGGTTGCTGAATTTGGCATCTGGATTTAGGTTGTTGGTTGCATCTTTGGTGTGTTTCTAGCACACCCATTTTAAGGGAATGTACCATAGTGTCTAGTCTGGATGGGTAGATGTTGGTTGAAGTTCAACCTAGTGCCAACGAACACTGATTTTTCAGTCAGAATATTGTTAAAGTAATGGTGGCATTTGATGAAATTTAGAACTGAGTTGGTATTAGTGGGATCTATAATTGGATTTTAGTTTACTAAATTAGGACTGGGAGGGAAATAGAACAGGCATAGTTTCTCTTTATGCTGCTGCGAGTCAATACTCACATGTAACTTAAGAGAGAAAGGGATTTTTACTTGACTTTCAGGTTCAGAGGGGAGATAGAGTCCATTAAGGCAGGAATTGCTCAGCAGAAGGTGTCATCCAGATTAAAGCTGTTGTAGATACTTCAGTGACCTAGAGAGAAGCTGTAGGAAGCAGGGCTGTCCTCCCAAGCTTCAAGGCTTGATCCCTGTGATATCCTTCCTCCAGCAAGGATCCACCTCCTAAAGGTGCTATAACCTTCCCAAACAACTAAGAGTGCAACTCACATTCAAATCATGATGGTGATCAAGGGTCAGGATGACTATTGGCTAGATTTGAGAGGGAAGGATAGAGGTAAGACATTTAGGTTGAGGATGTTTATTACAGCTATGAAAGAAAGAGGTAATAAGGATGTGAGAAACAAGGAAAGTGGTAGCTGTCAGAGTGGGTGTTAGGAAAGGTATGAGTGAAGGTCAATGGTAAAGAATAACTTAGAGTAAGCTGGGTGGACAGTCATAAGCACCAATACTACATCCAGCATGAAAAACAATCAAATACAGATATACAAGAGTGGAAACTAAGTCTTTGAATATAATAAATGAAAAGTGCTTGCCATGTGAATTGCTAATCTGGCTTGTCTGAACTGAAAGGTGAAGTCCACAGAACTTCATGCCTCTGTCATGGTGGTTCCCTATTAGAGGCCAATGAGAGGAAACACTTGCTCTCAGCTGCTGTGCATTTGTTGGAGTTCTGTCTGAACTGGGAAGTTGAGAATCTTTTCCTCATAGTTTCCCAGAACCCTTGCATTCTGTAGTAGAGCCTTTTTTTTAAAGTTCCTTTAGATTCAGTGAATATGAGGACTTTCTGGATAGCTTTACTTGTCCCTGTCAGCTTCTGTGGTACCTTCTTTTGGGGCCCATCAGCTGTGATTTGGATATTGGAGATGGTAGAAATGACCTCTGTTCTATTCTACTTTCTGTGTTTGGCAAGACAGATACAGAAGCAGGTGTTTGTGTGTAGCCCAATGCACTGTTTAGAGCTTGTGCTTGGCATAAATTGTTGCTAAATTCCTCACCAGAGTATTCACAGGAGTCTTTTCCTAAAGTCTTCACTGCTCCTTGCTTCTTTAGAAATCTAGGAAGAGTTTTTAGAGTCTTGTTTGAGGTTTCTAGAAACACATTCTGCCATTGTGGTCTGTGGCAACCTATCATGGTGAATGGTAAAGAAAGAAACCCCACTGGGATTGTTTACCTGAATGAGTTCAAGAGATTGCAGAAACAGGAAGAGTGACCAAAAACTGTGGATCTTTTTATTTTCCTAAATATAATCTGTTCCTAGCTCCAATATGACTTCTCTGCCACCATCTTACCCAGAAGTCCCCACTATATTTACTATGAACCATTTTAGATCTTAGAAGAGAGAAAGCAACTGTTAATCTATGTGGTATTCTAAAGTAAGTCCATGGTAGGTAAATGGATGAATTGCAGAATATATACAGACCTATAGAGTAGTGCGTAGTTTTGATTGCATACAAACATCACATGGGAGCAAAAGAGTTATATGCATGAGTAGAAACAGTTTGCTGTAGCCAAATGTCTAGTGGTTAACACAGTGCAGTGTTGGCTTCAGGCTATGTAGCAAGTTTACACACAGGAGTCAAAATTCAAGAAATTCTATGTGATGTAATTTGTATTTTATTCCTAGACCAAAAATTTCTCTTAGGTTTTAACAGTATAACATAGCATTTGGAGACAAAGATGCAGTCTACCAGCTCTGCACTGGAGCCCAGAATGGAGAAAACCTCCCCGGCCACCATGACCTTCCCCTTCGTGCTGTGGTAGACAGGTAGGAAGTGACCCACGCATTGCAGAAACAACAGCATGCTGAAGGTGAGGAACCTGGCTTCATTGAAAGTGTCAGGCAGGTTCCTGGCCAGGAAAGCAAGAGTGAAGCTCCCTAGGGCCAGAGAGCCCAGGTATCCCAGGACACAGTAGAAGGCAGTGACTGAGCCCTTGTTGCATATGATGATGTGACTATGTTGACAATGGGAATCTGTGTCAACAAAAAAGGGAGATGTCCCCAGACATATTCCATAGAAAATAAGATGGATCGAGGTGCAGATGAGAATGATGAATTTAGGAGCCCCTGATATTAACACCCTCCTCATCTTCTTTCCTGGGGCAGCGAGATTGAAGGTCTGAACCACAGCGATAATTTTGGCCAACACAGTGGATGCAGCCACAGTAAACAGAACTCTAAATGTGACCTGCTGCAGGGTGCAAGTGGCTGTGTTGGGTTGTCCAATGAACAAAAGGGACCAGAGAAAACAGAACAGGAGGGAAACAAGTAAGATGTAGCTGAGGGTCTGGGTGTTGGCCTTCACCATCAGAGTGTCTCGGTGCTTCATGAAAACCCCAAGGATGAAGGTAGTGAGTTCAGAGAAGCCCAGAGCCATGCAGATCAGAGCCATCCCTAATGGGTATAGAGTCCACTACCCATGGAGTGGCGTGTCTCCACCCACTCATACACTCATTCACACGACTGCACAGCCTGCTGCGGTGACAAAGAAAAGCAGGTTCCGCCTCAATTCCCCAGAGACTCGGCCACGGGGACGGGGAGTTTGTCAAAGCAAATCTCCAGTTTATTGGGGGTAACAAAGGAGCTTATATAGACAAAAGGCCACAAGGTGCCAAATGGGCACCTAGTTGTGTCAAAGGTCAACACATCCTTCAGGTGCTAATGGTCAAGTCCAATGTCACTCAGCACAGAGGGCAGGTCAGTACCTAAAAGCCAATTAGGGGTTCCTGTAATGTGATCAGGGTTATGCCCAGGACACTAGCCCTCAGCGCCATCTTTAGTCCCATGTGCTCAGCCATGCCCTGGGGCAAATCCTGGGCGGGCCCAACAAATGGGTCCTCATAAATCAGAAAAGCCGAGTTTTGCAGATAACTATTTTGCTATATGTTGGCTACTGATCATTTGGGCACTTCACACACTGGTCCATATCTGACAAGGAAAATAAAGTACTTTAAGCAGAGCTTTGTCTTCACCATAGCACCCATAAAATAACTGCTTCATAAGATAGCACCCCTTTTAATTCCTCTTTTTTTTTTTTCTTAATAAACTATTTTAATGAAAACCCAGGAAACTGAATCTGTAACACAGGCAAAACATATTAACAATCCTGGAGACTTTTTTTTTTTCTTTTAACAAAGTTAAAAGAACCAATTTGTCAGGGATCTATGTCCTCATGCTGCGGGGTTGACTCTCTAGGAGTCTATGTATCCAGGTTCTTGTGTTCAGAGTTGAAAACTGAAACCGGAACATGTGTTGAGGATTAAGGTAGAGTTTATAAGAGGAGAAAAAGAACAGAACTCATCGATTCCAAACATGGTGTATCATGAAGGGTTAGGGTGCCCTGGAAACTCATGGACTCCAGACATGGAGTGTCATAAAGGGAAGGTGACAAAGATGGCTGCCAAGGTCAAGGCATATTTATGCTTTTAGGTAAGCTTGGAAAAGATGGCCTTTTCCCATTGGTTAGGCAAGCCAGAGGAAAAATGGCTTTTCCTCATTGGTTAGCTCACATTGGGGTCCAACCCAACTGATCTTGTGCCCACCTCAAGGTAGGGCCTCAAGTTCTCCTTTATAGAGCTAATCTCCATATCCTTTCTTTTTTTCTTTTTTTCTTTTTTTTTTTATTTCAGCTCATACAAACTTATTAGGTACACCAGTTCCCTCCCTTCCTCCTCCTCCCCCCGTACCCCCTGCTCACCCTCCCCACCCCTCTCCCTCCCCATCCCCCAGTGTCTCCCGCCCCAATTCCCAGAGAGTCCTTTCGTGTGCATGTCTGATTTTCCTCTGGGCCCTCCTCTCCGATGACGTACAAGGACACCGTGGCCTTTCCCTGAACCCTTTCCCGTGTTCCCCTTAGGTATAGGAACACTGCTGTGGCTGCCATCCTTTACCTCCAAGGCTCTTGGTGCCTTTAGCAGATGCTAGACTTTGTGAGGTCAACAGTGTGTTAGACAATGCGCAGGGCATGCAAAGTCCAATTATGATTGCTCTTCAGCCCTAACTAGTATAGAGTATCTTATATATCATTGCTCCTCCCATCCTTTTGCTCTTACACTCTTACCGCCCCCTCTTCCGCAAATTTCCCTGAGCTTCAAGATGGGGAGAGACTAAGCTGGCCTAGTTCTAGGTGGTTGATATAGAGTCTCTGAAGGTCTGGATTGTGGTTTGTTGATTTTCTTTTGCAGTTTTGCTGCTCCTGCAATGCCCTTCACTCCATCCTGGTGGGCATTGTATGTTACCCCCTGGCCAGAGACAAAAAGCTGTTAGAGTCTTGTGATAAAAGCACATTCAAAGGTAGATGTAATAAAAGTGTGAAACCACAGTGAGGGAGGGTTCTATCACCCATTTGCAAAATGATTACTTTTTATCTGCCAGACTATATGCCCTCCTCTTCTGGTGAGATCACACCCCCTCAGTAGTAAATGATCAGGAACAAAAGTCTGTGAACTTAATCAGATGTCTCATTACTTATTTGGGTCCTTGGTGGAGGCCTATTTTCCCTGCTGTAACATGGTCCCTTCTCTCCTTGTTTCTGGTGTGGCCCTCCTACCCCATCCCTCCTGTTCATAATCCTTGGAATTCCTGTCTCTAGGTGGGCTGGGTGGGTTTGGTACTAGGAGCCACCTATTAGGGATTACATACGGCGCTTAATTTTCTGGGTCTGGGATACTTCACTTAATATAATTGTTTCTAATGACATCCATTTCCCGGCAAATTCCAGTAATTCATCATTTTTGATGGCTGAGTAGTACTCCATTGTATAGATGTACCACAGTTTCCTTATCCACTCGTCAACTGTTGGACATTTGGGCTGATTCCATGACTTTGCTATTGTAAACAGTGCTGCTATGAACATGGTCGTGCTTGTGCTGTCAAGGTGAACCTCTGCTGTATGGGGGGTTATTCCCAAAAGTGGAATAGCAGGGTCATATGGCATTTCAATCTTTAATTTCTTTAAGAATCTCCAGACGGCTCGGCAGAGTGGCTGTATGAGCCTGCATTCCCACCAGCAATGTAGGAGAGTTCCCCTCTCTCTACATCCTCTCCAACATTTGTTGTTGTTTGTATTGTGGATTTTTGCCATCCTGACCGGGGTGAGATGATATCTCAGGGAAGTTTTGATTTGCATTACCCTGATGGCTAAAGAAGTGGAGCATTTTTTCAGGTATTTGTTAGACATTTTAATTTCATCCCTGGTAAAGTTTCTTTTAAGTTCCAGGGCCCATTTTTTAATTGGGCCATTGGTTTCCTTGGTGTTTAGTTTTCTAAGTTCTTTGTGCACTCTGGACAGCAGAGTTCTATCAGATATGTGGTTAGTGAAGATTTCTCCCATTCTGTGGGTTGCCTTTGAGCTCGTGTTATAATCTCTTTATCTGAACAGAAGCTCTTTAATTTCACAAGATCCCAACTGTTGAGAGTTGGTAGCAGTGACTGTGCCATTGGATGTCTGTTTAGGAACTGTTGGCCTAGCCCAATCAGCTCGAGGGAGTTCCCTATCCTTTCAACTATGGTTTTTATAGTCTCTGGCCTGATATCAAGGTCCACCATCCATTTGGAATTAAGTCTTGTACATGATGACAAGTACGGGTCCAGCTTTAATCTTCTGCATGTGGAGATCCAGTTTTGCCAGCACCATTTGTTGAAGATGCTGTTCTTTTTCCATTGGATTCTTTGGGCCCCTTTGTCAAAGACCAAATGGCTGTAACTTTGTGGGCTTATATCTGGGTCTTCAATCCTTATCCATTGATCTGTGTGTCTATTTTGGAGCCAGTACCAGGCTGTCTTTATAACTATGGATTTGTAGTATAGACTTAGGTTTGGTATGTTAATACCTCCAGCTGTGTTTTTGTTACTCAGGATTGTTTTTGCTATCCTGGGTCTTTTGTGCCTCCATATGAACTTTGAGATTGTTTGGTCAACTTCTTTGAAGAATTGCTTTGGGATTTTGATTGGTATAGCATTGAATCTGTATATTGCCTTTGTTGGATGGTCATTTTTACGATGTTGATTCTGCCAATCCAGGAACATGGGAGGTCTTTCCACCTTCTGGTGTTTTCTGCTATTTCTTTCTTTAGGGTTTTAAAGTTTTCATTGTAAAGGTCTTTTACCTCCTTAGTTAGGTTTATACCAAGGTATTTGATTTTTTTAGGGGCTATAGTAAATGGTATTGTTTCTCTCAAGGCTTTTTCACTTCTTTCATTCTGGGCATATAGGAAGGCCTCTGATTTTTGCACATTTATTTTGTATCCTGCTATGCTGCTGAACTTCTCAATTAGTTCCAGGAGCTTCCTGGTGGAGTTTTTGGGATCACTCAGGTATAAGATCATGTCATCTGCAAATAGGGATAGCTTGACTTCTTCCTTGCCGATTTGAATCCCTCTTATGTCCCTTTCTTGTCTTATGGCTTCAGCTAAGACTTCAAGTACAATATTGAATAGAAGTGGTGAGAGTGGACAGCCTTGTCTAGTTCCTGATCGAAGTGGGAATGCTTCCAATTGTTCCCCATTGAGCATAATCCTTGCTGTGGGCTTGTTTCATATAGCTTTTATTATATTGATAAAGGTTCCTTCCATTCCCACTGTCTCTAGCGTTTTAATCATAAAAGGCTGTTGGATCTTGTCGAAAGCTTTTTCTGCATCTATCGAGAGTATCATGTGGTCTTGGACTTTGGACTGGTTTACATGATGAATTACATTTATTGATTTGCATATGTTGAACCAACCTTGTGTCCCGGGGATGAAGCCTACTTGGTTCCCATGAATGATCTTTTTAATATGTTTTTGAATCCGATTTGCTAAGACTTTTTTGAGAATCTTTGCGTCTGTGTTCATCAGGGAGATCGGTCTATAGTTTTCTTTTTTAAGTGAATCTTTATTAGGTTTTGGGATTAAAACGATATTAGCTTCATAGAAGGAATTTGGTAGTGTTCCTTCCTTTGCTATTTGATAGAACAGTTTAAGGAGTATTGGTGTTATTAACTCCTTAAATGTCTGGTAGAACTCTGTGCTGAATCCATCTGGTCCAGGACATTTTTTGGTGGGAAGATTCGAGATTACTTCTTCAATTTCCTTATATGTTATAGGACTATTTAAATAATTCACAACTTCCTGGTTCAATTTTGTGTTGTCAAACTTCACAGAGTATAAGTTTTTGAAATATGATGTTATAATTCTCTGGATTTCTTGGGTATCAGTAGTGATAACTCCATGTTCATTTCTAATTTTGTTAATTTGGGTTTTCTCTCTCCTGCTTTTGGTTAATTTAGCTAGGGGTGTATCAATCTTATTGATTCTTTCAAAGAACCAGCTTTTTGACTGGTTGATTTTCTCTATCGTTTTCTTAATCTCGATTTCAGATATTTGTCCCCTTATTTTGCTAATCTCCTCTCTTCTACTACTTTTGGGATCAGATTGCTCTAGTTTCTCTAAAGCTTTAAGCTGCATTGTTAAGTTGTTTATTTCTGATGTTTCCATTTTTTTGACGTGGGCATTAAGAGCTATGAACTTACCTCTTAGAACAGCTTTCATTGTGTCCCAGAGATTTTGGTAAGTTGTATTTTCATTATCATTCACTTTCAGGAAATCTTGAATTTCCTTTTTAATTTCTTCCTGAATCCAGTTCTCATTCAGCATCATATTGTTAAGTGTCCAGGAGTTAGTGTATTTTCTCTTGTTTGATGTGTTGTGGATGTCCAGCTTTAGGCCGTGCTGGTCTGATAGGGCACAGGTTAGAATTTCAACTTTCGTGTATATGTGTAGATTCATTTTGTGGCCCAATATGTGTTCTATTTTGTAGAAAGTTCCGTGTGCTGCTGAGAAAAATGTGTATTCTTTGGTGTGTGGGTGAAAAGTTCGATAGAGATCTGTAAGGTCCATTCTTTCAGGGTTTGATTAAGTTCCAAAGTGTCTCTGTTAAGCTTTTGACCTGTTGATCTATCCCATGTTGAGAGGGCGGTGTTGAAGTCCCCAAGAATTATCGTTTGGGGGTTGATTTCTTGCTTTAGACACTGTAGGGTTTTCTTAATGAATGTGGAGGGGCCCGTATTGGGTGCATATATGTTCAGTATTGTGAAGTCTTCCTGGTGAATTGTACCTGTGACTAAAATGTAATATCCATCCGTGTCTCTTATAATTTTCTTTGGTTTGAAATCCACTTTGTCTGATAGCATAATGGCTACCCCTGCCTGTTTTCTGCTTCCATTAGCTTGTAGAATTGTTGACCAGCCTTTCATTTTTAGAGCGTGCCTTATCTTTTGTGGTGAGATGGGTTTCCTGCAGGCAGCAGATTGATGGATTGTGATTTTTAATCCAAGTTTGTAATCTGTGTCTCTTGATCGGTGAATTAAGTCCATTAACATTTAGTGTTATAATGGAGAAACTATTAATTCCAGACATTTATTATGTTTAGTAGCTTTTATAAGTATATTGCTTCGCTTTTAATGGTGTTATATTTGCCTTCTGTTCTGGATATGGTTGTTTTTTTCTTCACGCTTGAGTATCATTTCTCGCATTTTTTGAAGGCCTGGTTTGATGTTCATGTATCCCTTCAAGTTGTCTTTGTGCTGGAAAATTTTTCTTTCTCCCTCAATCATGACAGATAGTTTTGCAGGGTAAATCAGCCTGGGTTCACATTTTTGCTCATTCAATACTTGAAGTATGTCTCTCCAAGCTCTTCTTGCTTTTACTGTTTCGACTGAGAAGTCATTTGTTATTTTAATAGGTTACCTTTAAAAGTGACTTGTTTTTTTCTTCCTTGAAGCTCTCAGCACCAGTTCTTTATCTTGAATGTGGAGTGTTTTAACTATTATTTGCCGCGGCGTGCTTCTATTTTGGTCGTATCTGTTTGGGGTGTGGAATGCCTCTTGTATATGGATGGGCCTCTCTTTTTTTTAGATGAGGAAAGTTTTCCTTGATGATCGGTTGAAAAAATTTCCTCAGGGGTGGTATTTTGAGATTCTTGCTCTGGTATTCCATGAATACGCATGTTAGGCTTCTTCAGGGTGTCCCATATCTCTTGGATATTTCTCTCAAGTATCTTTTTGGCTTTAACAACCTCTTCCATTGAGCTGGTTAGTACTCCCACTTTATCTTCAAGGTCTGAAATTCTGTTTCTGCTTCGTTAGTTCTGTTGATAAGACTCTCTGTGGCGTTCTGGGTTGAAGATAACTTGTCTTTTAGCTCAGTTTTAAACTCTGCTTGAGTTTGTTTGTTTTAACTGCTCTATGCCACTTTTTGTTTCTTGCACTGTTTTTCTCAACTCCTCCAGATGTCTGTTGTGTTCCTCTTCAAAGCGATTGATTCGATTATGTAATTCCTCCCGGATTTCCTCTTTCATAGTATTGAACATGGTAATGATCATATTTTGAAAGACCTTATCCTGGGTGAGGCTTTCTTGGCCTTTTTCCGCGGGTTTGTTCTTGTTGGAGTCTAACATTATGGGATTAATTTCTTCAGTGGGAAATTTGTTTACTTGAGTGTTGCTTCTCATAGATTTGCACTTTGGCATTGTCATTTTAACTCTTAAGATCTCTCAATTTCAGTAAACTGAATTATTTGGCCTGGGGTCCTGGTGGGCGGACGGGGGCGGAGACTTACTTAGGGCGCGGGGTCAGGCCTGGCTGGACCACGCGTGCGCGTCCCGACAGGCGGAGCGGGGTGGGGTGTAAAGGGGGGATGGGGGCGACGGCGTGGAGCCATTTAACCCGAGGGCAGCTGGGGCGGGGTCCGGGCGCAGGGGGAGGTCCTCCTCGTCCCTCGGCCCCCGCGCGGCTCTGGCTGAATGGCGGGAGTCGGAGCCGGGTCCCTGTGGGCTGACCTGGGGTCCTGGTGGGTGGGGCCCGAACGGGGACTTACCTAGGGTGCGGGGTGAGGCCCGGCTGGAGCAGGGTGGGGTCCCTTTTAATTCCTCTTTTGCCTATCAATAATGGTTAAGGTAGATATCTCTATAGCAATGATTCCCAAACAGCATTGACTTACTGTTTTTAATAACTTATGCTCATTAGGTCTTTTTGTTTCTTATCTTTTTAAAGTTACTTTTCTTAGTGCTAAACATAATGGCAGTTGGGTTGAGTTACCTGTGCCCATTCCAAATTAACACCTGATGCTTCTAAAACTATGTTTTGTGCTTTAGTATGTAAATAGGCTGCAATAGTGTAAGCTGTGTAACTTGCAGAAGTGTACATTCATTACCCACAGCTGTGTAAGATAACAGAACCAGATGATTCAATATCTTAAAGTGCATCTTGGAGTTGTCTCAAGGATGGGACTGGATACTCTATACTCATATGCCTTTAGAAACAGACGATTCTCTCATCCAAACCTTGCTTGTAATTGGCAACAATTCCATTAATGAAAATAAAGACTTAAGTCCTTTGCTGCTCCACCTGCTCGCCTGGTCCAGATGCTCCCAGTCACTCTGTGTCTCAGGTAACCGCCACCAGCTCGTCTCAGCTCCTCCCTTCGGCCAGCCTGAGCAGCATCCAGCCTGCCTGGGGTTGGCTGGAACTCTAGGCCACACTCCGGGTCCTAGGTGTGGTGCGCAGCTTGTGCACCACCAGCCCCTTTGCTGGTCAACCCACCCAGCCGCCCTGGAAGCTTCAGGTCACCCTGTATCTCAGGAAGGACACACTGCTTCTCAGAAACCAACAGAATCCAAAGAAAACCCGAGCAAAGCTCTAGGGGATGAATGCCATACATCTGAAGTCCTCTAAAATCATCCTATCACATGGGAGAGATTCTTCACAGCCAGCCCCAAGATAAGTAAACCCCTTTTTACAATCCTGCTTCTCTCAATTATTAATCACTGTAGATTATCTTTTCCATATAGCCACCCCCCAAACCATATAAAACTTCAGGGACTATACCACTGACCCTCACATATCATCAAGGTACTAAATTGTAAAAGTGCACTACCACACTAATATTCACTTCCTGTCTACTAAACCTGTCTTAAATGATGTACTAACAGCCTAATACCCCCATCCAGGAAATAATAAAAACAGACAAATATACCCATCTCCAAGGGAACCACTAGCAATAACTGCCAGAGAATATTAATATCAACTAGATCAGTTCATTCAAAAACACACAGAATCTGAAAGGTCTTAAGAGACAAAACAACAATGCCCAAGTCAAAGTGCAGATCCATGAGAAACAAAACCCAAGAAGACAAATTTCCCACCAAAAGAATTAACCCCACAATGATAGATTCCAACCAGAACAAATTCACGGAAAATAGCCAAGAAAGACAGGCCCAGGATACCGACTTTCAAAGCATGATCATTACCATGATCAATACTATGAAAGAGGAAATACAAGAGGAGTTAAACAACTGAATCAACCACTTTGAACAGGAACACAACAGGCATTTGGAGGAGTTGAGAAAAACAGTTCAAGAAACAAAAATAGGCATAGAGCAGTTAAAACAGTCTCAAGCAGAGTTTAAAATTGAACTAAAAGACAAGTTATCTTCAACCCAGAACTCAACAGTGAATCTTATCAGGAGAACTAACAAAACAGAAAATAGAATTTCAGATTTTGAAGACAAAGTGGGAGTATTAACCAGCTCAATGGAAGAGGTTGTTAAAGCCAAAAAGATACTTGAGAGGAATATTCAAGAGTTATGGGACACCCTGAAGAAGCCTAAAATGCGCATTCATGGAATACCAAGAGCAAGATCCAAAATACCACACCTGGAGGAAATTTTCAAATTATCATAAATGAAAACTTCCCTCAACTAAAGAATGAGAGGCCCATCCAAATACAAGAGCATTCACACCCAAACAGATATGACCAAAATAGAAACTCACCACGGCAAATAATAGTCAAACACTCCACATTTAAGACAAAGAAAAGGTGCTGAGAGCTTCAGGGGAAGAAAACAAGTCCTTTTAAAGGTAAACCTATTAAATAACAAATGACTTCTCAATGGAAACAGTAAAAGCAAGAAGAGCTTGGAGAGATGTACTTCAAGTATTAAATGAGCAAAAATGTCAACCCAGGCTGATATACCTGGCAAAACTATCCATCTTGATCCAGGGAGAAAGAAAGGTTTTCCAGCACAAAGACAACTTGAAAGCTTACATGTATACCAAACCAGGCCTTCAAAAAATGCTACAAGTGATACTCAAGCTTAAAGAAAAAAAACAAGCATATCCAGGAGGACAGAAGTATAATAACACCAAAACCTAAAAGCCAAATAATACACTTACAAAAACCACTAAACATAAAAAATGTCCAGAATTAAAAATAATTTCTCCATTATAACATTAAATGTCAATGGAATTAACTCACCAATCAAGAGACACAGATTACAAACTTGGATTAACTCACCAATCAAGAGACACAGATTACAAACTTGGATTAAAAATCACAACCCATCAATCTGCGCCTTCAGGAAACTCATCTCACCACAAAAGATAGACACATCCTAAAAATAAAAGGCTGGTCCAAAATTCTGCAAGCTAATGGAACCAGGAAACAGGCAGGGGTAGCCATTATGCTGTCTGACAAAGTGGACTTCAAACCAAAAAAAATCAGAAGAGACACAGATGGATGCTACATTTTAGTCACAGGCACAATTCACCAGGAAGACTTCACAATACTGAACATATATGCACCTAATACGGGCCCCTCCACATTCATTAAGGAAACCCTACAGCGTCTAAAGTGAGAAATCAAACCCAAAAGCTTACCAGAGACACATTGGAACTTAATCAAACCCTTACTGAAATGGACCTTACAGTTCTTTATCGAACTTTTCATCCATGCACCAAAGAATACACATTTTTTTCTCAGCAGCACATGGAACTTTCTCCAAAATAGATCACATATTGGGCCATAAAATGAATCTCCACATATACAGGAAAGTTGAAATTCTAGCCTGTACCTTATCAGACCACCATGGTATAAAGCTTGACATCCACAACATAAACAAACAACAGAAAATACACTAACTCCTGGAATATTAACACTATGATGCTGAATGAGAATTGGATTCAGGAAGAAATTAAAAAGGAAATTCAAGATTTCCTGGAAGTGTATGATAATGAAAATACAACTTACCAAAATCTTTGGGACACAATGAAAGCTATCCCAAGCTCATAATGCCTACATCAAAAAAATGGAAACATCACAATTAAATAACTTAACAATGCAGCTTAAAGCTTTAGAGACACTAGAGCAATCTGATCCCAAAAGCAGTAGAAGAGAGATCAGCAAAATCAGGGGAGAAATATCCAAAATTGAGATAAGGAAAATGATACAGAGAATCAACCAGTCAAAAAGCTGGTTCTTTGAAAATATCAATAAGATTGATATACCCCTAGCTAAATTAACCAAAAGCAAGAGAGAGAAAACCCAAATTAACAAAATTAGAAATGAAAATGGAATTATCACTACTGATACCCAAGAAATTCAGAGTATAATGTCTCATTTCAAAAACTTATATTCTGTGAAATTTGACAACACAAAAGAAATGGATGAATTCCTAAGTAAGCAACTTATCTAAATTGAATCAGGAAGTTTTGAATTGTTTAAATAGTCCTATAACATATGAGGAAATCGATGAAATAATCTCGAATCTTCCCACCAAAAAATGCCCTGGACCAGATGGATTCAGCACAGAGTTCTACCAGACATTTAAGGAGCTAATAACACCAATACTTCTTAAACTGTTCCATCAAATAGCAAAGGAAGGAACACTACCAAATTCTTTCTATGAAGCTAATATCATCTTAATCCCAAAACCTAATAAAGATACACTTTAAAAAGAAAACTATAGGCCAGTCTCTTTGATGAACACAGATGCAAAGATTCTTAATAAAGTCTTAGCAAATTGGATTCAAAAGCATATCAAAAAGATCATTCACGGGGATCAAGTAGGGTTTATCCCAGGCACACAAGGTTGGTTCAACATATGCAAATCAATAAATGTAATTCACCATATAAACCAGTTCAAAATTTGAGACCACATGATGCAGACCTCTTGAAAGATGCAGAAAAGGCTTTTGACAAGATCCAACAGCCCTTTATGATCAAAACCTTAGAGAAGGTTGGAATGGAAGGAACCTTTACCAATATAATAAAAGCTATCTACAACAAGCCTACAGCAAGGATTATACTCAATGGGGAAAAACTTGAAACATTCCCGCTTCGATCAGGAATTAGACAAAGCTTCCCACTCTCACCACCGTCGATTCAATATTGTACTTGAAGTCTTAGCTGAAGCCTAAGACAAGAAAGGACATAAAAGGGATTCAAATTGGCAAGGAAGAAGTCAAGTTATCTCTATTTGCAGATGACATGATCTTATACTTGAGTGATCCCAAAAACTCCACCAGGAAACTCCTGGAACTAATTGAGAAGTTCAGCAGGGTGGCAGGATACAAAATAAACATACAAAAATCAGTGAAAGAAGTGAAAAAGCCCTGAAAGAAACAATCCCATTTACTATAGCCCCTCAAAAAATGAAATACCTTGGCATAACCTAAACCAAGGAAGTAAGAGACCTTACAAAGAAAACTTTAAAACCCTAAAGAAAGAAATTGCAGAAGACACCAGAAGGTGGAAAGACCTCCCATGTTCCTAGATTGGCAGAATCAACATCATAAAAATGACCATCCTACCAAAGGCAATATACAGATTCAATGCAATACCAATTAAAATCCCAAAACAATTCTTTAAAGAAATTGACCAAATAATCTCAAAATTCATATGGAGGCACAAAAGACCTGAGTAACAAAAACATTGCTGGACATATCACCATACCAAACCTTAGTCTATATTACAAATCCATAGTTGTAAAAACAGCCTGGTACTGGCTCCAAAATAGACACACAGATCAATGGATAAGGGTTGCAGACCCAGATATAAGCCCACACAAGTACAGCCATCTGATCTTTGACAAAGGGGCCCAAAAAATCCAATGGAAAAAGAACAGCATCTTCAACAAATGGTGCTGGCAAAACTGGATGTCCATATGCAGAAGATTAAAACTGGACCCTTACTTGTCACCATGTACAAGAATTAATTCCAAATGGATCGAGGACCTCGATATAAGGCCAGAGACCATAAAAAGTATAGTTGAAAGGGTAGGGAACTCCCTCTAGCTGATTGGACTAGGCCAACATTTCCTAAATGGACATCCAGCACAGTCACTACAACTAACACTCAACCGATGGGATCTTGTGAAATTAAAGAGCTTCTGTTCAGATAAAGAGATTGTAACTCGAGCACAAAGGCAACCCACAGAATGGGAGAAAATCTTCACTAGCCACATATCTGGTAGAGCTCTATTATCCAGAGTGCACAAAGAACTTAGAAAACTAAACACCAAGGAAACAAATGGCCCAATTAAAAAATGGGACTTGGAACCTAAAAGAAACTTTACCAGGGACGAAATTAAAATGTCTAACAAATATCTTTAAAAATGCTCCACATCTTTAGTCATCCGGGAAATGCAAATCAAAACCTCCCTGAGATATCATCTCACCCCGGTCAGGATGGCGAAAATCCACAATACAAACAACACCAAATGCTGGAGTGGATGTGGAGAGAGGGGAACTCTTCTACATTGCTGGCAGGAATGCAGGCTCATACAACCACTCCGGCGAGCCGTCTGGCGATTCTTAAGGAAGTTAAAGATTGACATGCTGGGGCAGGAGAGGTGGCTCAGCGTTTAAGCCTCTGCCTTGCAGGCAGAAGGTCCTGAGTTCGGATCCTAGACCCCATGTATAGACGCCAGGTGGAAGAGGGGGTGGCCTGCGTTTCTGGTCCTGGTATGGCGAAGCCTGTGAATGCCGGTGCAGAGTAAACAAGGAGGAGGTGGAGGCGTCCATGGTGGTTCCCGAATTCATCCATGGTTCTACACACACATACATACATACACACACCCTCATACACGCACAATTGAATAAATTATTACAAAAAAAGATTGAAATGCCATATGACTCTGCTATTCCACTTTTGGGAATAACCCCCCAAACAGCAAAAATTCACCTTGATAGCACAAGCATGACCATGTTCATAGCAGCACTGTTTACAAAAGCAAAGTCATGGAATCAGCCCAAATGTCCAACAGTTGATGAGTAGATAAGGAAACTGTGGTACATCTATACAATGGAGTACTACTCAGCCATCAAAAATGATGAATTACTGGAATTTTCTGGGAAGTTGATGAAATTAGAAACAATTATACTGAGTGAAGTATCCCAGACACAGAAAATTAAGCGCTGTATGTACTCCCTAATAGGTGGATCCTAGTACCAAACTCACTTAAGAGATACACTCAGAGAGAAATCTCTGTAATAGTCACAGTAATTGCAAATATTATAAACAGGAAGGAAGGGGAAGGAGGGCCACACCAGAAACAAGGAGAGAGGGGGGATCATTTTACAGCAGAGTAAATAAGCCACCATCAAGGACTGCAAGTAAGTAATGAGACATCTGGATAAGTTCACAGACTTTCCTTCCTGATCATTTGCAATTGATGGCATATGATCTCACCAGATGGGGAGTTCATATAGTTTGGCAGATAGAAAGTAACCATTGTGCAAATGGAAGACTGACCCCCCCTCACCGTGGTCTCCTACTTTTATTCCATCTACCTTGGAATATACTCTTATAATAAGACTCTATTTTAACAGGTTTTTATCTCTTGCCAGGTGGTTACATCCAATACCCATCAGGATGGAGCGAAGGGCATTGCAGGAGAAACAAAACTGAAAAAAAAAATCAACAAACCATAATCCAGAACATCAGAGACTCTATATCAACCACCTGGAACCAGGCCATCCTGAAGCTCAGGGAAATTTGCGGAAGAGGGGGCGGTCAGATTTTAAGAGCACAAGGATGGGGAGGAGTAATGATATGCAAGATACTCCACACAAGTTAGGGGTGAAGCAATCATAATAGGACTTTGCATGACCTGTGCAATGGCCAACACATTATTGACTCCTCAAAGTCTAGCATAGTCCAAAGGCACTAGGATCTTTAGAAGCTAGGGATTAACAGCCACAATAGTGTTCCTGTACTTATGGAGAACAGAAGAAAGAGTTCTAGGAAATGCCACTGAGTCCTTACACCTCATCAGAGAGGAGGGCCCAGAGGAAAGTTTCGCATACACATTAAAGGACACTCCAGGCTTGGGAGGGAGGAGGCACTGGGAGATAGGGAGGGAGGGGGGCGAAAGAAAGAAGAAAAGGGGGGAGGGAGTTAGGAGGGAGGGAGGTGACTGGTTTACCTATTAAGTTTGTATGAGTGGAAATAATAAATAAATAAATTAAAAAAAAGAAAATAAAGACCTAAGGTCACAATAATACCAAGAAAGTATACAAATTTGGCAAGGATGAGATATTTTCTGATTTTGTCACATTTTAACCTTTAAATCTATGGCATGTAACTTTATGGAAATGTCAAGAACCTACTGAAGGAATGTAGGGAGCAAGATCACTTGCCAGCTTCCAACAGACATATAATTTATGAAATGAAGAGTAATTCCTTCCACCCATATGTTCCATTTCCCACCATGATGTGTGTTGGGATTTTGATTGTAATTCTACTGAATTATTAGAATGTGATGGAGGGTGATATCTTCCTTGAGAGCTTGTTTTGAATTTCAAGCAGGAGAGAACAGCTACTCGTATATATTTGACCAATGAATGGGCCTCCTCTATCAGGGACAGTGATTGTGTTTGACCAAGAATATACCTTTGTTAGGGATGTACATGGAGTGGCTTGGGAGGAAACCAGGACAATTTTCTTCCAGGCCCTACCGGGTATAGGGAGAGAATAGTTAATCTGAAAATTTCTTCCTAAGTTGTCAACTTACCTGTTTCATTGGAAATTTCATTCTGTGGGCAGGGGTAACGGTCAAAAAATCAGACTGCTTACCTCTTGATGTGATTTCATGACCCCAGGGCCACAAGTTGCACTTCAGAGGAGGGAATCTGAGGAAAGTCAGATGAGTTTTGACAGGTATGAATATTACCTACCCCATCCATAACTACACTGTGTCAGCATATGGGTCCACAAAGAAACTTTTTTCTATGTATTTAAGATACCTTGAAAGATCACATTGCACTTAATACACTGTGAGAGGAAATATGCACTTAATACATTGTGAGATGCATGTACATTTAGAGACAAGTGGTTGAAAATGTTAATGCTTCCAAAACTTTAAAAAAGACATTTAAAAATGTAAGGCATTGAATCTGTAATGACCAATATTGTATACTTGATTGCATAATAAGGAGAAACACATTTCAACTCAAGACTTTGGTTAAATATGTCTAGCATAAAGTATTACTATCACATAGTGATAGTATCTATCTATCACATAGTGCCTCCTAGTGAAAAGTAGTGTTTAGAATGCCAACTTGAGAAAAATATTTCTCATTGTCTTAGTGATGCAGGACTAATCTTCTGGCTAGTTTGCCAAAATGTTACAGGGTTTTTGATTTCTGGATCTGCTCACCAAAATATTACGGGTCCCCTCTGAGGTCTTTATGTGTCCAGGTAGTTGTGTTTGGAAGACTGAAACCAGAATATGCATAGAGGATTAAGGCAGAGTTTATTAGAGGAGAAAAAGAAAGGAACTCACAGACATGTAGTCTTGAGGGACAGGAAACCCCTGGAGAATTTATGGAATCCAAGTATGGAATCCATGAGGGGTGAGAGACAAGTCAAATAGGAACTGAAGTATTCCAGATGTGGAATCCATGAGGAGCAAGAGATCCGAAACTCGTGGACTTCAGACTTGAAGGACCATGAAGGGCAAGGGAGCCAAAGATGTCTGCTGGGGTCAGGGTTATTTATAGTCTTAGGTAGGCTTGGGAAAAGTGACTTTTCCTCATTGGTTAATTCCAGTTTCTGAACACCCGATTGGAGCTTTTGATCCTCTACATCGCATTGGTCTGTTCATATTGGGGCCCAACCCAATTGATATGTGCCCGAACACATACATGTAGGGTTATCTACAATGGAGAACTAATCTCCATATACTTTCATAAACAGAAAATTGGGGCAAGGTAGCTCTGTGAAGGATTAGGGTCAGTTCCTCCAGATTAACAGTGTGTGTTACTTAATCCCAGCAGTGGGGGACACCTTCCAAAAATCCGTTGAGCATGGCCCTGTTCTGAAACTCCCTAGTTTCCATTAATCACAGGCCCTACACTCAAACCTGAGTTCCTGCTTAACATTCTTGTGTCAAATGAAATTTCAGGACATGGGTGGTGGGAGACTTGGCTGTTTTTGCAGGAGACTGTGATTTTCTCCCATTGCCTTTGTCTCTGATTGTCTTATCTATCTTGTCTCTCCTGTGATTTGTTCCTTCTTTGACACCTATGTTTTTCTCTGCACATAAGGCATTCTCTGTGAGTACAATCATTCAGGACATGATTTTCTTTGATCCTGAGAAAGAACAGAATGAGCATTTTATAAAGCTGTAATTATGGGGCTGGAGGGATGGCTCAGTGGTTAAGATTCTGTCTCGCAAGCAGAAAGACTTGAGTTCAGATCCCAGGCCCCACACAAAGAAGCCACGAAGAACTCTGGCCTTAGTTGACAGAGCCTGGGAAATCCCAGAGTGAAGCAAAAAGGAGGTAGCAGCAATCCAGGATGATTCCCAAAGTTGCCCTTGGTCCTCCACAGGAACACACAGTACCCTCTGGTACACACACACACACACACACACACACACACACACACACACACACAAGCTATAATTATAGACTAGTGAGATAGCTCAGTGAATAAGGTACCTGTTTGCTAAACCTGGTGACCTCAGTTTGCCTGAGTTCTATCCTTGGAGTCCATATTTTCAAAGGAGAGAAGTAGCTGAAGCCCACATGGTCAAAGGAAAGAAATAGCGTCTGACTTCCACCCGTGCACCGTGGCATGTATATGTGTACCTCCTTTTTCTCTCTTTGAAATAAATAATTTAAAAAGTTGATTTCTATTTCATCCACCCTACCTGTCTACTTCCTGTGATCCACCTAGTTATGTCTACAGACAGGTCCAGTTGTTGTCTATGTGGGAAATGTGGCAAGAACTGTCCTATTTTCACCTTTATAGTCCAAGACCTTTTGGAAAATTCCAAATGTCAAGAATGTGCTTCTGGCTTTCTTTTCTCATCCATAACCACTAGGTCTCCAACAAGGTTAGTAAATCAAGTATTCTTCAAATTGGAGAGCAGCTAAGAGATAAAAAATTTTTGACTATTTTTATGACTATTTGTCTGTGCATTAAGATAGAAACATAATGTGTGGAATACTGGTCATTTCCTTTAATCCTTCCTTTAAAATTGTACTTTATTACAGGTACCCAATGAGATGTAAAGAATGAGTTCACAAGAATAAATAAAAATATCAAGTCTTTATGTTAATTTGTCTTGGGAAAAACTGTCTTTATGCTCACTAAATAGTAGCAAGATAGAGATAAACCTCAACACCAATTTCTTTTATAAGAGATCCTAGAGCATCAACTAAGGAAAAAAAGTCTTCGATACCCACATGTAGCATGCCACCTAGTAGAAAAGTGATGTATTGGATGTTTAGACAAAGGAATTACCATGGTCTGAGGAATTGAATGATGCCGAGAGCAGTTCTCCATGGATGTCAAAGTATAGAAACATTGGTCCAAACAGTAATACTTTTGGAGCTCATTACTAGTCTAAGGCCAAGGCTGCGATCAAAGGTTTTTTTTTGTGGAAATAAAGATATTGTTAACACTGTCTCTCAGACTGCAAAGGCAAACCTCAGAAATTCTGATTTCTGCTGATATGGCTTTCTGAGCATGCTCTGGGAACTAGGAGGACTCTCGCATTTCCTTGTCTCATTCCAACCAATCAGAGGTATCACATCCAAATTTACAAATGGATTCCCACACCTCGAATGAGTAATTCTTTAATGTTTACACTTAGACTTGGAGATAGAATAATTAAAATACATCCATTCCAATCTCACTAGAGAAATATTTCCTGAGTATTTGTTGATAAAATTGTCGAAGCTAAAAAATCTCACCAGGGTTGTGTGAAGAAGTGAAAGTTTCATGGAATGAGTCCAGGATGGAATCCTCTTGCTTGGGATGACATCCCAGCGTGACGTAGTGACCTGGGTCCTGTGGATGCCTGGGCTCCCCATCTTCTGAAGCTCACTTCCAGAGTAGAGTTCATTTCACCATTGATGTCACGATTCATTTATAATAGGTTTCAGCCTTCATCATGTATGACTCCATGTTCACTGGGATGGCATTCACAAAGGCTAAGCACACTCCATTTCTTTGCATCTCTACTCTAAGTCTGAGAGAAACTGAACTCTTTGGTCATCATCTGAGATGACCATCCCCACCCAGGTCCCGCTAAAATGAAGCATCAAAGAAACCACGGTGAGGGCCAGTTTTGTGTCTTTGGATGACATCTGATGGAAGTGAGGAAACGTGTCATTGTCACTCAGCATAGGATTAAATGGTCCATAGGAAATCTACAGGACACGGAAAAGAGGAAGCTTTGTGAGGAAGATGGTGGGCACGAAGCTCCATCTACCATCTGCAATGTGCTCATCAGGGCTAGTGCAATTGTTTCCCCTTTTGTTAAAGTTATATGCCACTTCCCATAAGCCTCTAGAAAATTACTTATGAGTGAAAGTGGTCCGGAATGTTCTTTTGCCTGTTTCCCAGGTTACTCCTTGACATTTCAAACTGAGCCAGGGTGATGCCCAATCAAGTCTTTCATTATTTAAGCTTTGACCTGAATATAAGCCCTGTCTGCTTAAATGTACTGTATCTGAGAATGGTAATACTGGAGATAGGATTTCACTTTACTCTGTCTGACACAGTCTCACCTTTAGACATTGAAAGAGATTCAGGAACAGTCCCAAATTGGTAGTTGTTGCTACACCACATTGGTTCTCTTCACAGATATAATTAAGAAAAAGATCATCACATTTTGAAAACAAATGTAATATATTGAGAACTTCCAACATATCACATGCTCTATGTAAAAAGTTAAATGCAACAGAGATGTTGGGTAAAAGATTAGGATTCCTGTTGATTTCTTCAATGGCAAAATGCAATGCCAGAATAAATTAATATTTTTGGTTGGCAAACTGAGAGGCACAGACATTGATATGGATGAAACTTCATACATAATAATCTCCAAATAAAATATCATTGTTGTGCTATAATTGCAATTTTTTCCTTTCCTCTTATGTCGATACAATTTTATGTAGTACAAATGTGGGAGGAATCAGATCACCGGGCATTAGTTAATGAGCATTCAAAGATTTCATAATAGTAAAATATTCATGTGAGAATTTTTTTCATTCTGAAAACTCATGTTCTTGTTTTATATTGATGTTTGTTAAAACAAGCTTAGATAGTTCCTAATTGTTGTGGTTACAAAGAACAGGACAGAAGTCCTATGCAGTATTCACTATGACATTTAAACAGATAATTAAAAAAAGACACTTACTCAAAGTTCAGCAGGTCCTCAAAATATTATTTATCTATGACTCCTGATACCTTTTTTATTATTAATACATTTTTATTATTATTTCAGCTCATACAAACTTAATAGGTACACCAGTTCCCTCCCTCCCTCCTCCTCCCCCCGTACCCCCTGCTCACCCTCCCCACCCCTCTCCCTCCCCATCCCCCAGTGCCTCCCGCCCTATTCCCAGAGAGTCCTTTCTTGTGCATGCCTGATTTTCCTCTGGGCCCTCCTCTCCGATGACATACAAGGACCCAGTGGCCTTTCCCTGAACCATTTCCCGTGGTCTCCTTAGGTATAGGAACACTGCTGTGGCTGCCAATCCTTTGCCTCCAAGGATCTTGGTGCCTTTAGCAGATGCTAGACTTTGTGAGGTCAACAGTGTGTTGGACAATGCGCAGAGCATGCAAAGTCCAATTATGATTGCTTCAGCCCTAACTAGTATGGAGTATCTTACATATCATTGCTCCTCCCATCCTTTTGCTCTTACACTCTTACTGCCCCCTCTTCCGCAAATTTCCCTGAGCTTCAAGACGGGGAGAGATTAAGTTGGCCTAATTCTAGGTGGTTGATATAGAGTCTCTGAAGTTCTGGATTGTGGTTTGTTGATTTTCTTCACTTCTTCCTGGTGGGCATTGTATGTTACCCCCTGGCCAGAGACAAAAAGCTGTTAAACTAGAGTCTTGTGATAAAAGCACATTCAAAGGTAGATGTAATAAAAGTGGGAAACCACAGTGAGGGAGGGTTCTATCACCCATTTGCAAAATGGTTACTTTTTATCTGCCAGACTATATGCCCTCCTCTTCTGGTGAGATCATACCCCCTCAGTAGTAAATGATCAGGAACAAAAGTCTGTGAACTTAATCAGATGTCTCATTACTTATTTGGGTCCTTGATGGAGGCTTATTTTCTCTGCTGTAACATGGTCCCTTCTCTCCTTGTTTCTGGTGTGGCCCTCCTACCCCATCCCTCCTGTTCATAATCCTTGCAATTACTGTCTCTAGGTGGGCTGGGTGGGTTTGGTACTAGGAGCCACCTATTAGGGAGTACATACGGCGCTTAATTTTCTGGGTCTGGGATACTTCACTTAATATAATTGTTTCTAATGACATCCATTTCCTGGCAAATTCCAGTAATTCATCATTTTTGATGGCTGAGTAGTACTCCATTGTATAGATGTACCACAGTTCCCTTATCCACTCGTCAACTGTTGGACATTTGGGTTGATTCCATGTCTTTGCTATTGTAAACAGTGCTGCTATGAACATGGTCGTGCTTGTGCTATCGAGGTGAACCTCTGCTGTATGGGGGGTTATTCCCAAAAGTGGAATAGCAGGGTCATATGGCATTTCAATCTTTAATTTCTTTAAGAATCTCCAGACGGCTTGTCAGAGTGGCTGTATGAGCCTGCACTCCCACCAGCAATGTAGGAGAGTTCCCCCCTCTCCACATCCTCTCCAGCATATGTTGTTGTTTGTATTGTGGATTTTTGCCATCCTGACCGGGGTGAGATGATATCTCAGGGAAGTTTTGATTTGCATTTCCCTGATGGCTAAAGAAGTAGAGCATTTTTTAAGATATTTGTTAGACATTTTAATTTCATCCCTAGTAAAGCTTCTTTTAAGTTCCAGGGCCCATTTTTTAATTGGGTCATTAGTTTCCTTGGTGTTTAGTTTTCTAAGTTCTTTGTGCACTCTGGATAATAGAGCTCTATCAGATATGTGGTTCGTGAAGATTTTCTCCCATTCTGTGGGTTGCCTTTGAGCTCACGTTACAATCTCTTTATCTGAACAGAAACTCTTTAATTTCACGAGATCCCAACTGTTGAGAGTTGGTAGCAGTGACTGTGCCATTGGATGTCTGTTTAGGAAATGTTGGCCTAGCCCAATCAGCTCGAGGGAATTACCTACCCTTTCAACTATGGTTTTTATAGTCTCTGGCTTTAAATCAAGGTCCTTGATCCATTTGGAATTAAGTCTTGTACAAGGTGACAAGTAGTGGTCCAGCTTTAATCTTCTGCATGTGGAGATCCAGTTTTGCCAGCACCATTTGTTGAAGATGCTGTTCTTTTTCCATTGGAATTTTTGGGCCCCTTTGTCAAAGACCAAATGGCTGTAACTTTGTGGGCTTATATCTGGGTCTTCAATCCTTATCCATTGATCTGTGTGTCTATTTTGGAGCTAGTACCAGGCTGTTTTTACAACTATGTATTTGTAGTATAGACTAAGGTTTGGTATGGTAATACTTCCAGCAGTGTTTTTGTTACTCAGGATTGTCTTTGCTATCCTGGGTCTTTTGTGCCTCCATATGAATTTTGAGATTGTTTGGTCAACTTCTTTAAAGAATTGCTTTGGGATTTTAATTGGTATAGCATTGAATTTGTATATTGCCTTTGGTAGGATGGTCATTTTTACGATGTTGATTCTGCCAATCCAGGAACATGGGAGGTCTTTCCACCTTATGGTGTCTTCTACAATTTCTTTCTTTAGGGTTTTAAAGTTTTCTTTGTAAAGGTCTTTTACCTCCTTGGTTAGGTTTATACCAAGGTATTTCATTTTTTTAGGGGCTATAGTAAATGGGATTGTTTCTCTCAAGGCTTTTTCACTTCTTTCATTTTGGGCATATAGGAAGGCCTCTGATTTTTGTATGTTTATTTTGTATCCTGCTATGCTGCTGAACTTCTCAATTAGTTCCAGGAGCTTCCTGGGGATTTTTTGGGATCACTCAGGTATAAGATCATGTCATCTGCAAATAGGGATAGCTTGACTTCTTCCTTGCTGATTCTAATCCCTTTTATGTCCCTTTCTTGTCTTATGGCTTCAGCTAAGACTTCAAGTACAATATTGAATAGAAGTGGTGAGAGTGGACAGCCTTTTCTAGTTCCTGATCGAAGTGGGAATGCTTCCAGTTTTTCCCCATTGAGTATAATCCTTGCTGTAGGCTTGTTGTATACTGCTTTTATTATATTGATAAAGGTTCCTTCTATTCCTACTGTCTCTAGCGTTTTGATCATAAAAGGCTCTTGGATCTTGTCAAAAGCTTTTTCTGCATCTATCGAGAGTATCATGTGGTCTTGGAGTTTGGACTGGTTTACATGATGAATTACATTTATTGATTTGCGTATGTTGAACCAACCTTGTGTGCCGGGAATGAAGCCTATTTGGTCCCCATGAATGATCTTTTTGATATGTTTTTGAATCCGATTTGCTAAGACTTTGTTGAGACTCTTTGCATCTGTGTTCATCAGAGAGATTGGCCTATAGTTTTCTTTTTTAATTGTATCTTTATTAGGTTTTGGGATTAAAACGATATTAGCTTCATAGAAAGAATTTGGTAGTGTTCCTTCCTTTGCTATTTGTTGGAACAGTTTAAGGAGTATTGGTGTTATTAACTCCTTAAATGTCTGGTAGAACTCTGTGCTGAATCCATCTGGTCCAGGACATTTTTTGGTGAGAAGATTCGAGATTACTTCCTCGATTTCCTTATATGTTATAGGACTATTTAAATAATTCACAACTTCCTGATTCAATTTAGGTAAGTTGTGTTTACTTAGGAATTCATCCATCTCTTTTGTGTTGTCATATTTCACAGATTATAAGTTTTTGAAATATGATGTTATAATTCTCTGGATTTCTTGGGTATCAGTAGTGATAACTCCATGTTCATTTCTAATTTTGTTAATTTGGGTTTTCTCTCTCTTGCTTTTGGTTAATTTAGTTAGGGGTGTATCAATCTTATTGATTTTTTCAAAGAACCAGCTTTTTGACTGGTTGATTTTCTCTATCGTTTTCTTAATCTCAATTTCAGATATTTCTCCCCTTATTTTACTAATCTCCTCTCTTCTACTGCTTTTGGGATCAGATTGCTCTAGTTTTTCTAAAGCTTTAAGCTGCATTGTTAAGTTGTTTATTTCTGATATTTCAATTTTTTTGATGTAGGCATTAAGAGCTATGAACTTACCTCTTAGGACAGCTTTCATTGTGTCTCAGAGATTTTGGTAAGTTGTATTTTCATTATTGTTTGCTTTCAGGAAATCTTGAATTTCCTTTGTAATTTCTTCTTGAATCCAGTTCTCATTCAGCATCATAGTGTTAAGTTTCCAGGAGTTAGTGTATTTTCTGTCTTTTGTTGTGTTGCGAATGTCCAGCTTTAGGCCGTGGTGGTCTGATAGGGCACAGGCTAGAATTTCAACTTTCCTGTATATGTGGAGATTCATTTTGTGGCCCAATATGTGATCTATTTTGGAAAAAGTTCCGTGTGCTGCTGAGAAAAATGTGTATTCTTTGGTGCGTGGGTGAAAAGTTTGATCGAGATCTATAAGGTCCATTTCTTTAAGGGTTTGATTAAGTTCCAAAGTGTCCCTGTTAAGCTTTTAACCTGTTAATCTATCCCATGTTGAGAGGGTGGTGTTGAAATCCCCAAGAATTATCGTTTGAGGGTTGATTTCTCGCTTTAGACGTTGTAGGGTTTGCTTAATGAATGTGGAGGGGCCCGTATTGGGTGCATATATGTTCAGTATTGTGAAGTCTTCCTGGTGAATTGTATCTGTGACTAAAATGTAGTATCCATCTGTGTCTCTTATGATTTTTTGGGGGGTTTGAAGTCCACTTTGTCTGACAGCATAATGGCTACCCCTGCCTGTTTCCTGGTTCCATTAGCTTGCAGAATTTTGGACCAGCCTTTCATTTTTAGGATATGCCTATCTTTTGTGGTGAGATGAGTTTCCTGAAGGCAGCAGATTGATGGGTTGTGGTTTTTAATCCAAGTTTGTAATCTGTGTCTCCTAATCGGTGAGTTAAGCCCATTGACATTTAATGTTATAATGGAGAAATTATTTTTAATTCTGGACATTTTTTATGTTTAGTGGATTTTGTAAGCTTATTGTTTTACATTTATATTTTTGTGGCATTATACTTCCCTTCTGTCCTCCTGGATACGCTTGTTCTTTTCTTCAAGTTTGTGTATCATTTCTAGCATTTTTTTGAAGGCCTGGTTTGGTAGACATGTATCTGTGTGCTGGAAAATTTTTCTTTCTCCCTCTATCATGACAGATAGTTTTGCCAGGTATATCAGTCTGGGTTGGCATTTTTGTTCATTTAATACTTGAAGTACATCTCTCTAAGCTCTTCTTGCTTTTACTGTTTCCATTGAGAAGTCATTTGTTATTTTAATAGGTTTGCCTTTAAAAGTGAATTGCTTTTTTTGTCTTGAAGCTCTCAGCACCTTTTCTTTGTCTTGAATGTGGAGTGTTTGACTATTATTTGCCATGGCGATTTTCTATTTTGGTCATATCTGTTTGGAGTGCAAAATGCCTCTTGTATTTGGATGGGCCTCTCATTCTTCAGTTGAGGGAAGTTTTCATTTATGATAATTTGAAAAATTTCCTCAGGTGTGGTATTTTGAGATTCTTGCTCTGGTATTCCAAGAATGCACATGTTAGGCTTCTTCAGGGTGTCCCATATCTCTTGAATGTTCCTCTCAAGTACCTTTTTGGTTTTAACAATCTCTTCCATTGAGCTGGTTAATACTCCCACTTTGTCTTCAAGATCTGAAATTCTATTTTCTGCTTCGTTAGTTCTGCTGATAAGACTCTCTGTTGAGCTTTGGGTTGAAGATAGCTTGTCTTTTTTTTCAGTTTTAAACTCTGCCTGAGACTGTTTTAACTGCTCTATGCCTATTTTTGTTTCTTGAACTGTTTTTCTCAACTCCTCCAAATGCCTGTTGTGTTCCTGTTCAAAGTGGTTGATTCAGTTGTTTAACTCCTCTTTGATTTTCTCTTTCATAGTATTAATCATGGTAATGATCATACTTTGAAAGTGGTTGTCTTGGGTCTGGCTTTCTTGGCTGTTTTCTGTGAATTTGTTCTGGTTGGAATCCATCATTAAGGGGTTAATTCTTTCGGTGGGAGATTGGTCTTCTTGGGTTTTGTTTCTCATGGATCTGCACTTTGACTTGGTCATTGTTGTTTTGTCTTCTAGGGCTTTTCAGTTTCTGTGTATATTTACTGATTCAGTTGGTATTACTACACTTGGGCAGTTATTACTAGTGCTTGCCTTGGGGTTGGGTATGTTTGTCTTTTGTTATTGTTATTTCCTAGTTGAGGCTGTTAGGCTGTTAGTACATCAGTTAAGTCAGGTTAAGTAGAGAAGGAGTGAATATTAGTACTTTTACCATGTAGTATCTTGGTGATATGTGAGGGTGAGTGGTATGATCCCTGGAGTTGTATATGTTTTTGGGGTGGTTTTATGGAAAAGTTAATCTATAGTGATTAATATTAGAAAGGAACAGTAAGGTGAAAAAAAGGAGGTTTACTTATCTTTGGGCTGGATGTGAAGAATCTCTCCCATGTGATAGGATGATTGTAGAGGTTTACAGATGTATGACCTTTGACCCTTAGAACTTTGCTTGAGTTTTCTTTGGACTCTATTGAATTCTGAGTAGCAGTTTGTCTTCTGTAGATCACGTGCGTGGGTCCCTGGTGGGCCAGAGAGGCAGAGGGGCTGATGTTGATGGCAGAATTCTTCACCCGGGACCTGGGACTTGGCTTAGTGTCCCATCCAAGCTCCAGGGATGGAGGAAAGTGAGCAAGTTCTGTCCAGTTGGGCGGACAGGCAGGCGGGAGGGAGAAAGGGGCCTGGGCCTGGGGCGTGGCCCAGGCCCACACCGAAGGCAGCCTGGGTGCCGCCTGGATGCGGGGCGACCTGGGGGGGGGCTGGGCAGACTCACCTGGGAGTCCAGCGGAGTGGGGAGCGGGAGGTGCGGTCGGGCAGACAAAGGCAGCGCGGGAGGGAGAAGGGTGTCTGGGGTCCCGGGGCGTGGCCCAGGCCAAAGCCCATGTAGGCAATTACAGGTTATAGTTGATCATGAGGACAGGAGAGCAATACAGCACACGAATGAGGGACCTGGCTGCACCATATCCACAGCAGGGCAAATGGGCAAGGGTCAATACATACTTCATAGCTTGCTAGTCAGTCACATTGGCGGCTTACAAAATCCATCCATCTCTAAAGCAAGCAAACTATTACTCTCTCTTTTCTATCTGTGGGCATATCATGTCCAGCACAGCCACCCATGAAACTGTCTTGAGGCTCAGAAATAGAAGTCTAAAAAGAAGTAAGAAATGAGACATTTGGTTAAGTTCACAGACTTTCCTTCCTGATCATTTGCAACTGATGGGGTATGATTTCACCAGAAGGGGAGGGCATATAGGCTGCCTGATAGAAAGTAACCATTTTGCATATGGGTGATTGACCCCTCTCTCACCGTGGTCTCCTACTTTTATTCCATCTACCTTTGAATATACTCTTATAACAAGACTCTAATTTAACAGGTTTTTATCTCTGACCAGGGGGTGACATCCAATACCCATCAAGATGGAGTGAAGTACATTGCAGGAGCAGCAAAACCGAAAAAAAATCAACAAATCATAATCCAGAACATCAGAGACTCTATATCAACCACCTGGAACTGGGCCAGCCTAATCTCTCCCCATCCTGAAGCTCAGGGAAATTTGTGGAAGAGGGGGCGGTAAGATTGTAAGAACACAGGGATGGGAAGAGTAATGATATGCAAGATACTCCACATAAGTTAGGGCCAAAGCAATCATAATAGGACTTTGCATGACCTGCACTATGTCCAACACATTATTGACCCCACAAAGTCTAGCATGGACTAAAGGTACTAGGATCCTTGGAGACTAAGGACTGACAGTCACAGTAGTGTTCCTAAACTTAAGGGGAACAAAGAAAGGGTTCTGGGCAATGCCCCTGGGTCCTTGCACCTCATCAGAGAGGAGGACCCAGAGGAGAGTTTGGCATGCACAGTAAAGGATGCTCCGGGGATTGGGGGGGAGGGAGGCACTGGGGGATGGGGAGGGAGGGGAGAGGGGAGGGGAAGCAGGTGGGCCAGGGGGAGGTGGAAGGAGGGAGGGGACTGGTGTACTTGTTAAGTTTGTATGAGTGGAAATAATAATAATAATAATAATAATAATGATAAATATTAAAAAAAGAAGAATTACACAGACACCAGATTGAGTAGGAAACAAATGTGGGCTGACACAGGTGGCAATGAAATTCTCTACATCAGAGAGCAATGAGGATTCTGCTGCCCACTAATAATATCTTTTTAATTTATTTTTATACTTTTACAAGCATATTAGGTGTTAATCCCAGCTTCCCTCCCTCCCCCCTCTCTTCTATATCCTCCCTTTCCTTCATCATTCCCTCCCACTCCCTTCCACTTTTCTTCCTGTGTGCTTCTATGGCCCTCAGCATTCACTCTGGCCTGTCCACTTCTGTGGGTGCTCAGGCCTCCATGGTATAGCAAGTCACCCCACTGATATGTGCATTTCCCTTCGCTCATCCAGCTTTATTTAGACCCAAAGGTTTCCACTGCAAGTTCCCATTCTATGGGTATAACAATAGCTACCTATGAGCACTTTGTGTACTATCTTCCTATCTATATGTTTATTGACTGTCTTCCTTACTGATTTTTTTACCTTTTTAAAAATGGGTTCTTGTTCTAGTTTACAGTAACAGGAATGTGTACCATTCTGACAAGTGGGTCTTGAATCCAATCAGAACAATCAGAAAGCTTTATACTGTATATTCAAGCAAGTTTTAATGATAAACCACATTTAAGTGGACTGAGGATGGGAGATTTTGATTGGATATAAAGTGATAAGGAAATGAGAGCGTCTTCCTAATTTCCAGCACATGTTCAGAAGACCAGAATGCAATCAGAAGCAGTAACATTCCTGAGGATTTGTATCGCTGGCCTGAAAAACACTCAAGTACATGAAAATATCCACTTTAGTAAAATCTTCTTTGGTCTCTGACTCTTGTTTGAATACCCTAAAGGATCTCCAAAACATCAGAGAGTCATTCTGGACTTTTGAATCCATGAAGAATTCATGAGAAAAGCTTGAGCTACTGCCTATGAAAAACTGCTTCATGTAATTCTAAAAATGACAAAAAGTAGACAAGTGGGATTTAATTTACACAAGAAAAGAGGCAAAAGTTTAACAAAAGCAGCATGCTTTCAAAGTACACATCTGAGTCTTAATTAAGCTTAAGATTTCCATACAGTGTACTCAAAGGTCCATACACCCATTCCATCAGGGTCTTAGCCATACAACCCCTAACAATCTAAAAGCTGCCATATCCAACCCAACTCCAGCTCCTGATTACTATACTCAACTCTGCTATATCATCTTAAAGCTGTTCTGATAGCTCATCCAAACCTTACCTAACAAACTCTGACATCCAATCTTTAACCTCTCAGCTAAAACTAGACAAAAACTCTGTCACTCCCCTTAACCAGAACTAGGTTTACACACTCCTTGGACATACAATAACCTTACCCACAAAACATCACCAAGCAATCCTAGACTGACCCTTTTCACATCCAGGCAATCAATCACAACAACTGTCTAAGTGTGGTAATTCTATTAGACTCAAAAAAAGTCAGAAAAACATACCAAAGAAAGAAATCCAAGAACAAACATAAAATTCACAGGTCACACAGTAAATCCACAAAATACAACAAAGATCAAGACAAAAAAGTCTCCTACAGAAAACGTCAATATGATAATGAAAGAATCCAACAAGAATAGCTTCTTGGATATTAGCCAAGAAATCAACAATCAAGATAATGATTTACAAAGTTTAATTATTAAATGGTCAAAGCAATGCAAGAAGAAATTCAAGAGGAGTTGAATAATCACATAAACAAATATGAACAGGAATATAATAGGCACCTAGAGGAGATGAAAAAGGAAGCTGAAGAAACTAAATTAAACAAAGAGCAGTTCAAAAAACCTAATGCAGAGATCAAACCTAAAATTAAAAACAAGCTAATTATAATCCAAAACTCAACAGAGAATCTCATCATGAAGCAGAACGCATGAAGCAGAAAATAGAATATCAGAACAAGAAGACAAAATGGCAGAACAAGATTGTTCAATTAATAGGCTGAAAAAAACTAAAAAAAATACTTGAGAGGAATATTCAAGAGTTATGGGGCATCTTGAAGAAGCCAAATTTGTGCATTCACGTAATCCCAGAACAAGAAACCCAAAAACTACACCAGAAGAGATTTTTCACACTATCATAAATGAAAATATTCCATATCTAAGGAAAGAGATTCCCATCCAAGTACAAGAGGTATATTACACACCATTCAGATATGACCAAAATAGAAACTTGTTATGGCAAATAGTAGTCAAAACAAAGAGACATATTTTGAGACAAAAAGAATATTTAGAGAGCCTCAAGAGACAATAACCAAATCATATTTAAAAGAAAGCCTATTAGAATAACAGCCAGCATGTCAACGAAAACAGTAAAAACCAGAAGAGCTTGGAGATATGCACCTCAAGTGGAAGATCACAAATGCCAAGCCAGGATGTTATATCCATCAAAACAATACATTATGATTGAAGGTGAAAGAATAATTGTCTACCATAAGGAAAAACCGAGAGCCTACTTGGCCACCAAACCAGCCCTACAAAAGATGCTAGAAAAATTACTGTAGTTTGAAGAAACGGACAAACATAACCAAGAGGATAGATGGGGAAAATAATACCAACATAACCACTAAGAAATGCATATATAAACACCACAGAACTCAGAAAATAACAGGAATCAGCAAACATTTCTCAGTTATAGCCTAACCATCAAAAGACTTCACTCTCCAATCAAAACACATAGGTTACAAGTATAGATTAAAAAATCACGCTCAATTTATTGCCTTCAAGAAACACATCTCACCATGAAACATAAGCAGAATCTCAGAGCAAAAGGTTTGTCAGAGATACTAAAAACCAATGGAACAAGAAAACATGCAGGGGAGGGAGGGGACCAGTGTATCTATTAAGTTTGTATGAGTGGAAATAAATAAATAAATAAATAAATAAATAAATAAATTAAAAAAAAGAAAACATGCAGAAGTAGCAATTCTAAAATCTGACAAAATAGATTTCAATCCAAAATCAATTATAAGAGATACAGAAGAACACTATTAATTAGTCAAAGGAACAGTCCATCAAAAAGATTTCACAATTCTGAACATATATACACCAAATATAGGCTCATCCACATTCATTGAAAAAAAAACCAAAACTACAGTACTTACAATAACCCAACAAATCAACCCAAGCACAATAATAGTAGGGGATTTCAACACCCCAATGGATAGGTCAATAGGTCAAAAATTGAACAAAGAAACATTGGAGCTGAATCAAACCATAAACCAAATGGACATGACTGAACTCTACTGAACCTTTTATCCTAACACCAAGGAATACACATTTTTTTTAGCAGCCCATGTAACTTTCTCCAAAACAGACCACATATTGGACCACAAAGCAAGCCTTCACATATACAAGAAAGTTGATTACATTATGTATGTACCTGACCACCATGGAATAAAGCTAGCTAGTCATTCACAACAAGGTAAATGACATAAAATACACAAATTAATTAAACACCCTAACAATGAACAAATGTATGGCAATGAACCCAGTTAATGGGCTCAGGCAGAAGTCAAAGTTAAAAATTTCCCAAAAGTGCGTGATTGATAATGAAAACACAAAATATCAAAATCTCCGAGACATAATGAAGGTGATCTTAAGAGGAAAGTTTATAACACTCAATGCCTACACCAAAAAATGGAAACATCACAAGTAAATAATTAAACAATACAGCTTAAAACATTAGGGAAACAAGAACAATCCAATCCTGAAGGTAGTAGATGAGCAGAGATTAGAAAAAGCAGAGGAGAAAGATCTGAAATTGAAATCAAGAAAATGATACAAAGAACAAACCAAAGAGTTGGTCCTTTGAAAAAAAATCAGCAAGATTGATAAACCTTTAGCCAAATTAACTAAAACCAAAAGTGAGAAACCCAAATTAATAAAAATAGAGTTGAAAATGGAGTTATGACAACTGATATCAAGGACATTCACAGAATCATAAAGTCATACTTCAAAAACTTGTATTCCACAAAATTTGGCAATCAAAGAAATGGATGAATTTCTAAGTATGTACAATTTACCAAAAATGAATTGGGATGAATTGAATTGCTGAAATAGTCCCATATTAAGCAATGAACTTAAAAAAGTAATTAGAAATCCTCCCCCCCACACACAAAAAGTCCAGGCCTGGGTAGATTCAGTGCAGAACTCTACCAAATATTTGTTCTTTAAATACTTCTTAAACTATTCCATGAAAGCCAAACTATTCCACTGTGAGGCCAATATTGCACTGATCCCAAAACTAAAAAAAAGAAAGCTATAGGCCAATCTCATTGATGAACATAGATGCAAAGGTACTCAACAGAATTTTAGCGAAACAGATTAAAAAAATATCAAAAAGATCATTCATTCTGATCAGGCAGGATTTATTCCAGATGCACAAAGTTGGTTCAACATACACAAATCAGTAAATGTAATCCATCATATAAGCAAATCCAGTGACCAAAACCACATGATACTCTTGATAGATGCAGAAAACCCTTTTTTTTAAAAAAAATTTCCACTCATACAAATTTAACAGATACACTGGTCCCCTCCCTCCCTCCAACCTCCCACCGCCCTGTGCCCTTCCCCTCCCCCTCCCCATCCCCCACTGCCTCCCCCTCCCATCCCCGGAGCATTCTTTAATGTGCATGCCAAACTCTCCTCTGGGTCCTCCTCTCCGATGAGGTGCAAGGACCCAGTGGCATTTCCCAGAACCCTTTCCTGTGTTCCCCTTAAGCATAGGAACACTACTGTGGCTGTCAATCCCTTGCCTCCAAGGATCCTAGTGCCTTTAGCAAATGCTAGACTTTGTGGGGTCAATAGTGTGTTGGACATTGCGCAGGGCATGCAAAGTCCAATTATGATTGTTTTAGCCCTAACTTATGTGGAGTATCTTGCATATCATTGCTCCTCCCATCCTTGTGCTCTTACAATCTTACTGCCTCACTTCCGCAAATTTCCCTGAGCTTCAGGATGGGAAGAGATTAGACTGGCCTAGTTCCAGTTGGTTGATATAGAGTCTCTGAAGTTCTGGATTATGGTTTGTTGATTTTTTTTTTTTTTTGCAGAAAAACCTTTTGACAAAATCCAACATCCCTTTAAGATCAAAACCTTAGAGAAAAGTTTAATGGAAGAAACCTATACCAACATAATAACATATACAACAAGCCTATAACAAGGATCACCCTAAATGGTGAAAATTTGAAGCATTCATATTTCCATCTCTTTAATTTCATGAAATCCCACTTGTTGAGTGTTGGTCCTATTTCTTGTATAATTTGGGTCCTGTTTAGAAAATGTTAGCCTAGGCCAATCAAGGGAATTCCTTACTGTTTCTTCTAGAATTTTTAAAGTTTCTGGTCTAATGTTAAGGTCTTTGATTCATTTGCAGTCGATTTTTGAGAAGGGAGACAGGTAAGGGTCCAGTTTCAATCTTCTGCATGTAGATATCCAGTTTTTCCAGCACCATTTGTTAAAGATATTGTTCTTTTGCCATTGTGTTTTCTGAGCTACTATGTCAAAAATCAGCTGACTGTAAGGGTATGGGGCTTATATCTCTGACTTCAACCCTTTTATCCATTGATTTATGTGTCTCTTTGTGACCAGTACCATACTGTCTTTATTATTATGGATTTATAGTATAGATTAAGGTGTGGTATGATGATATCTTCAGCTGAGTGTTTATTACTTGGGATTATTTTTGCTATCTTGGGCCTTTTGTATTTCCATATGAATTTTGAGATTGTTTTATCAATTTCTGTAAAGACTTGCTTTGGAATTTTGATTGGTGTGGCATTGAATCTGTATATTGCTTTAATAGTATGGTTATTTTTATGATGCTAGTTCTACTGATCCAAGAGTATGAGAAGTCTTTCCACCTTCTGGTGTCTTCTGAAATTTCCTTCTTTAGGGTTTTAAAATTTTCATTGTACAGGTCTGTCACTCCTTTGGTAAGATTTATACATAGATATTTCATTTTTTATAAAAAGGTATTTTCATTTTACCATTTTATGGAAAATGGAATTGTTTTACCTAGGCCTTTCTCACTTTTTCCATCTTTGATATATGAGAAAGCCACGGATTTTTGAACATTGACTTTGTACCCTGCCACTCTGGCATTCCAGGAGTTTCCTGGTGGAGTTTTTCAGGTCTCTCAGATTAAGGATCATGTCATCTGCAAATAGAGATAACTTGATATCTTTTCCTATTTATATCCCTTTTATTTCTTTCTCTTGTCTAATAGCTCTAGTTAAGATTTCCAGTATGATATTGAATAAAAGTGGTAAGAGTGGACAGCCTTGCCTAGTTCCTGATCGAAGAGGGAATGCTTCAAGAATTTCATCATTTAGAATGATCTTTGCTATAGGCTTATTGAATATAGCCTTTATTGTATTGATATATGTTCCTTCAATTTCAATTGTTTCCAGGACTTTGATCATAAAGGGATGCTGGATCTTTTCAAAAGGTTTTTCTCTATCTATCCAGAGAATGATGTGATTTTGTTCCTTGGATTTGTTTATATGATGGATTACATATATTGATTTGCATATGTTGAACTAACCTTGTGTGCCCAGAATAAATCCTATTTGATCATAGTGAATGATCTCTTCAATATGTTTTTGAATCCAATGTACTAAAATTTTGCTGAGAATCTTTGAATCTATGTTCATCAATGAGATTGGCATATAGTTTTCTTCTTCTTCTTCTTCTTTTTTTTACATTTTTTATTACTATGTCAGCTCATACAAACTTAATAGGTACACCAGTTCCCTCCCTCCCTCCTCCTCCCCCCGAACCCCCTGCTCCCCCTCCCCTCACCCCTCCTTCCCCATCTCCTGTGCCTCCCGCCCCAATTCCCAGAGTCCTTTCTTCTGCATGCCTGACTCTCCTCTGGGCCCTCCTCTGTGATGACGTACAAGGACACCGGGGCATTTCCCTGAACCCTTTCCTGTGTTCCCCTTAAGCATAGTGTAATAGTTGCTCTTAATTATTGCTGTGAGAGAATACTCAAAGTAGATCAACTTAAGGGAGAAAGGGAGGTTTATTCAGCTTACGGTTCCAGAGGGAAGGTACAGTCTCTCAAAGCAGAGGCGGCATGGCTGGCTGGCCAAAGCTGGAGGAGGCTAAGTCACCGCAGACATCTTGGAAGCTGAGAGCTGCAAGACTGCTTGCAGGAAAGGCAGACTTCTCCTGGAGGTAGGGCGGGACTAACCCACCTCAAGGCCCACCCCTCGTGACTGCCTTCCTCCAGCAAGGCTCCACCTCTCAAGGTGCCATGACCATGAAAAAACACATGAGACTGTGGGGGACACATTTCAAACCATGACACATAGGAACACTACTGTGGCTGTCAATCCCTTGCCTCCAAGGATCTTGGTGACTTTAGCAGATGCTAGACTTTGTGAGGTCAATAGTGTGTTGGACATTGCGCCGGGCATGCAATGTCCAATTATGATTGCTTCGGCCCTAACTTGTGTGGAGTATCTTGTAAATCATTTCTCCTCCCATCCTTTTGCTCTTACACTCTTACCGCCCCCTCTTCCGCAAATGTCCCTGAGCTTCAGGATGGGGAGAGATTAGTCTGGCCTAGTTCTAGGTGGTTGATATAGAGTCTCTGAAGTTCTGGATAGTGGTTTGTTGATTTTCTTTTGCAATTTTGTTGATCCTGCAATGCCCTTCACTCCATCGTGATGGGCACTGTATGTCACCCCCTGGCCAGAGACAGAAAGCTGTTAAACTGGAGTCTTATTGTAAGAGCACAGTCAAGGGTAGATGTAATACTTATACCCAAAAGTGGAATCGCAGGGTCATATGGCATTTGGCAATGGGAGGGGTCAATCACCCATTTGTAGAATGGTTACTTTTTAATCTGTTGGACTATATGCCCTCCCCTTCTGGTGAGTTCATACCCCCTTAGTTGTAAATGATCAGGAACGAATGTCTGTGAACTTAACCAGGTGTCACATTACTTTCTTGCAGTCCTTGGTGGAGGTCTATTTTCTCTACTGTAACATGGTCACTTCTCTCCTTGTTTCTGGTGTGGCCCTCCAACCCCATCCCTCCTGTTCATAATCCTTGCAATTACTGTAGGTAATACATAGATTTACCTATGAGTGTCTCAAGGTGGGCTGGGTGGTTTTGGTACTAGGAGCCACCTATTAGGGAGTACATACGGCGCTTAATTTTCTGGGTCTGGGATACTTCACTTAATATAATTGTTTCTAATGACATCCATTTCCCGGCAAATTCCAGTAATTCATCATTTTTGATGGCTGAGTAGTGCTCCATTGTATAGATGTACCACAGTTTCCTTATCCACTCGTCAACTGTTGGACATTTGGGCTGATTCCATGTCTTTGATATTGTAAACAGTGCTGCTATGAACATGGTTGTGCTTGTGCTATCGAGGTGAACCTCTGCTGTATAGGGGGTTATACCCAAAAGTGGAATCGCAGGGTCATATGGTATTTCAATCTTTAATTTCTTTAAGAATCTCCAGATGGCTCGCCATAGTGGCTGTATGAGCCTGCATTCCCACCAGCAATGTAGGAGAGTTCCCCTCTCTCCACATCCTCTCCAGCCTTTGTTGTTGTTTGTATGGTGGATTTTTGCCATCCTGACCGGGGTGAGATGCTATCTCAGGGAAGTTTTGATTTGCATTTCCCTGATGGCTAAAGAAGTGGAGCATTTTTTAAGATATTTGTTAGACATTTTAATTTCATCCCTGGTAAAGCTTCTTTTAAGTTCCAGGGCCCATTTTTTAATTTGGCCATTGGTTTCCTTGATGTTTAGTTTTCTAAGTTCTTTGTGCACTCTGGACAGTAGAGCTCTATCAGATATGTGGTTAGTGAAGATTTTCTCCCATTCTGTGGGTTGCCTTTGAGCTCGTGTTACAATCTCTTTATCTGAACAGAAGCTCTTTAATTTCACAAGATCCCAACTGTTGAGAGTTGGTAGCAGTGACTGTGCCATTGGATGTCTGTTTAGGAACTGTTGGCCTAGCCCAATCAGCTCGAGGGAGTTCCCTATCCTTTCAACTATGGTTTTTATAGTCTCTGGCCTGATATCAAGGTCCTTGATCCATTTGGAATTAAGTCTTGTACATGGTGACAAGTATGGGTCCAGCTTTAATCTTCTGCATGTGGAGATCCAGTTTTGCCAGCACCATTTGTTGAAGATGCTGTTCTTTTTCCATTGGATTCTTTGGGCCCCTTTGTCAAAGACCAAATGGCTGTAATTTTTGTGGGCTTATATCTGGGTCTTCAATCCTTATCCATTGATCTGTGTGTCTATTTTGGAGCCAGTACCAGGCTGTTTTTATAACTATGGATTTGTAATATAGACTAAGGTTCGGTATGGCAATACCTCCAGCAGTGTTTTTGTTACTCAGGATTGTCTTTGCTATCCTGGGTCTTTTGTGCCTCCATATGAATTTTGAGATTGTTTGGTCAACTTCTTTAAAGAATTGCTTTGGGATTTTGATTGGTATAGCATTGAATCTGTATATTGCCTTTGTTGGATGGTCATTTTTACGATGTTGATTCTGCCAATCCAGGAGCATGGGAGGTCTTTCCACCTTCTGGTGTCTTCTGCAATTTATTTCTTTAGGGTTTTGAAGTTTTCTTTGTAAAGGTCTTTTACCTCCTTGGTTAGGTTTATACCAAGGTATTTCATTTTTTTAGGGGCTATAGTAAATAGGATTGTTTCTCTCAGGGCTTTTTCACTTCTTTCATTCTTGGCATATAGGAAGGCCTCTGATTTTTGCACATTTATTTTGTATCCTGTTATGCTGCTGAACTTCTCAATTAGTTCCAGGAGCTTCCTGGTGGAGTTTTTGGGATCCCTCAGGTATAAGATCATGTCATCTGCAAATAGGGATAGCTTGACTTCTTCCTTGCAGATTTGAATCCCTCTTATGTCCCTTTCTTGTCTTATGGCTTCAGCTAAGACTTCAAGTACAATATTGAATAGAAGTGGTGAGAGTGGACAGCTTTGTCTAGTTCCTGATCGAAGTGGGAATGCTTCCAATTGTTCCCCATTGAGCATAATCTTTGCTGTGGGCTTGTTGTATACAGCTTTTATTATATTGATAAAGATTCCTTCCATTCCTACTGTCTCTAGAGTTCTGATCATAAAAGGCTGTTGGATCTTGTCAAAGGCTTTTTCTGCATCTATCAAGAGTATCATGTGGTCTTGGACTCTGGACTGTTTTACATGATGAATTACATTTATTGATTTGCGTATGTTGAACCAACCTTGTGTGCCAGGGATGAAGCCTACTTGGTCCCCATGAATGATCTTTTTAATATGTTTTTGAATCCGATTTGCTAAGACTTTGTTGAGAATCTTTGCGTCTGTGTTCATCAGCGAAATCGGCCCATAGTTTTCTTTTTTAAGTGAGTCTTTATTAGGTTTTGGGATTAAAACGATATTAGCTTCATAGAAGGAATTTGGTAGTGTTCCTTGCTTTGCTATTTGATGGAACAGTTTCAGGAGTATTGGTATTATTAACTCCTTAAATGTCTGGTAGAACTCTGTGCTGAGTCCATCTGGTCCAGGACATTTTTTGGTGGGAAGATTCAAGATTACTTCCTCAATTTCCTTATATGTTATAGGACTATTTAAATAATTCAAACTTCCTGATTCAATTTAGGTAAGTTGTTTTTACTTAGAAATTCATCCATCTCTTTTGTGTTGTCAAACTTCACAGATTATAAGTTTTTGAAATATGATGTTATAATTCTCTGGATTTCTTGGGTATCAGTAGTGATAACTCCATGTTCATTTCTAATTTTGTTAATTTGGGTTTTCTCTCTCCTGCTTTTGGTTAATTTAGCTAGGGGTGTATCAATCTTATTGATTCTTTCAAAGAACCAGCTTTTTGACTGGTTAATTTTCTCTATCGTTTTCTTAATCTCGATTTCAGATATTTCTCCCCTTATTTTGCTAATCTCCTCTCTTCTACTTTTGGGATAAGATTGCTCTAGTTTCTCTAAAGCTTTAAGCTGCATTGTTAAGTTGTTTATTTCTGATGTTTCCATTTTTTTGATGTAGGAATTAAGAGCTATGAACTTACCTCTTAGAACAGCTTTCATTGTGTCCCAGAGATTTTGGTAAGTTGTATTTTCATTATCATTCACTTTCAGGAAATCTTGAATTTCCTTTTTAATTTCTTCCTGAATCCAGTTCTCATTCAGCATCATATTGTTAAGTGTCCAGGAGTTAGTGTATTTTCTCTTGTTTGATGTGTTGTGGATGTCCAGCTTTAGGCCGTGGTGGTCTGATATGGCACAGGTTAGAATTTCAACTTTTTTGTATATGTGTAGATTCATTTTGTGGCCCAATATGTGATCTATTTTGGAGAAAGTTCTGTGTGCTGCTAAGAAAAATGTGTATTCTTTGGTGCATGGATGAAAAGTTTGATAGAGATCTATAAGGTCCATTTCTTTCAGGGTTTGATTAAGTTCTAAAGTGTCTCTGTTAAGCTTTTGACCTGTTGATCTATCCCATGTTGAGAGGGCGGTGTTGAAGTCCCCAAGAATCATCGTTTGGCGGTTGATTTCTTGCTTTAGACGCTGTAGGGTTTTCTTAATGAATGTGGAGGGGCCCGTATTGGGTGCATATATGTTCAGTATTGTGAAGTCTTCCTGGTGAATTGTAGTATCCATCCGTGTCTCTTATAATTTTCTTTGGTTTGAAATCCACTTTGTCTGATAGCGTAATGGCTACCCCTGCCTGTTTTCTGCTTCCATTAGCTTGTAGAATTGTTGACCAGCCTTTTATTTTTAGGATGTGCCTATCTTTTGTGGCAAGATGGGTTTCTTGCAGGCAGCAGATTGATGGATTGTGATTTTTAATCCAAGTTTGTAATCTCTGTCTCTTGATCGGTGAATTAATTCCATTAACATTTAGTGTTATAATGGAGAAACTATTTTTAATTCTAGACATTTATTATGTTTAGTAGTTTTTATGAGTATATTGCTTCGCTTTTAATGGTGTTATACTTGCCTTCTGTTCTCCTGGATATATTTGTTTTTTTTCTTCACGCTTGAGTATCATTTCTAGCATTTTTTGAAGGCCTGGTTTGGTGTTCATGTATCCCTTCAAGTTGTCTTTGTGCCAGAAGATTTTTCTTTCTCCCTGGATTATGACTGATAGTTTTGCAGGGTAAATCAGCCTGGGTTGACATTTTTGCTCATTCAATACTTGAAGTATGTCTCTCCAAGCTCTTTTTGCTTTTATTGTTTTGACTGAGAAGTCATTTGTTATTTTAATAGGTTTACCTTTAAAAGTGACTTGTTTTTTCTCCCTTGAAGCTCTCAGCACCAGTTCTTTATCTTGAATGTGGAGTGTTTTAACTATTATTTGCTGTGGTGTGCTTCTGTTTTGGTCGTATCTGTTTGGGGTGCGGAATGCCTCTTGTATACGGATGGGCCTCTCTTTTTTTAGATGAGGAAAGTTTTCCTTGATGATCGATTGAAAAATTTCCTCAGGGGTGGTATTTTGAGATTCTTACTCTGGTATTCCATGAATACACATGTTAGGCTTCTTCAGGGTGTCCCATATCTCTTGGATATTTCTCTCAAGTATCTTTTTGGCTTTAACAACCTCTTCTATTGAGCTGGTTAGTACTCCCACTTTATCTTCAAGTTCTGAAATTCTGTTTTCTGCTTCATTAGTTCTGTTGATAAGACTCTCTGTGGCGTTCTGGGTTGAAGATAACTTGTCTTGTAGCTCAGTTTTAAACTCTGCTTGAGTCTGTTTTAACTGCTCTATGCCAGTTTTTGTTTCTTGCACTGTTTTTCTCAACTCCTCCAAGTGTCTGTTGTGTTCCTCTTCAAAGCGATTGATTCGATTATGTAATAATTCCTCCCGGATTTCCTCTTTCATAGTATTGAACATGATAATGATCATATTTTGAAAGTCGTTATCCTGGGTCAGGCTTTCTTGGCCATTTTCCGTGGGTTTGTTCTGGTTGGTATGGGATTAATTCCTTCAGTGGGAAATTTGTTTACTTGAGTGTTGCTTCTCATGGATTTGCACTTTGACTTTGGCATTGTCGTTTTAACTCTTAAGATCTTTCAATTTCACTAAACTGAATTATTTGGCCTGGGGTTCTAGGGGTGGGCAGGGACGGAGCTTACCTAGGTCGCGGATGAGGCCCGGCTGGACTGCACGCATTCAGGCCGGCGGAGCGGGGTGGGGAAGGGAGGATGGAGGCGTCGGCGTGGAGCTACTTAACCCGAGGGGAGCTGGGGCGGGGCCTGGGCGCAGGGGGAGGTCCTCCTCGTCCCTCGGCCTCTGCGCGCGGCTCTGGCTGAATGGTGGGGTAGGAGCTGGGTCCCTTGGGCTGACCTGGGGTTCTGGGGGGGGGCGCGGGCGGAGCTTATCTAGGTCGCGTGTGAGGCCCGGCTGGACCGTGCGCAAGTCCCGGCCGGCGGAGCGGGGTGGGGAAGGGAGTTTTCTTCTTTAATTGTATCTTTATTTGTTTTTGAGTTCAGTGTAATGTTAGCTGTGTATGAAGAATTTGGAAGTGTTCCTTCCTTTGCTATTTTATGGAATAGATTAAGGAGCAGTGGTGTTAGTTTTTCTTTAAATGTCTGGTAGAATTCTGCACTGAATTCATCTCACCCTGGATTTTTTTTTTAGTGGGAAGATTTGTAATTACTTAACTTCATTACTTGTTATAGGACTATTTAAATAATTCAGTTCATCCTGATTCAATTTTGGTGAGTTACAAGTACTTCAAAATTCATCCATTTCTCTCTGTTTATCAAATTTTGTGTTGTATGAGTTTCTGAAATATGGCCTGGATTTCCTTTGTATCACTTGCCATAACTCCATTTTCAACTATATATTTATTAATTTACATTTTCTCTCTTTTGGTTTTGGATATTTTGACTAAGAGTTTATCAATCTTGTTAATTTTTTTTTAAAAGAACCAGCAGCTCTTTGGTTGACTCTCTGTATCATTTTCCTTATCTCAATTTCTGATATTTCCCCCAGATTTTAGTACTTTCTACTTGTCTTCTCCTTTTGGGGTTGGATTCTTCTTGTTTCTCTAAAGTTTCAAGTTACATTGTTAAGTTATTTACTTGTAACATTTCCATTTCTTTGATATGGGCATTGAATGCTATAATTTTTCTTTTGGGACAGCCTTTATCATATCCTAGAGATTTTGATATGCTCTGTTTTCATTATCATTCACTTTTAGGAATTTTTCATTTTCCATTTTTTACTTCTGCCTGAACATAGTCCTTGTTCAGCATCACGGTGTTTAATTTCCATGAATTTGTGTATTTTCTATCATTTGCTTTCTTGTGGATGTCTGGCTTTGTTCCATGGTGGTTAGATAAGGAACAAGATGAAATTTCAATTTTCTTGTATTTGTGAAGACTTGCTTTGTGGCCCAATATTTGATCTATTTTGGAGAAAGTTCCATGGACTGCTAAAAAGAATGTGTATTTATTTCTTGGTGTTAGAGTGGAAGGTTTGGTAGCGATCAGTCAGATCCAGTTGGGTTATGGTTTGATTCAGTTCCAGTGTGTCTCTCTTCAGGTTTTGGCCTGTTGACCTATTCAATGCTGAGAGTGGAGTGTTGAAGTTCAGTACTATTATTGGTTTTGAGATTGACTTGTTGTTTTAGGTATTTTAGTGTTTGTTAATAAATATGGATGAGGCTTTATTAGGTTCAGTATTGTGAAATCTTCCTGATGAATTGTTCCTTTGACTAATATGTATTATCCTTTTGTGTCTCATGATTTTTTTTGGTTTGAAGTCTATTTTGTCAGATATCAGAATTGCTACTCCTGTTTGTTTCCTTTTTCCATTAGCTCGAAGTACTTTTGAGTCGCCTTTTACTCTGAGAATGTCTCTACTTTTCATGGTGAGATGTGTTTCCTAAATACAGCAGATTGATTGATTGTGATTTTTAATCTACTCTTGTAGCCTATGTCTTTTGTTTGGAGAGGCAATTCCATTGATATCTAAGGTTATAATTGAGAAATGTCGGTTGATTCCTTTCATTTTCTGCATTTTGTGGGTTTTATATGTGTTTCTTTGCTTAGAAATTATATTAATTGTATATTTCCCTTCTGTCCTTTTGGGTATGTTTGAACTAGAGTATCTTTTCTAGCATCTTTTGTAGGCCCAGTTTGGTGGTTATTTAAGCTTGTACCTTATGGTGGAAAATTTTTCTTTCACCTTCAATCTTGACTGATAGTTTTGATGGGTATATCAGCCTGAGTTGGCATTTGTGCTCATTCATGACTCTTCACGTTTTTTGGCTTTTATTGTTTCCATTGAAAAATCATCTGTTATTCTAATAGGCTGATCTTTAAATGTGACTTGGGTTTTCTCTTTTGAACACATTCTTTTTGTCATATATCTGCCATGTTTTTTTTTTTTTTTTTTTGTAAGTTTGGGGAAATTTAATTCATCAATTGGGAAATAAAAACTATTATTATAATTATTTAAAGAAAACCAACAAAGTATATTTTAATTATTGTACATCCACCTTAGAAATAGCACATCAAATGAATACAAGCAGTATACATTACTTGCCATATACTTTCCATAGCTCAGGAGGAAAAGCATAACAAATTTAAGTCTGCATCATAATGTTAGATGTGTTTAAAAGGTCTAATCTGAAATTATAATCAAATTTTCTGCTCCAAGATTACATTTCCATTGGCAGAATTCATTATAGCAATATCAGAGCATTGTGTTTTGAAGATCACTGACAAAAAACTCTTATGATTTCCAGATCATCTTTCAAATGGCTAACAGGATTATATCTAATCTAGCTATGATAGTTTATTTCTATTAGCTTGAAGTTAATTCCTTATGACTCTTTATTAAATTTGCAAAATTCCTTTGCCTTTTACACATGATGAAATGTAATTGCAAGAGTGCTAACTCATCATCCTTTATATGATCTTGAGTTTAGAACCATTTTACATGTCCTACATATTCAAGGATTCTTGCAACAACTTTTTCCTCTCACATTTTATTTTTTGCCTAATCATACAAGCTCAATAGATGCCACATCCTCTCCTTTCCCCCTTTCCTCCCCCATCATCACCTATTGCACTCTCCCCCTTTTCCTCCTTCTTTTCACCCCCTGCCTTCCTCCCTCCCTCTCTCTCAGTGCTTCCCCCTTCCTCCGTCCCATCCCCTGGAGAGCCCATGAGCACCTAACCTTGCTCTGAGTCCTCCACCCTAGTGAGGGTTCAGGATTCAGTGGCATAGCCCGGAGCCCCTTCTTGGGTTCCCCATTAGCATGGGAACTCTATGATGACTGTTTATTCCTTTGCCTCTAAGGATCCTATTGCCTGAAGCCTTCTCCCCTGTGATCCATGCTAGACTTTGGGGAGTCATTGACATGTCAGCTATTGTGCAGGTCAGGCAAAGTCCAATCCTGGCTGCTGTGGCCTTGACTTGTGTGGAGTATCTTGCATATCGTTGCTCCTCCACAACTTTAGGTTCTTAATAATCTTGCTGCCCCCTTTTCCACAAGATTCCCTGAGTTTTAGGATGGGGAGAGATTTGGTTGGTCTGGTTCCAGGTGAATAATATAGGGTCTTTGGTGCTTTGAATTATAGTTTGTTGTCATTTTCTTCAGTTTTGCTATTCCTGCACCCCTCCCTTGGCTGCATCCTGATTGGCATTAAAGGTTACCTCCTAACCAAAGATAAAAGACTGTTTAAACGAAGATTTTAATATAAAAGGAGACTCAAAGGTAGATGGAAGAACAGGAGTAGGACGCAGCAGGGAGGGGATGTCAGTGTCCCATTTGCTGGATGGTTACTGTTTATCTGCCAGTCCCTATATCCTTCCTGATTGGTGAGAACAAACCTGTTCAGTCGCAAGTGATCAGGAAGGGAAGTGAGAGTGAGCTGCATCAGATGTCTTGCTACTTACATGAAGATTTGACCTTGGCCTATTTTCTTTTTTTTTTTTTTTTTATTTCAGCTCATACAAACTTATTAGGTACACCAGTTCCCTCCCTCCCTCCTCCTCCCCCCGTACCCCCTGCTCCCCCTCCCCACCCCTCTCCCTCCCCATTCCCCAGTGCCTCCCACCCCAATTCCCAGAGAGTCCTTTCTTGTGAATGACTGATTTTCCTCTGGGCCCTCCTCTCCGATGACGTACAAGGACCCAGTGGCCTTTGCCGAACCCTTTCCCGTGTTCCCCTTAGGTATAGGAACACTGCTGTGGCTGCCAATCCTTTGCCTCCAAGGATCTTGGTGCCTTTAGCAGATGCTAGACTTTGTGAGGTCAACAGTGTGTTGGACAATGTGCAGGGCATGCAAAGTCCAATTATGATTGCTTCAGCCCTAACTAGTATAGAGTATCTTACATATCATTGCTCCTCCCATCCTTATGCTCTTACACTCTTACCGCCCCCTCTTCCGCAAATTTCCCTGAGTTTCAAGATGGGGAGAGACTAAGCTGGCCTAGTTCTAGGTGGTTGATATAGAGTCTCTGAAGTTCTGGATTGTGGTTTGTTGATTTTCTTTTGCAGTTTTGCTGCTCCTGCAATGCCCTTCACTCCATCCTGGTGGGCATTGTATGTTACCCCCTGGCCAGAGACAAAAAGCTGTTAGAGTCTTGTGATAAAAGCACATTCAAAGGTAGATGTAATAAAAGTGGGAAACCACAGTGAGGGAGGGGTCTATCACCCATTTGCAAAATTGTTACTTTTTAATCTGCCAGACTATGTGCCCTCCTCTTCTGGTGAGATCACTCCCCCTCAGTAGTAAATGATCAGGAACAAAAGTCTGTGAACTTAATCAGATGTCTCATTACTTATTTGGGTCCTTGGTGGAGGCCTATTTTCCCTGCTGTAACATGGTCCCTTCTCTCCTTGTTTCTGGTGTGGCCCTCCTACCCCATCCCTCCTGTTCATAATCCTTGGAATTCCTGTCTCTAGGTGGGCTGGGTGGGTTTGGTACTAGGAGCCACCTATTAGGGAGTACATACGGCGCTTAATTTTCTGGGTCTGGGATACTTCACTTAATACAATTGTTTCTAATGACATCCATTTCCCGGAAAATTCCAGTAATTCATCATTTTTGATGGCTGAGTAGTACTGCATTGTATAGATGTACCACAGTTTCCTTATCCACTCGTCAACTGTTGGACATTTGGGCTGATTCCATGACTTTGCTATTGTAAACAGTGCTGCTATGAACATGGTCGTGCTTGTGCTATCGAGGCGAACCTCTGCTGTATGGGGGGTTATTCCCAAAAGTGGAATAGCAGGGTCATATGGCATTTCAATCTTTAATTTCTTTAAGAATCTCCAGACGGCTCGCCAGAGTGGCTGTATGAGCCTGCATTCCCACCAGCAATGTAGGAGAGTTCCCCTCTCTCCACATCCTCTCCAGCATTTGTCGTTGTTAGTATTGTGGATTTTTGCCATCCTGACCGGGGTGAGATGATATCTCAGGGAAGTTTTGATTTGCATTTCCCTGATGGCTAAAGAAGTGGAGCATTTTTTCAGATATTTGTTAGACATTTTAATTTCATCCCTGGTAAAGTTTCTTTTAAGTTCCAGGGCCCATTTTTTAATTGGGCCATTGGTTTCCTTGGTGTTTAGTTTTCTAAGTTCTTTGTGCACTCTGGACAATAGAGCTCTATCAGATATGTGGTTAGTGAAGATTTTCTCCCATTCTGTGGGTTGCCTTTGAGCTCGCGTTACAATCTCTTTATCTGAACAGAAGCTCTTTAATCTCACAAGATCCCAACTGTTGAGAGTTGGTAGCAGTGACTGTGCCATTGGATGTCTGTTTAGGAACTGTTGGCCTAGCCCAATCAGCTCGAGGGAGTTCCCTATCCTTTCAACTATGGTTTTTATAGTCTCTGGCCTGATATCAAGGTCCACCATCCATTTGGAATTAAGTCTTGTACATGGTGACAAGTACGGGTCCAGCTTTAATCTTCTGCATGTGGAGATCCAGTTTTGCCAGCACCATTTGTTGAAGATGCTGTTCTTTTTCCATTGGAATTTTTGGGCCCCTTTGTCAAAGACCAAATGGCTGTAACTTTGTGGGCTTATATCTGGGTCTTCAATCCTTATCCATTGATCTGTGTGTCTATTTTGGAGCCAGTACCAGGCTGTCTTTACAACTATGGATTTGTAGTATAGACTAAGGTTTGGTATGGTTATACCTCCAGCTGTGTTTTTGTTACTCAGGATTGTTTTTGCTATCCTGGGTCTTTTGTGCCTCCATATGAACTTTGAGATTGTTTGGTCAACTTCTTTGAAGAATTGCTTTGGGATTTTGATTGGTATAGCATTGAATCTGTATATTGCCTTTGGTAGGATGGTCATTTTCACGATGTTGATTCTGCCAATCCAGGAACAAGGGAGGTCTTTCCACCTTCTGGTGTCTTCTGCTATTTCTTTCTTTAGGGTTTTAAAGTTTTCATTGTAAAGGTCTTTTACCTCCTTAGTTAGGTTTACACCAAGGTATTTCATTTTTTTAGGGGCTATAATAAATGGTATTGTTTCTCTCAAGGCTTTTTCACTTCTTTCATTCTGGGCATATAGGAAGGCCTCTGATTTTTGCACATTTATTTTGTATCCTGTTATGCTGCTGAACTTCTCAATTAGTTCCAGGAGCTTCCTGGTGGAGTTTTTGGGATCACTCAGGTATAAGATCGACCTTGGCCTATTTTCTCTACTGGAGCATGTCCCTTATCTCCTTTCTTTTGAGGTCTCCCTCCTGTTTATAATCCTTTACAATTATAGTGGGTATTACAAAGATTTACCTTTGAATATGTCATTAAGGGGGTTTAGAACTAGGATCCATCTGTTAGGGAGTACATACTGTGTCTAACTCTCTGTATCTGGGATACTTCACTCAATATAATTTTTTTCTAATTCCATCCATTTCCCAGCAAATTTCATTAATTCATCTTTGTTGATGGCTGAGTAGTATTCCACTGTATAAATGTATCACATTTTCATTATCCGTTCATCAACTGTTGGGCATTTGGGTTGATTCCATGACTTTGCTATTGTAAATAGTGCTGCTATGAACATGGTGGTGCTCGTGTCACTGTAATGAATTTCTGCATTATGGGGGATTATTCTCAAAAGTGGAATAGTAGGGTCATATGGCATTTCAATCTTTAACTTTTTTTTGGAAATCACCATACTGATCGCCAGAGTGGTTGTATAAGCCTGCATTCCCACCAACAATATATAAGAGTTCCCTTCTCTCCACACCCTCTCCAGCATTTGGTGGTATATGTATTATGGATTTTTACCATCCTGACTGGGGTGAGATGATATCTCAAGATATTCGTTAGATGTTTCAATTTCATCTCTGGAAAAGTTTCTTTTGAGTGTGTGTGTGTTTGTGTGTGTTACTTTATTATTCTTACAATTTGTTTACTGAACACTAATTTTCTTTTTTCCTTTTTTCACATTTTATTATTTTTATTGTATTTTTTTTACTTTTAAAAGTATATTGAGTATTCATCCTAGCTTCCTTCCCTCTCCCCTTCCTCCTTTCTCCATCATTCCCTTCACCATTCCCTCCCATTCCCTCTCACCCTTCTGTCTGTATGTTTCTATGGACCCCAGGTTCACTCTAGCTTGCCTACTCCTGTGGGGGCTCAGACCTCCATGGTATATCAAGTCACCCCTCTTCAGGCTGCCCCACTGATAAGTGCATTTCCCTTCATTCATCCAGCTTTAGACCCGAAGATTTCCACTGAAAGTTCCCATTCTATGGGTATAATAACAGCTACCTACAGAGCACTTTGATATACTGTCTTCCCAACTATAGGTTTATTGACTGTCTTACTTATCTATTTCATTTTTTTAAAAAGGTTCTTGCTCTAGTTTACAGAACAGGGATGGGTATCATTCTGACAAGCGGGTCTTAAATCCAATCAGAAAGCTACTGGTTGTCTCCCTGATACTCATGACACTATTACTCTGGTGGTCACCTGGCTACCTATTGCAATTTACAGATTTCATGCCATTGATGGGGCTTGTGATTATTTCTCTCCCCTAGCAGCTTCTACAGTATTCCTTGGTATGACATACTTTGCCCATGTTCTGTGATCCATTTGTGTTGGATCTTTAGTAATAGGGTCTTACTGACAGTTTTTAGAGCGTAACCAAGAGCAATGGCAAAAGCCTACATTTGGGGTCCTTTAAGACCTCTCTGATCAACTTTTATCAGGAAGTGCCATCCATATTCCTATATTTCCAGTATAATTTTGTCCTTGGGTTGTAAGTGGATCAGGTCAAGCTTTTCTTTTTTTCCTGTTTTCCTTACTCTATGCTCCTCTGCATAGGGACTACCAATTCTTTCTTTAAAAGACTTTTTTGGCATATTACTAGCATAGGATGTTCCTGTGGGGTTACCTTACACAATCTTAGGATTTTTCTATTAGTCCCTCTGTCTCTCCTATCTCCCATGTCTCTCCTATTTTCCATCCCCTTGTTCCCCACTATATATTTTTCTCAATTATTACCTCCCTCATTCTTGTCCTAGGATCCTAAATCTACCCTTTAAAAGGTTTCACCATAACCATCCCTTCCCACCGTCTCATTTGTAGGCCTTTTTCAAATTTTTTGGCTCTTACAGTGCTTCCAATTCAAATACATTGATAAGGATATCAGTTCAATTATCCACATATAGGAGAGATCATGTGGTGCTTAACTTTCTGTGTTTGAGCTATCTCACTCAATATTAAAGTTTCCAGTTCCATCCATTTATCAGAAAATTCCACAATCTCATTCTTTTTGATGACTGAGTGATATTCCCTTGTGTATATGTACCACATTTTCATAATCCATTCCTGTTTATGGGCATGTTGACTGATTCTATTTTTTCACTATTGTGAATAGAGCTGTAATGAACATAGATGAATAAGTGTTTTTGTAATAAGATGTAAAATGTTTTGGGAATATTCCAAAGAGTCATATAGTTGAGTCATGTGGCAGTTCCACTTTAAGCTTTCTTTGGAATCTCCACACTGATCTCCACTGAGGTTGTACCAGTTTACATGCCCACCAGCAGTGAACAAGTGTCCCTTTTTCTCCACAGCCTTGCCAGCAATCTTTGTTGTTTGTGTTCTTGATCTTAGCCATTCTGATTGGAGTAAGATGGTATCACAGGGTTATTTTGATTTGCATTTCTCTGATAATCTGGGAAGTTGAGCATCTTTTAATGTATTTATTTAATTTCTTTTTGAGTGAAATCCCTCTTTACTTCCAAGGCCCATTTTTTTTTTTTCAGTTTTCATCATTTATTTTATTTTTTTATTTTTTTTTATTTCTACTCATACAACTTTAACAGGTACACCAGTCTCCTCCCTCCCTCCAACCTCCCACCACCTTGTGCCCCCCTCCCCTCCCCCTCCCCATCCCCCATTGCCTCCCCCTCCCATCCCCGGAGCATCCTTTAATGTCCATGCTGGACTCTCCTCTGGGTCCTCCTCTCCGATGAGGTGCAAGGACCCAGTGGCATTTCCCAGAACCCTTTCCTGTGTTCCCCTTAAGCATAGGAACACTACTGTGGCTGTCAATCCCTTGCCTCCAAGGATCCTAGTGCCTTTAGCAAATGCTAGATTTTATGGGGTCAATAGTGTGTTGGACATTGTGCAGGGCATGCAAAGTTCAAATATGATTGCTTCGGCCCTAACTTGTGTGGAGTATCTTGCATATCATTGCTCCTTCCATCCTTGTGCTCTTAAAATCTTACCGCCCCCTCTTCCGCAAGTGTCCCTGAGCTTCTGGAGGGGGAGAGATTAGGCTGGCTTAATTCCAGGTAGTTGATATAGAGTCTCTGATGTTCTGGATTATGGTTTGTTGATTTTTTTCTCCCAGTTTTGCTGCTCCTGCAATGCCTTTCACTCCATCCTGATGGGTATTGGATGTCACTCCCTGGCCAGAGATAAAAAGCTGTTAAACTAGAGTCTTGTTATAAGAGTATATTCAAAGGTAGATGTAATAAAAGTAGGAAACCGCAGTGAGGGAGGGGTCAATCACCCATTTGCAAAATGGTTACTTATTATATGCCAGACTATATGCCCTCCCCTTCTGGTGAGATCATACCCTATCAGTTGTAAATGATTAGGAACAAAAGTCTGTGAATTTAACCAGATGTCTCATTACTCATTTGCAGTCCTTGATGGTGGCCTATTTTCTCTGCTGTAACATGGTCCCCTCTCTCCTTGTTTCTGGTGTGGCCCTCCTACTACATCCTTCCTGTTCATATTCCTTGCAATTACTGTAGGTATTATAGAGATTTATCCTTGAGTGTCTCTAGGTGGGTTTGGTACTAGGAGCCACCTATTAGGGAGTACATACACCAAGGCCCACTGTTTGATTGAAAAGCTTGTTGTCTTGGTGTTTAATTTTCTGAGCTCTTTGTATATTCTGGAGATTAATCTTTTGTCAGATTCATAGCTAGTAAAGATTCTCTCTCATTCTGTGGGTTGTAGTTTTGTACAATTAACAGTTTCTTTCGCAGAACAGAAGCTTTTCAATTTCATGAAGCCCTGTTTGTTGATCATTGGTCTTAGTTCCTGGGCATTTGTTGTTCTGCGTAGGAAATCTTTACCTATGCCTCTCAATTCAAGTGTACTTCCTACTCTTTCTTCTAATAATTTCAGAGTTTGTGTTTAATGTCAAGGTATTTGATCCATTTGGAGTTGACTTTTGTGTAAAGAGAGACACAACAGTCAATTTTTATTCTTCTACATGTAGATGTCCAGTTTTCCCAATACCACTTGATGAAGATGCTGTCTTTTCCACAACATGCATGTTTTGTACCTTTGTCAAAAATTAAGTGACTGTATATATAGGAGTTTATATCTGGGTCCTCTGTTCTGATCCATTGGTTGATGTATTTGTTTTTGTTCCAGTATCAAGCTATTTTTTTTATTATTATAGCTCTATAATATAGCTTGAAATTTGGTATGGTGATACTTCCAGCAATACACTTATTGCCATATTTTAATTTACTTTTATTTTTTCCTAGTTGTACAAGCACAATGAATAATAATCCCTGCTCCTTCCTTCCCCCTTCTTTCCTAAACCCTAACTTCCCTCTCTGCTTCCCTTTCTCCCTTCCTTGGGCAGATCCACTGATAGTGGCATTCCCCTTCACATGTCACTTAGGTTAGTCACTACGGTTCCTACTGCTTGAAATTATTCTTCCTGAGATCCTTGTTAGTCTATGTGGGCATGTTGATTTGTCAGACATTACACAGGTCTGATAAGGAGAACTCTCACTGCAGTGAGTTCCTGGTTATAGCATCCCTGCTTTGCATGGATTGTCATGTCCAGTGGTGGACCTTATTTAAACATAAAAAACTGTTAAAATGTCCTTTATGCAAGAAATGGATTAAAGGAGAGGGAAGATCAGGATTAGGCCCTGGTAGAGAGTGGGGTTGGCCTCCAGGTAACCAACTACCTGCTTACTAACCCCTAACCCCTGTCTGTCCATGAGAGGGAACACATGTGCAACACTATAAACCAGTCTATACAACAGTGGACAGGGAGAAAACTGATTGTGGACAGGATCAGATGTTTTAATATGTATAGGGTTTTCTTTTTTTTTTTTTGCGATTTCAAATTTTTATTGTGTGCTACATTAAATAACTGAAAAAAGTACACATTTATCAATAATTATCCTATAACCAAAAATAACCACTGAATTTTAAGTACAAGCAAATACAAAAAGTGACACATATAAAAAATGACAATAGTTTGATAACAATTTTTCTTTATGAAAAATTTGATTCATATTAATGTCCAAATTACTTCTTAAATACTGCTTATTTTAGACAATGCTACCAAATAACTATTAAGAACCATCTTTTCACAGGCATGTGGTGGCCTCTTTCTTAGAGAAAGAGAATGCTCAAGTCATCTTTTCTATGGGGAGTTCATTTTCCCCCATCTTGTTGATGTCTTGTGAGAAGCAGAGACAATGTGCTTATCATATTAAGACTAGCACCTATGACTGGATGTGATTGCACAAACCTATAATTTCAACACTTGGGAGGTAGGAGAATTGTTGCCAGTCAAAGTCAGCCCGGTATACAGAGTGAGTTCCAGGCCAACCTGGACCATAGACTAAAGGGGTGTCTCAATAAAAATGTAGCACCACCAGATTATAGGAGCTCAATAAATTTATTAAAATCTAAAAACTAGATGCTTTTATAATCACATATACAGTGTATTCAACTCTGTTTGTGCTATTTATTATAAACTATTGATTAATTTTCTTCATTTCTATTAGTACCAATCTCAAAGTCATTCTCTAGCTTCACCAGTAGTGATAATCTTTTTGTCCAAGTCTTTCTCTTGGGCTTGAAAACTCTTTGGAAACTTAGAAGAATTTGAAAAGGAAATGGACACCCAATGTAGAAAGAGAACAGAGGGGAGAACATGGTAACAGAATATGACCTTGGGGTTCTGGGCTGAGTGAATAGAATCTGAAGGGACAGTGCCACAATCTGCGTGTCATTAGGAAAACAGAGCAAGATGAGTCCAGTTGGGTCTCTGAAAGTAAGAAGATTCATCGAGATATCTAGAGTATGAGAAGTAGTGAAGTTAAAGCTATGTGGCCGGAATTGGCTCAAAGATCAGGTCTTGAGATAAAAATGAGTCATCAAAAGAGGGAAATCGATGCCCTGATGTGTTTGTTGTCACACAGCCAGGGATAATTGATATAAATATCCATTTTGTTCTTTTTTTTTTTCTTTCTTTTTTTTTATTTAAGCTCATACAAACTTATTAGGTACACCAGTTCCCTCCCTTCCTCCTCCTCCCCCCGAACCCCCTGCTCCCCCTCCCCACCCCTCTCCCTCCCCATCCCCCAGTGCCTCCCGCCCCAATTCCCAGAGAGTCCTTTCTTGTGCATGTCTGATTTTCCTCTGGGCCCTCCTCTCCGATGACGTACAAGGACACCGTGGCCTTTCCCTGAACCCTTTCCCGTGTTCCCCTTAGGTATAGGAACACTGCTGTGGCTGCCAATCCTTTACCTCCAAGGATCTTGGTGCCTTTAGCAGATGCTAGACTTTGTGAGGTCAACAGTGTGTTGGACAATGCGCAGGGCATACAAAGTCCAATTATGATTGCTTCAGCCCTAACTAGTATAGAGTATCTTATATATCATTGCTCCTCCCATCCTTTTGCTCTTACACTCTTACCGCCCCCTCTTCCGCAAATTTCCCTGAGTTTCAAGATGGGGAGAGACTAAGCTGGCCTAGTTCTAGGTGGTTGATATAGAGTCTCTGAAGTTCTGGATTGTGGTTTGTTGATTTTCTTTTGCAGTTTTGCTGCTCCTGCAATGCCCTTCACTCCATCCTGGTGGGCATTGTATGTTACCCCCTGGCCAGAGACAAAAAGCTGTTAGAGTCTTGTGATAAAAGCAAATTCAAAGGTAGATGTAATAAAAGTGGGAAACCATACTAAGGGAGAGGTCTATCACCCATTTGCAAAATGGTTACTTTTTATCTGCCAGACTATATGCCCTCCTCTTCTGGTGAGATCATACCCCCTCAGTAGTAAATGATCAGGAACAAAAGTCTGTGAACTTAATCAGATGTCTCATTACTTATTTGGGTCCTTGGTGGAGGCCTATTTTCCCTGCTGTAACATGGTCCCTTCTCTCCTTGTTTCTGGTGTGGCCCTCCTACCCCATCCCTCCTGTTCATAATCCTTGCAATTACTGTCTCTAGGTGGGCTGGGTGGGTTTGGTACTAGGAGCCACCTATTAGGGAGTACATACGGCGCTTAATTTTCTGGGTCTGGGATACTTCACTTAATATAATTGTTTCTAATGACATCCATTTCCCGGCAAATTCCAGTAATTCATCATTTTTGATGGCTGAGTAGTACTGCATTGTATAGATGTACCACAGTTTCCTTATCCACTCGTCAACTGTTGGACATTTGGGCTGATTCCATGACTTTGCTATTGTAAACAGTGCTGCTATGAACATGGTCGTGCTTGTGCTATCGAGGCGAACCTCTGCTGTATGGGGGGTTATTCCCAAAAGTGGAATAGCAGGGTCATATGGCATTTCAATCTTTAATTTCTTTAAGAATCTCCAGACGGCTCGCCAGAGTGGCTGTATGAGCCTGCATTCCCACCAGCAATGTAGGAGAGTTCCCCTCTCTCCACATCCTCTCCAGCATTTGGTGTTGTTTGTATTGTGGATTTTTGCCATCCTGACCGGGGTGACATGATATCTCAGGGAAGTTTTGATTTGCATTTCGTGATGGCTAAGGAAGTGGAGCATTTTTTCAGATATTTGTTAGACATTTTAATTTCATCCCTGGTAAAATTTCTTTTAAGTTCCAGGGCCCATTTTTTAATTGGGCCATTGGTTTCCTTGGTGTTTAGTTTTCTAAGTTCTTTGTGCACTCTGGACAGCAGAGTTCTATCAGATGTGTGGTTAGTGAAGATTTTCTCCCATTCTGTGGGTTGCCTTTGAGCTCGTGTTATAATCTCTTTATCTGAACAGAAGCTCTTTAATCTCACAAGATCCCAACTGTTGAGAGTTGGTAGCAGTGACTGTGCCATTGGATGTCTGTTTAGGAACTGTTGGCCTAGCCCAATCAGCTCGAGGGAGTTCCCTATCCTTTCAACTATGGTTTTTATAGTCTCTGGCCTGATATCAAGGTCCTTGATCCATTTGGAATTAAGTCTTGTACATGGTGACAAGTATGGGTCCAGCTTTAATCTTCTGCATGTGGAGATCCAGTTTTGCCAGCACCATTTGTTGAAGATGCTGTTCTTTTTCCGTTGGATTCTTTGGGCCCCTTTGTCAAAGACCAAATGGCTGTAACTTTGTGGGCTTATATCTGGGTCTTCAATCCTTATCCATTGATCTGTGTGTCTATTTTGGAGCCAGTACCAGGCTGTCTTTATAACTATGGATTTGTAGTATAGACTTAGGTTTGGTATGTTAATACCTCCAGCTGTGTTTTTGTTACTCAGGATTGTTTTTGCTATCCTGGGTCTTTTGTGCCTCCATATGAACTTTGAGATTGTTTGGTCAACTTCTTTGAAGAATTGCTTTGGGATTTTGATTGGTATAGCATTGAATCTGTATATTGCCTTTGTTGGATGGTCATTTTTACGATGTTGATTCTGCCAATCCAGGAACATGGGAGGTCTTTCCACCTTCTGGTGTTTTCTGCTATTTCTTTCTTTAGGGTTTTAAAGTTTTCATTGTAAAGGTCTTTTACGTCCTTAGTTAGGTTTATACCAAGGTATTTCATTTTTTAGGGGCTATAGTAAATGGTATTGTTTCTCTCAAGGCTTTTTCACTTCTTTCATTCTGGGCATATAGGAAGGCCTCTGATTTTTGCACATTTATTTTGTATCCTGCTATGCTGCTGAACTTCTCAATTAGTTCCAGGAGCTTCCTGGTGGAGTTTTTGGGATCCCTCAGGTATAAGATCATGTCATCTGCAAATAGGGATAGCTTGACTTCGTCCTTGCCGATTTGAATCCCTCTTATGTCCCTTTCTTGTCTTATGGCTTCAGCTAAGACTTCAAGTACAATATTGAATAGAAGTGGTGAGAGTGGACAGCCTTGTCTAGTTCCTGATCGAAGTGGGAATGCTTCCAATTGTTCCCCATTGAGCATAATCCTTGCTGTGGGCTTGTTGTATATAGCTTTTATTATATTGATTAAGGTTCCTTGCATTCCTACTGTCTCTAGCGTTTTGATCATAAAAGGCTGTTGGATCTTGTCAAAGGCTTTTTCTGCATCTATCGAGAGTATCATGTGGTCTTGGAGTTTGGACTGGTTTACATGATGAATTACATTTATTGATTTGCTTATGTTGAACCAACCTTGTGTGCCGGGGATGAGGCCTACTTGGTCCCCGTGAATGATCTTTTTAATGTGTTTTTGAATCCGATTTGCTAAGACTTTGTTGAGAATCTTTGCGTCTGTGTTCATCAGAGAGATCGGCCTATAGTTTTCTTTTTTAAGTGAGTCTTTATTAGGTTTTGGGATTAAAATGATATTAGCTTCATAGAAGGAATTTGGTAGTGTTCCTTCCTTTGCTATTTGTTGGAACAGTTTAAGGAGTATTGGTGTTATTAATTCCTTAAATGTCTGGTAGAACTCTGTGCTGAATCCATCTGGTCCAGGACATTTTTTGGTGGGAAGATTCAAAATTACTTCCTCAATTTCCTTATATGTTATAGGACTAATTAAATAATTCACGACTTCCTGATTCAATTTAGGTAAGTTGTGTTTACTTAGGAATTCATCCATCTCTTTTGTGTTGTCAAACTTCACAGAGTATAAGTTTTTGAAATATGATGTTATAATTCTCTGGATTTCTTGGGTATCAGTAGTGATAACTCCATGTTCATTTCTAATTTTGTTAATTTGGGTTTTCTCTCTCCTGCTTTTGGTTAATTTAGCTAGGGGTGTATCAATCTTATTGATTCTTTCAAAGAACCAGCTTTTTGACTGGTTGATTTTTTCTATCATTTTCTTAATCTCGATTTCAGATATTTCTCCCCTTATTTTGCTAATCTCCTCTCTTCTACTACTTTTGGGATCAGATTGCTCTAGTTTCTCTAAAGCTTTAAGCTTCATTGTTAAGTTGTTTATTTCTGATGTTTCCATTTTTTTGATGTAGGAATTAAGAGCTATGAACTTACCTCTTAGAACAGCTTTCATTGTGTCCCAGAGATTTTGGTAAATTCTATTTTCGTTATCATTCACTTTCAGGAAATCTTGAATTTCCTTTTTAATTTCTTCCTGAATCCAGTTCTCATTCAGCATCATAGTGTTAAGTTTCCAGGAGTTAGTGTATTTTCTCTTGTTTGATGTGTTGTGGATGTCCAGCTTTAGGCCGTGGTGGTCTGATAGGGCACAGGTTAGAATTTCAACTTTCTTGTATATGTGTAGATTCATTTTGTGGCCCAATATGTGTTCTATTTTGTAGAAAGTTCCGTGTGCTGCTGAGAAAAATGTGTATTCTTTGGTGCATGGATGAAAAGTTCGATAGAGATCTGTAAGGTCCATTTCTTTCAGGGTTTGATTAAGTTCCAAAGTGTCTCTGTTATGCTTTTGACCTGTTGATCTATCCCATGTTGAGAGGGCGGTGTTGAAGTCCCCAAGAATTATCGTTTAGGGGTTGATTTCTTGCTTTAGATGCTGTAGGGTTTTCTTAATGAATGTGGAGGGGCCCGTATTGGGTGCATATATGTTCAGTATTGTGAAGTCTTCCTGTTGAATTGTACCTGTGACTAAAATGTAGTATCCATCCGTGTCTCTTATAATTTTCTTTGGTTTGAAATCCACTTTGTCTGATAGCATAATGGCTACCCCTGCCTGTTTTCTGTTTCCATTTGTTTGTAGAATTGTTGACCAGCCTTTTATTTTTAGAGCGTGCCTATCTTTTGTGGTGAGATGGGTTTCCTGCAGGCAGCAGATTGATGGATTGTGATTTTTAATCCAAGTTTGTAATCTGTGTCTCTTGATCGGTGAATTAAGTCCATTAACATTTAGTGTTATAATGGAGAAACTATTAATTCCAGACATTTATTATGTTTAGTAGCTTTTATAAGTATATTGCTTCGCTTTTAATGGTGTTATATTTGCCTTCTGTTCTCCTGGATATGCCTGTTTTTTTCTTCACGCTTGAGTATCATTTCTAGCATTTTTTGAAGGCCTTGTTTGGTGTTCATGTATCCCTTCAAGTTGTCTTTGTGCTGGCAAATTTTTCTTTCTCCCTCGATCATGACAGATAGTTTTGCAGGGTAAATCAGCCTGGGTTGACATTTTTGCGCATTCAATACTTGAAGTATGTCTCTCCAAGCTCTTTTTGCTTTTATTGTTTCGACTGAGAAGTCATTTGTTATTTTAATAGGTTTACCTTTAAAAGTGACTTGTTTTTTCTCCCTTGAACCTCTCAGCACCAGTTCTTTATCTTGAATGTGGAGTGTTTTAATTATTATTTGCCGTGGCGTGCTTCTATTTTGGTCGTATCTGTTTGGGGTGTGGAATGCCTCTTGTGTATGGATGGGCCTCTCTTTTTTTAGATGAGGAAAGTTTTCCTTGATGATCGTTTGAAAAATTTCCTCAGGGGTGGTATTTTGAGATTCTTGCTCTGGTATTCCATGAATACGCATGTTAGGCTTTTTCAGGGTGTCCCATATCTCTTGGATATTTCTCTCAAGTATCTTTTTGGCTTTAACAACCTCTTCCATTGAGCTGGTTAGTACTCCCACTTTATCTTCAAGATCTGAAATTCTGTTTTCTGCTTTGTTAGTTCTGTTGATAAGACTCTCTGTGGCATTCTGGGTTGAAGATAACTTGTCTTTTAGCTCAGTTTTAAACTCTGCTTGAGTTTGTTTTAACTGCTCTATGCCACTTTTTGTTTCTTGCACTGTTTTTCTCAACTCCTCCAGATGTCTGTTGTGTTCCTCTTCAAAGCGATTGATTCGATTATGTAATTCCTCCCGGATTTCCTCTTTCATAGTATTGAACATGGTAATGATCATATTTTGAAAGACCTTATCCTGGGTATGGCTTTCTTGGCCTTTTTCCGTGGGTTTGTTCTTGTTGGAGTCTAACATTATGGGATTAATTTCTTCAGTGGGAAATTTGTTTACTTGAGTGTTGCTTCTCATGGATTTGCACTTTGACTTTGGCATTGTCATTTTAACTCTTAAGATCTCTCAATTTCACTAAACTGAATTATTTGGCCTGGGGTCCTGGTGGGCGGACGGGGGCAGAGACTTACCTAGGGCGCAGGGTCAGGCGTCCGGACCAGCGGAGCGGGGTAGGGTGTAAAGAGAGGATGGGCGCGTCTGCGTGGAGCTATTTAACCCGAGGGTAGCTGGGGTGGGGTCCGGGCGCAGGGGGAGGTCCTCCTCATCCCTCGGCCCCCGTGCGGCTCCGGCTGGATGGTGGGAGTCGGAGCCGGGTCCCTGTGGGCTGACCTGGGGTCCTGGTGGGTTTGGCCGAACGGGGGCTTACCTAGGGCGCGGGGTGAGGCCCGGCTGGACCATGCGCGTCCCGACTGGCGGAGCAGGGTGGGGTGAAAAGGGAGGATGGGCGCGTCGGCGTGGAGCTATTTAACCCGAGGGCAGCTGGGGCAGGGCCCGGGCGCAGGGGGAGGTCCTCCTCGTCCCTCGGCCCGAGCGCGCGGCTCCGGCTGGATGGTGGGAGTCGGAGCCGGGTCCCTGTGGGCTGACCTGGGGTGAGGCCCGGCTGGACCGCAGAGCCGTATAGGGTTTTCTTAACCATGTCCTTATTTATTTGTTTAACTACTTTCCTTTGTCTCCACTCTCTTGGGGTCTTTTATGCCCTACTCTCCAAGCTGTGATTCTTTGCAGTTATAATGGATATTTTAGAGATTTCCCCTCCAGTATGCCATTATGAACGCTTGGTACTAGGTTCTACTTATTGGAGAGGACATGCATTGTCTCCTTTTCTGTGCTTGGGATACTTCACTTAGTATAACTTCTTTCAATTCCATTCATTTACCAGCAAATTTCATCAATTCATTTTTTTATGGCTGTGTAGTATTCCATTGGTTTATGTTCCACATTTTCATTATCCATTTGTCACTGTTGAGTATTCAGGTTGATTCCATGACTTTGCTATTGTGAATAGTGCTGCAATGAACATTGATGTGCATGTGTCTCAATAGTAAGAGGAGGCTGCCTATAGTCATATAGCTGTGTCACATGGCATTTCAATTTTTGTCTTTTTAGAAATCACCATACTGATATCCAGAACAGTCAGTTGTACAAGTCTGCATTGCCACCAGCAATGTATGAGGGTATTTTTAGGTTATATGTTTTGATAGATTTGTATGGTGGGGGATTTCTATTCCTATTCCTCCTCCCAGTTTATGTTACTTTCTGCTTTATAATTACTATTTGAATTTCTATTAAAATATACTATACCAACTAAATCGTAAAAGTGCACTACCATAATAATATTCACCCCCTGTCTACTTAACCTGACTTAACTGATGTACTAACAGCCTTATAGCCTCAACTAGGAAATAACAATAACAAAAGACAAACATACCCAACCCCAAGGCAAGCACTAGTAATAACTGCTCAAGTGTAGTAATACCAACTAAATCAGTAAAAAACACACAGAAACTGAAAAGCCCTAGAAGACAAAACAACAATGACCAAGTCAAAGTGCAGATCCATGAGAAACAAAACCCAGGAAGACCAATCTCCCACTGAAAGAATTAACCCCTTAATGATGGATTCCAACCAGAACAAATTCACAGAAAACAGCCAAGAAAGCCAGACCCAAGACAACCACTTTCAAAGTATGATCATTACCATGATTAATACTATGAAAGAGGAAATACAAGAGGAGTTAAACAACTGAATCAACCACTTTGAACAGGAACACAACAGGCATTTGGAGGAGTTGAGAAAAACAGTTCAAGAAACAAAAATAGGCATAGAGCAGTTAAAACAGTCTCAGGCAGAGTTTAAAATTGAACAAAAAGACAAGCTATCTTCAACTCAAAGCTCAACAGAGTCTTATCAGTGAACTAACGAAGCAGAAAATAGAATTTCAGATCTTGAAGACAAAGTGGGAGAATTAACCAGCTCAATGGAAGAGATTGTTAAAGCCAAAAAGGTACTTGAGAGGAACATTCAAGAGATATGGGACACCCTGAAGAAGCCTAACATGTGCATTCATGGAATACCAGAGCAAGAATCTCAAAATACCACACCTGAGGAAATTTTTCAAATTATCATAAATGAAAACTTCCCTCAACTGAAGAATGAGAGGCCCATCCAAATACAAGAGGCATTTTGCACTCCAAACAGATATGACCAAAATAGAAAATCGCCATGGCAAATAATAGTCAAACACTCCACATTCAAGACAAAGAAAAGGTGCTAAGAGCTTCAAGAGAAAAAAAGCAAGTCACTTTAAAAGGCAAACCTATTAAAATGACTTCTCAATGGAAACAGTAAAAGCAAGAAGAGCTTGGAGAGATGTACTTCAAGTATTAAATGAACAAAAATGCTAACCCAGACTGATATACCCGGCAAAACTATCTGTCATAATCGAGGGAGAAAGAAAAATTTTCCAGCACACAGACAACTTGAAGGGATACATGTCTACCAAACCAGGCCTTCAAAAAATGCTAGAAATGATACGCAAACTTGAAGAAAAGAACAAGCATATCCAGGAGGACAAAAAGGAAGTATAATACCACAAAAATATAAATGTAAAACAATAAGCTTACAAAATCCACTAAACATAAAAAATGTCCAGAATTAAAAATAATTTCTCCATTATAACATTAAATGTCAATGGGCTTAACTCACCGATTAAGAGACACCGATTACAAACTTGGATTAAAAACCACAACCCATCAATCTGCTGCCTTCAGGAAACTCATCTCACCACAAAAGATAGACACATCCTAAAAATGAAAGGCGGTCCAAAATTCGGTAAGCTAATGGAACCAGGAGACAGGCAGGGGTAGCCATTATGCTGTTAGACAAAGTGGACTTCAAACCCAAAAAATCATAAGAGACACAGATGGATGCTACATTTTAGTCACAGGTACAATTCACCAGGAAGACTTCATAATACTGAACATATATGCACCCAATACGGGTCTCTCCACATTCATAAAGAAAATCCTACAGCATCTAAAGCAAGAAATCAACCCCCAAACGATAATTCTTGGGGATTTCAACACCGCCCTCTCAACATGGGATAGATCAACAGATCAGAAGCTTAACAGAGACACTTTGGAACTTAATCAAACCCTGAAAGAAATGGACCTTACAGATCTCTATCGAACTTTTCACCCACGCACCAAAGAATACACATTTTTCTCAGCAGCACACGGAACTTTCTCCAAAATAGATCACATATTGGGCCACAAAACGAATCTACACATATACAAAATTTGAAAATTTAGCCTGTGCCCTATCAGACCACCACAGCCTAAAGCTGGACATCCACAACACAACAAACAAGAGAAAATACACTAACTCCTGGAAACTTAACACTATGATGCTGAATGAGAACTGGATTCAGAAGAAATTAAAAAGGAAATTCAAGATTTCCTGAAAGTGAACGATAATGAAAATACAACTTACCAAAATCTCTGGGACACAATGAAAGCTGTTCTAAGAGGTAAGTTCATAGCTCTTAATGCCTACATCAAAAAAATGGAAACATCAGAAATAAATACCTTAACAATGCAGCTTAAAGCTTTAGAGAAACTAGAGCAATCTGATCCCAAAAGTAGTAGAAGAAAGGAGATTAGCAAAATAAGGGGAGAAATATCTGAAATTGAGATTAGGAAAATGATAGAGAAAATCAACCAGTCAAAAAGTTGGTTCTTTGAAAAAGTCAATAAGATTGATACACCCCTAACTAAATTAACCAAAAGCAAGAGAGAGAAAACCCAAATTAACAAAATTAGAAATGAACATGGAGTTATCACTACTGATACCCAAGAAATCCAGAGAATTATAACATCATATTTCAAAAACTTATACTCTGTGAAGTTTGACAACACAAAAGAGATGGATGAATTCCTAAGTAAACACAACTTACCTAAATTGAATCAGGAAGTCGTGAATTATTTAATTAGTCCTATAACATATAAGGAAATTGAGGAAGTAATTTTGAATCTTCCCACCAAAAAATGTCCTGGACCAGATGGATTCAGCACAGAGTTCTACCAGACATTTAAGGAATTAATAACACCAATACTCCTTAAACTGTTCCAACAAATAGCAAAGGAAGGAACACTACCAAATTCCTTCTATGAAGCTAATATCGTTTTAATCCCAAAACCTAATAAAGACTCACTTAAAAAAGAAAACTATAGGCCGATCTCTCTGATGAACACAGACGCAAAGATTCTCAACAAAGTCTTAGCAAATCGGATTCAAAAACACATTAAAAAGATCATTCACGGGGACCAAGTAGGCCTCATCCCCGGCACACAAGGTTGGTTCAACATACGCAAATCAATAAATGTAATTCATCATGTAAACCAGTCCAAACTCCAAGACCACATGATACTCTCGATAGATGCAGAAAAAGCCTTTGACAAGATCCAACAGCCTTTTATGATCAAAACGCTAGAGACAGTAGGAATGGAAGGAACCTTTATCAATATAATAAAAGCTGTATACAACAAGCCCACAGCAAGGATTATGCTCAATGGGGAACAATTGGAAGCATTCCCACTTCGATCAGGAACTAGACAAGGCTGTCCATTCTCACCACTTCTATTCAATATTGTACTTGGAGTCTTAGCTGAAGCCATAAGACAAGAAAGGGACATAAGAGGGATTCAAATCGGCAAGGAAGAAGTCAAGCTATCCCTATTTGCAGATGACATGATCTTATACCTGAGTGATCCCAAAAACTCCACCGGGAAGCTCCTGGAACTAATTGAGAAGTTCAGCAGGGTGACAGGAAACAAATGTGCAAAAATCAGAGGCCTTCCTATATGCCCAAAATGAAAGAAGTGAAAAAGCCTTGAGAGAAACAATCCCATTTACTATAGACCCTAAAAAAATGAAATACCTTGGTATAAACCTAACCAAGGAAGTAAGAAACCTATACAATGAAAACTTTAAAACCCTAAAGAAAGAAATTTCTGAAGACACCAGAAGGTGGAAAGACCTCCCATGTTCCTCGATTGGCAGAATCAATATCGAAAAATGACCATTCTACCAAAGGCAATATACAGATTCCATGCTATACCAATCAAAATCCCAAAGCAATTCTTCAAAGAAGTTGACCATACAATCTCAAACTTCATATGGAGGCACAAAAGAGCCAGGATAGCAAGGACAATCCTGAGTAACAAAAACACGGCTAGAGGTATCACCATACCAAACCTTAGTCTATACTACAAATCCATAGTTGTAAAAACAGCCTGATACTGGCTCCAAAATAGACACACAGATCAATGGATAAGGGTTGAAGACCCAGATATAAGCCCACAAAATTACAGCCATTTGGTCTTTGACAAAGGGGCCCAAAAAATCCAATGGAAAAAGAACAGTATCTTCAACAAATGGTGCTGGCAAAACTGGATCTCCACATGCAGAAGATTAAAGCTGGACCCGTACTTGTCACCATGTACAAGACTTAATTCTAAATGGATCAAGGACTTTGGTATAAGGCCAGAGATTATAAAAACTATAGGTGAATGGGTAGAGAACTCCCTCGGGATGATTGGGCTAGGCCAACAGTTCCTAAACAGACATCCAATGACACAGCCATTGCTACCAACTCTCAACAGTTGGGATCTTGTGAAATTAAAGAGCTTCTGTTAAGATAAAGAGATTGTAACATGAGCTCAAAGGCAACCCATAGAATGGGAGAAAATCTTCACTAACCACATATCTGATAGAGCTCTATTACCCAGAGTGCACAAAGAACTTAGAAAACTAAACACCAAGGAAACCAATGGCCCAATTAAAAAATGGGCCCCTGAACTTAAAAGAAACTTTACCAGGGATGAAATTAAAATGTCTAACAAATATCTTTAAAAATGCTTCACATCCTTAGCCATCAGGGAAATGCAAATCAAAACTTCCCTGAGATATCATCTCATCCCGGTCAGGATGGCAAAAATCCACAATACAAACAACACCAAATGCTGGAGAGGATGTGGAGAGAGGGGAACTCTCCTACATTGCTGGTGGGAATGCAGGCTCATACAGCCACTCTGGCGAGCCGTCTGGAGATTCTTAAAGAAATTAAAGATTGAAATGCCATATGACCTTGTGATTCCACTTTTAGGAATAACCCCCCCCATACAGCAGAGGTTCGCCTCGATAGCACAAGCACGACCATGTTCATAGCAGCACTGTTTACAATAGCAAAGTCATGGAATCAATTCAAATGCCCAACAGTTGACGAGTGGATAAGGGAACTGTGGTACATTTATACAATGGAGTACTACTCAGCCATCAAAAATGATGAATTAATTGAATTTGCTGGGAAGTTGATGAAATTAGAAACAATTATATTAAGCGAAGTATCCCAGACCCAGAAAATTAAGTGCCATATGTACTCCCTAATAGGTAGCTCCTAGTACCAAACCCACTTAGAGACACTCAAAGATAAATCTCTGTTATACCTACAGTAATTACAAAGATTATGAACAGGAGGGAGGAGGGATGGGGAAGGAGGAACACACCAGTAACAAGGAGAGAGGGGACCATGTTAAAGCAGAGAAAATAGGCCTCCATCAAGGACTGCAAGTAAGTAATGAGACATCTGGTTAAGTTCACAGACTTTCGTTCCTGATCATTTACAACTGATGGGGTATGATCTCACCAGAAGGGGAGGGCGTATAATCTGGCAGATAGAAAGTAACCATTTTGCAAATGGGTGATTGACCCTTCTCTCACTGTGGTTTCCTACTTTTATTACATCTACCTTTGAATATACTCTTATAACAAGATTCTAATTTAACAGGTTTTTATCTCTGGCCAGGGAGTGACATCCAATACCCATCAGGATGGAGTGAAGGGCATTGCAGGAGCAGCAAAACTGAAAAAATAAATCAACAAACCATAATCCAGAACATCAGAGACTCTGTATCAACCACCTAGAACTAGGCCAGTCTAATCTCTCCCCATCCTGAAGCTCAGGGAAATTTGTGGAAGAGGGGGCGGTAAGATTGTAAGAGCTCAAGGATGGGAGGAGTAATGATATGCATGATACTCCACACAAGTTAGGGCTGAAGCAATCATATTTGGACTTTGCATGCCCTGCACAATGTCCAACACACTATTGACCCCACAAAGTCTAGCATTTGCTAAAGGCACTAGGATCCTTGGAGGCAAGGGATTGACAGCCACAGTAGTGTTCCTATGCTTAAGGGGAACACAGGAAAGGGTTCTGGGAAATGCCACTGGGTCCTTGCACCTCATCGGAGAGGAGGACCTAGAGGAGAGTCCGACATGGACATTAAAGGATGCTCCAGGGATGGGAGGGGGAGGCACTAGAGGATGGGGAGGGAAGTGGGAGGGGAGGGGGGTGCAGGGGTGTGTGCGAGTGGAGGGAGGGAAGGGACTGTTGTACCTGTTAAGTTTGTATGAGTGGAAATAAAATATAAATAAATATAAAAATTGTAGTATACCATTCTAAAGCTTCAAGGTTAATATCTGGATATAAGAGATAATATGCAGTGCTTGTTTTTCTATGTCTGGGATACCTTGCTCAATTTTAAATCTTCCAACCACAACCACTTACTAACAATTTTTTAAATTTTTGGTGATAGCTGAATAGTGTGTTCCATTATGTAAATGTATCATGTTTTCAATATCCATTCATCTAATGTTAGACTTCTAGGCTGATTCCATTGCTTTGCTACTGTTAGAACTTCAATAAACATATTTCAGAGTCCTTTTAAATATTTCCAGAAGTGGTATAGAGGGGTCATATAGTGGGGTCTTAACTTTTTTGAGGAACTATATTCGCACAGGAAACACAACTAACAATCAACAAGTGGGAGCTCATATGATTTAAAAGCTTCTGTTCAACCAAAGAAATTTTTTTATTCAGTTGTGCTTGTGTGCGTGCATGTTTACATGTGCATGTGTGTGTGTGTGTGTGTGTGTGTAGAACCACAGGCAAATTTGGGAACGACCATAGACCGCCTCCACCTCCTCCTTGTTTACTCTGCCAGGGATTCACAGGCTCCGCCCTACCAGGACCAGAAACACAGGCTGCTCCTGCTTCCACCCGGCGTCTATATGTGGGTTCTAGGATCTGAACTCAGGACCTTCTGCCTGCAAGGCAGAGGCTTAACCTCTGGGCCACCTCTCCAGCCCCCAAAATTGTTCATAATGCGAAAAGATGACTTACAGAATGGGAGAAAATTTTCACCAGTTATATATCCGATAAAGGAACATCCAATGTATATAAAGAACTCAAAAAATTTAACATCAAGAATGCAAATAATCTAATTAAACACTGAACCTAGAAACTAAAAAGAAGCTTTTCACAAGATAAAATTTAAATGTCTAATACATATTTTGAAAAGTGTTCAACCTTTCTAGCCATCAGGGAAATGAAAATTAAAAACTCTCTGAGATACCATTTACTCCAGTCAAAATGAAAAAAAAAAAGGTAAAAAACATTAAAAACAGCAAATGATGGTGATGGTGTGGGGAGAAGGGATATTTATTGTTACTGGGAGTAAAAACTTGTACAGCTTGTATGGAAATTAATATGGAAAACTAACCTTTTAAAACATTCTCAATGTGGGGACTGGAGAGATGGCTCAGGGGTTAAGACTCTGCCTCACAAGCAGATGGTCCTTAGTTCATATCCCAGGCCCCACATAAAAACGCAAGGCAGAAACAATGGTGGCCTACACTTCTGGCCCTGGTGGACAAAGCCTGGGAACTCCCAGAGCGAAGCAAGAAAGAGGTGGAAGCAATCCAGGATGCTACCAGAAGTCACCCTTGGTCCTCCACAGGGACACACACTGTCCTCGGAGACACACACACACACACACACACACACACACACACACACACACACACAAACAAATGAACGAACAAACAAAGTAAATAAGTAAATAAAGTAAAAATAAAAATTAAAAAAAAACATTCTCAATGTGGGAAATAAAATAGGGAGGATTGAAATGGAGGGAAAACTGAGGATTGGAATGGGGTGACTGGGGAATGAAATAAATATGAATGCATTTGTAAAGTCTTAAAAGAATATAACTAAGTAGATTAATAATAAAAATAAAAAAGAAGCATCCTTAATGCAGCCCTCTGTTCTATGGGGATTTATGGAATGGACATGACTATCTTTGGGTGACCTCATGAAACTGAATTCATAAAGATCACAGAAATAACTCAGCAGATAAAGGCATCTACTAAAAAACCTGGCAACCTGAGTTCAATTACTGGAAGACCACATGGTGGAAGGCTAGAACTGGCTTCTGAATGTTGTCCTCTAATCTCCACACTTGTGCCAAGGTATGCCTGCCTCTCCCAACTCTCAAATAAATAGATTTAAAATTTTAAATTCATAAGAATTAAAATGTAGAGACTTCTAATAATGCCATCTTGAAAGCAATGTTATTTCAGAGTGTAAGCAATCTTTGTGTGATTCCCACCAGTATAGAAATGACCATCTAATTTAGCAGAATGGGAAGAAAGCTGTGGTAATTTTGTTCAGTTGCCTAATTGAGGTTGAAGAATGCAACTTTTCATTGGGGAGATAGATAACTGGGTAAAATAGGGATATTCTTCATCTTATGTCTTGGCTTCTTTTTAAAACATTGAATTTTGACATTTTCATACATAAATATAATGAACATATGTGTCCCTCCTTTATTACCCATTACTATCCCCACCCAATTCCACTTCATATTTTTTCAAGTCAGTCTCCCTCCTTCCTTCATATCTTTTTTTTTGCATATGCAACCCACCGAGATTTCTGTACTGGCAAGTTGCTGGGGTATGGATAATTTCTCAGTGGGCAAACAGTCTAGTAAGTAAAGCTTCCCTTCTCTTGCCTGGTACCAGCTTTTAATAGTCTATAAGAAAGGTGTGATGTTTCGTGATGTCTTTCCTCATCCATGGTGAAATGTTGATAGACCACGTATTGTGTAGGTCTTGTGGGAGTGGACATCACAGCAGTGAATTCTTTTTTTTTTTCCAGAAACCATGATTTATTTATTTATTTATTTATTTATTTATTTATTTATTTATTTTAACATTTATTATTATTATTTCCATTTATACAAACTTTTATTTTTATTATCTACACTCATACAAACTTAATAGGTACACCGGCTCCCTCCCTCCCTTCTCTCCCCGACCCCTCTGCTCACCCTCCCCTCACCCCTCCCTCCCCATCTCCCAGTGCCTCGCCCCCCAATCCCCGGAAAATCCTTTAATGTGCATGCCAGACTCTTTTCTGGGAGCCTCCTCTCTGATGACGTACAAGGACCCAGTGGCTTTTCCCTGAACCCTTTCCTGTGTTCCCCTTAAGCATAGGAACACTACTATGGCTGTAAATTCCTTGCCTCCAAGGATCTTGGTGCCTTTAGCAAATGCTAGACTTTATGGGGTCAATAGTGTATGGGACATTGCTCAGGGCATGCAAAGTCCAATTATGATTGCTTCGGCCCTAACTTGTGTGGAGTATCTCGCATATCATTGCTCCTCCCATCCTTGTGTTCTTACAATCTTACCGCCCCCTCTTCCGCAAATTTCCCTGAGCTTCAGGATGGGGAGAGATTAGGCTGGCCTAGTTCTAGGTGGTTGATACAGAGTCTCTGAAGTTCTGGATTATGGTTCGTTGATTTTCTTTTGCAGTTTTGCTGCTCCTGCAATATCCTTCACTCCATCCTGATGGGTATTGTATTTCACCCCCTGGCCAGAGACAAAAAGCTGCTAAATTGGAGTCTTGTTATAAGAGTATATTCAAAGGTAGATGTAATAAAATAGTAAACCACAGTGAGAGAAGGGTCAATCACCCATTTGCAAAATGGTTACTTTCTATCTGCCAGACTATATGCCCTCCCCTTCTGGTGAGATCATACCCCATCAGTTGTAAATGATCAGGAACGAAAGTCTGTGAACTTAACCAGATGTCTCATTACTTACTTGCAGTCCTTGATGGAGGCCTATTTTCTCTGCTTTAACATGGTCCCCTTTCTCCTTGTTTCTGGTGTAGCCCTCCTACCCCATCCCTCCTGTTCATAATCCTTGCAGTTACTGTATTACAGAGATTTATCTTTGAGTGTCTCTAGGTGGGCTGGGTGGGAGCCACCTATTAGGGAGTACATACGGTGCTTAATTTTCTGGGTCTGGGGTACTTCACTCAATATAATTGTTTCTAATGACATCCATTTCCCGGCAAATTCCAGTAATTCATCATTTTTGATGGCTGAGTAGTACTGTATTGTATAGATGTACCACAGTTTCCTTATCCACTCGTCAACTGTTGGACATTTGGATTGATTCCATGACTTTGCTATTATAAACAGTGCTGCTATGGACATGGTTGTGCTTCTGCTATCGAGGTGAATTTTACAGCAGTGAATTCTTGAGTGTGGCAGCCCTGTTATGAACACAGACTACTGTCTGACTCCATCCCTCCCTCCCTCAGATGCTTACATTCTCACTGGCCCCTCTTCAGCAAGGTTCCCTGAACCTTGAAATGGGAAGTGATTTTGATGTCTTATATAGAGCTGAGCACTGCACAGCCACTTATTCTCTTCTTTGTGGTCAGTTCTGGCTCTCTGCATTATACACCCTCCATTGCAAAATGCTGCTGCTTAGAACTTCTCTAATACGTATGGGTATAGTGATATGCATTTAGATGGTTATTTACTGTCAAGTACTTAGAATAGCACTAAGATGTTTGCTCCCACTTAGAACTGGGTTTCTTAAGTGACAATGGCTCTTGCCACAAACAAAAATGGAATCTTCCACGTGATCTTTAAAAAAAAAAATAGTCCATGAGAGTTGTTTCCCAGAGGAAAGAGTGTGCAGAGAGATTTGGGAAACTTATGAAGTTTCTTTAGGTTTCCTCCTGATGATCAAAAAGGGTCCATGAAGAATTCTTGCTATACGGTCTCCCAGCCCCCACAGGAAACTGAATTATACAGGGAATCAAGGTGAAATCGAACAATTTCCTTAACAAGTAGCTCAGGGAATTGACTTGTTATTGTAATTCTAAATATTCCCTCAGTTCCTATCATTTATTCTCCTACCGTAGGTTCCCCTGGTCTTTGGGTCAGAAGGATACCTTCATGTGAATGAGGCATCCTTCTGGCCCAAAGAGCATTTCCCAGAAACAAAGTTGGGAAACTGAACCAGGATAAGGAATGTCTGAGTGATCAAGTCCGGAAGACGCACTATAGCCCGGTAAGTGATGGGAAAGGAGAGAGGGGTGATGGTAGGTGAGTGAGGGGCAGATTCTGTTATCTCAGAGATGTGAAAGACTCCATTTGTTCAAACCCCCACCCAGTTATCAAGCCTTTTCCAAAAGCCATTACTTGTAACATTACCTTCTGGTAACATTTTCTTAGTTATTATGACTGTGTGTGCATACACAGGCATGTTGTGGCGTGAATGTGGTAAAGAGGGGGAGGAAAGAACTTCCCCCACAGGTTTTACTCAAATAAAACTTGTGCCATTTTAGAGTCACTTGAGCCATTAGCTGCCTTCCCTTCCACAGACCTTACAGGTGCCTTAACGATAAAAGAGAATATTTATTTTTACACTTAAATTGAAAAGCTATGCTTATACCTTCTGGTCTCAGATAAGCTACTGGTGACAAAAAGAACCAATCCAAATGGTTTCAAGTATCTTGAGTGGGTCTGTGAATTTTCATGTCATTTTTGCCTACAAGTATGAATATCCAATCCTAGGATAATCTCATTGATGTGAGAATACTTAGTCCAAGTGGGAGGGTCCATTATCTGGGGAGATGGATAAGACAGGGAGAGATAATTCAACATTTTAGCAGACAGACATGCTGACTAATGAGATAGTATGCTCCTGTGTTAGCTTTTGTGTGGATCTGGTGTGGACGCTCCTATGGCCCTGATTTTGGAGGACCTTCCCTGCTGATGATGTGTAATCAAGAATCATAAACTAAAATATTCCCTTCCATAGTTTGGTCCTGAGGTCATATGAGCAACATGAATAGCTACAACATTCAGAGAGTTGCCATCTGAAAAGGCAGTGAATCAGCACCCAAAGATCCATCTTCCATCTGCTTACCTAGAGAGTCAATAGATTCTAATATACAGGGAAACAAAGACAATCAGTTCATAGTTCACTTTTGTCCATTAGACAGATATTCAGTCTTGTTTCTGAGTAGTGCTTTCTTCTCTCTCTCTTTCTCGCTCTCTTTCTGTGTGTTTCTCCCTTTTTCTCTGTGTGTGTGTTTCTCTGTGCCTCTCTCCTCTCTCTCTCTTCCTCTCTCTCTCTCTCTCTCTCTCTCTCTCTCTCTCTCTCTCTCCCCCTCTCCCCCCCTCTCCTATCTGTTTGTGTGGCCAGGGAGGATGCACATGCATCAAGGACACCGCATCATGGATTCCTCCTGAGCCTCCAATGTGGAAGGTAACTCAGAACAATTCATAAAATGAGCAGTGTGTCCCTGTAGATTCCCTCCCACAGACTGAAGGATAAAAGCACTCTAACATAGACTCCAAAGTGTTTCTGTCCACGGTGTAACCAGGAACCTTCAAGTTCTTTCCTGGCACTTTAATTTTGTGGTTTCCAAACAAAATTTGGAAACAGAAATTTGTAAAGGAAATAGATTTGTGCAGAGTTCAGTCCGTTGAAGGGGGAATGAGGAAGAAGTGTAGTGTCCTCCCCACCATATCTGTGGTGACCCTGACAATTTACAGAAATTTACATGAGATGAAAGCTAGAAAATGCAAAAATTTCATTGTAAGACAGGAAGATAAAAGATTTACAGCTGAGAGAGTCTCTTTGTTTCTCAAAGTTTCTCAAAGTTGTTCATCCTTAGGTTACCTTTCACTATCTCTGCTCTGTTGCAAAACAGATTGTTCTTTTGTCTTCATTTCATTTTGGTTGGGTTTGCTTTCTCAAGCCCAGACCTCAGGAAAACATAGGTAGATATTAGACATTCCACTTTAAAGAATTTCTTTTCTTTTTTCTTTTTTCTCTTTTCCTTCTCTTCTTCCTTCTCTCCTTCTTTTTCTCCTTCCTTCTCTCCTCTCCTTCTCTCCTCTCCTCTCCTTCTCTCCTTCTCTCCTTCTCTCCTTCCTTCCTTCCTTCCTTCCTTCCTTCCTTCCTTCCTTCCTTCCTTCCTTCCTTCCTTCCTTCCTTCCTTTCTTCCCTCCCTCTCTCTCTCTTTCTCTCCTTCCCTCCCCTCCCTTCCCCTCCTCTCCCCTCCCCTTTCCTCCCCTCTCTTCCCTTCCCCTGTCTCTCCTTCCTCCCCTTCCTTCCCCTCCCCTCCTTTCCTTCTTTGTGTACACCTGTAGAGGCCCAAAAGTGACATTAGAAATCATCCTGAATTGTTCTACCTTCTTTTTTCTTTGTTCTGGAGTTTCCCAAGCTCCACTTTTTGTAAGATATTTACCCCAGAAATGACCACACCACAGACTAAATGGAAGTTTTAATGGAATTCCAGAACAGCAAGGTCAGTTTTGGGAAAAGGGAAAGAATGGGTGGGTTTCAAAGCCCAGGATTGGCACGTGGTTCTACACACACACACACACACACACACACACACACACACACACACACACACACACATGCGCACACGCACACACACACGAATACACGCACAATTGAATAATAATAGTAATAAAAAGCCCAGGATTGGTAGGTGGGCTGATGGGACAGGGTCTGGGTGGAGTCTTTCCCTCTTGTAAGTTGATACCCCAGTTGTCTGCCCAGTCCAGGAAGTGAGCTCAGTAAGACAAAGTGACCATCACCATATCCACTTAGCGTTTTTATATGGGATGTGGCAATGTGACTTCAGGTTCTACGGTTTTCAAGGCAAAGGCTTTAACCCCTAAGCCGTCTTCCCAGTCCAAGATTTTCTTTTCCTTCTGGTCACTGAGATGACTCAGTGGACAAGGTACTTGCTCATAAATCTGGAAGCCTGAGTTCAATCCCCAGAAGCCCACATGGTGGAAGAAGAGAGAACTGACTTCTGAAAGCTATTCTCTAACTTCAACCTGTGCATGTACAAGTCTGTCTGTCTGTCTCACTCTTTCTCTCTCTCATTTTTATATTTATCAATTTATCTTCATATGTGAGAGTATATACACATATAGAGGACAATTTTGATTACTCAGAATTCTGAGTATTCAGTTCTTTCTTTTTATCCTATGGGTTCTGGGGATTGAACTCAGATCTTCAGACTAGATGGCAAGTTCTTGAATCCACTGAGCCTTCTTCCCAGACCCAAGATGACTGGTAAAGTTCTTTATCCCTAAGACTATTCTTTTTTTTAATAGATTAAGACAAAATTCTTTTGCATTATTTCTTTTGAAGATCTCCTTCAAACTTGACTCTTGCCTGCATATTTAGTACACTGATATTGCAATGAATTAAAAGTAGTGGTCCTCTGATTGCTGAAAGAAGGGGCACAAATAACTTCCTTTTTTTGTTTAAAAATTTTTTTTATTTATTCAGTTGTGCGTGTGTGCGCATGTGTGTGTGCGTGCGTGTGTGTGTGTGTGTGTGTGTGTGTGTGTGTGTGTGTGTAGAACCACAGACGAATTCAGGAACCACCATGGACCGCCTCCACCTCCTCCTTGTTTACTCTGCCCCGGGATTCACAGGCTCCGCCCTATCAGGACAGGAAACGCAGGCCGCCCCTGCTTCCGCCCGGCGTCTACACGGGGGTGGAGGGTGGGGGATGGGGGGGTGGGGTGTTTAGGATCGGAACTCAGGACCTTCTGCCTGCAAGGTGGAGGCTTAACCCCTGAGCCACCTCTCCAGCCCCATAATAAAAAAAAAAAAAAAAAAAAAAATGGAGTTTCTAGTGTGTTCAACAACTCATCTGCCTATTGATTTTGGCAGGAAAAGAACAAAGGCAGAGCACAGGTGTCCAGAACAATGGTGATTTCATTTAAGAAGAAAATAGATTTTTAGATTGTAATCCACTGATCTTTCCAATGCCTGGAAGGGTAAATACTGCTTGTTCTAATAATAATTGTTCTATATCAGAATCCAAACAAACTTGATGTAAACATAGCTCCCAACACAACCATGTTGATTATTTACTAGCACATAACTCCCATGTGGTCTCCTTTTCATTTTTTTCTTTTGATTTTTTTCTCTTTAACTTCTATTTATTCATTTTTCTTTTTGAAATAAGGTCTCATAGGTCGTAAGCTGACCTCAAACTTGCTATGCATTTGTGGGTGACACTGAGCTTCTAATCCTTCTCCCTCCACCTCCTGAGTGCTAAGATGACAGTCAACATGCTAGAAGTTTATATGGTGCTGGAAATCAAACCCAGGGCTCTGTGCATGCTAGGCAAGCATGCTGCCCACTGAGCTATATCCAAAACCACCTATTGTCACTTTTAACAATGAAAGGAAGATTTTATACATTGGAAAACTTGCTCACAAAACCCTAATGAAAAATTGATACCTATCTGATTCAAACCAAAATCTGCCTCTCTTTTCATAATTATGCACATAATAGTTGCATACATTTTTGAGTTGAGTATGATTTTCCATACCCATTCATGATATGTAGTGATCAGATAATGGTAATTGCCCTATCCATCACCTCAAACATTTATCATTTATTGCATTGGAAATATTTAAAAATCCCTTTTATAGCTATTTTGAAATATATATAACAATTTATTGCTTAGGACAACTTTTAGAAGTCTCTTCTCCTCTTCCACTATGTGGACTCCAGGGATTGAACTCAGGTCTCTAAATAATACGCCAAGACCCCTTTACCCACTGAGCTATCTTGCCAATTCACCAGCTTTTCTCCTACCTTCTCACCTCTCCTCTTTCCAAACATCTGTTAATTGTTATGCTACTATTTAACTGACTAGTTTCTGCACATTACTGAGAATCCTGTAGCATTAGTCTCTCTGTGCCTAGTTTATTTCACTTACCACAACATTGACCTGCTTCATACATGTTGCTGCAAATGACATGAATTTATTCTTTTTTAAAGTCAAATAATATTTAATTCCTCAGTTTCTTTACTTACTCATTCATTACCAGCTATGTATGTATCTTTCAAAGACCTTACCTTTTTGCAGATATTTTTTCTTGTTTGACAGCTTCATACAGGCATGTAATGAATTTTATTCATTTTCACACATGCCCCAATTCCCTTTTCTCATTCCTTTCCATCTCACACTGAAATCCTTCTTCCCAACACGTCTCCCTCAAACTTTCATATCTTCTTTCTATGCATAACCCTTGGACTTTAGTTATAATTTATTGCCTAATCGTGGGTAGGATGTTATTTACTGGAGCAAGAAATGATGGTGAACTCCTGATCCTCTTGCTTCTGCCTCCCGAGTACTGTGACTACTGACACGTGTCACCATACTTTGCTATATTTGTGAGTGCGTGAGTGTTGCATGTATGTGTGCAAGTGTGTGTGTTTCAGTAATAGTCACTTTGATCTCTTCATGTTTTATTGTTTTATTCTTTAATAAGTAGCAATTTTATTTATGTATGTATGTGTGTATGTGTACAAGAGGGCACTTGAGTGTGTGTGTGTGTGTGTGTGTGTGTGTGCTTGTGGAAGCGCAAGGGTCACAGCATGAATCTTCCTGGATTGTTTTACCTCCTTACTGCTTTACTCTAGGGTTTCCTAGGATCCATCTTCCAGGGCTAGTAATACATGCATATCTGCCTGGCATTTTTTACATGGGATCTAGGGATCCAGACTTAGGTCTCTTTGCTTTCAAGGCAAAGACTTTAACCCCTGAGCCAACATCCCAATCCATAAGCAATAATTTTAAATTTCTATCAACTTGTAAAATGATAATGTCATAGTAACAATTTCATACCTCTCTATCACGCACTTTGGTCAGACTGAGATGGTATTTGATTGTAGTTTTTATTTGCACTTGGTGGCTACTATATTTTCATATTTATTGGTTGTCTTGTATGGAAGTCTACCTTCTATGCCTGCACATTCTAAGTAACATTGCTATGTACTTATGACTCAGTAATTCTTTTATGATATTTCTCTTTACATATGACCACTTTTCACTGATAAATAATTTTTGAGACCACTTGACCCATTTCCTGGGGTTCATCCTTCAGTAATTCTTTCTGCGATAACCACACTTGATCCATTTTCTTGATATTTTCACAAGAAGGAAATATTCAGGGAACAGCTTCTGAAATTTATCTTTGAAGGCTTTGTCAATGGTTCAAGATGCCATTAGGACAAGCTCTGGGTTCTTGTTATTTGTATGAAACAGGGACATTTTGGTGAAAAAGGTGTCACTATATTGAACAGAATACTGCATGTCTAACTCCAGTGCTTCTATGCCCTAATGCTAGAATTAATTGTTGAATTATGCAAAGAGAGGTATTTCTTATATTACCATGTGAATTTGCAATAGCATTAAAATAAAGTACTTTAATGAGTATAGAATAGTCAATGATATTTGATTAGGTTAGCAAAGGTTCAATTTTAAATCTCAATTGAGTAGATTCTACATGAGAGGAACATGTCTTTATAGATATTTGTATTTGATTGGCATCAAAATTTGAGACTGTGCTGATGAGTTCTTTTGCATTGTTGCAGCAGTGTGTCCTAGTATATTTTAAGAAACTACCAAAGAACATATACTTAAATATCTGATTATTTGAATAATGCAGAATATTCATAGACTATGGAACAAACATATCTCCATGCTTGATATTTTCAGAATTACTAGCATTCTAAAGACAAACCACTAAAATTCTCACAATCAATCTAAAAGATTTCTGAGAGTCCTGGGATAGCATGTAGTTCTTTAAAAAAAAAGACAAAAATCAGATTTGAACAAACCTGAGTTTGTATCTTGATTTTACCCACCTGAAATCTCCACATCTCTCTCTCTCTACCTACCTACTTCATCTTTAACATTCTTTCATCTTTTAAAATTAGCATATATCAAAATTACATCTTGTCATCACATGTATAAAGTGCTTAATAGATAGGAAATGATCAAATAGTTTTAAAAATTTTTTTTAAATTGTTTTGTCAATTGTGCGTGTATGCGTGTGTGTGTATGTGTGTGTGTGTGTGTGTGTGTGTGTGTGTGTGTGTGTGTATGTATGTGTGTGTGTGTGTAGAACCACAGACGAATTCAGGAACCACCATGGACCGCCTCCACCTCCTCCTTGTTTACTTTGTCCCGGAATTCACAGGCTCCGCCCTACCAGGGCCAGAAACACAGGCCGCCCCCACTTCTGCCCGGTGTCTATAGGTGGGGTCTAGGATCTGAACTCAGGACCTTCCGCCTGTAAGGCAGAAGCTTAACCCCTGAGCCACCTCTCCAGCCCCCAAATAGTTTTTAAAAAGGAGAAATGGTAGTATTCCAGAAATAGTTCTAAACCCCCTTTAGAACTTTATTCTAAAGACTCCCACCTCCATACACCTATGTACTTCTGCCTGGCCAACAACACCCCTGTGATGCTGGCAAATATCTAAACCAAGAGCAAGTCTGATGTTCTGGCTTTAAAATGTAAGGTAACATGTGTCATTGATCAATGGTTGAAGGTATTATAATTAGTTCAGGTAAGAACCCAGATGGGAACTTATCTTCTGATATCTCCATAGGATCCATGTAACTTCCTCTTTGAATGCTTCCAGAAGAACAATGCCTGTGGAACCACATAACCAAACCAGTGCCTCTGAATTCATTCTCCTGGGGCTTTCAGAAAAGCCAGAACACGAGACAGTCCTCTTTTCTCTCTTCTTGTGCATGTACATGGTCACGGTCATAGGGAACTTGCTGATCATCCTGGTCATCAGCTATGACTCTCACCTACACACACCTATGTATTTCTTCCTGGCCAACCTCTCCTTGGTTGATTTCTGCCTGGCCACCAACACTGTCCCTAAGATGTTGGCAAACATCCAAACCAAGAGCAAGTCTATCTCTTACCCTTGCTGCCTGACCCAGATGTACTTTTTCCATTTCTTTGGCATCATGGACAGTGTCTTGATAACAGTGATGGCTTATGATAGGTTCGTGGCCATTTGTCACCCTTTACATTATACCACCATCATGAGCCCGCGCCTGTGCGGACTACTGGTTGGTGGCCCCTGGGTGTTGTCCTGTTTCATTTCACTCACTCACATCCTCCTGATGGCACGCCTGGTGTTTTGTGGCAACAATGAGCTGCCCCACTACTTCTGTGACCTCACTCCTCTTCTGAGGCTGGCATGCACAGACACCACAGTCAACAAGATATTCGTGTTCATTGTGGCAGGAATGGTGATAGCCACTCCCTTCGTCTGCATCCTGGCCTCCTACACACGCATCATTGTGGCTATCATGAAGGTCCCCTCTGCTGGCGGTCGGAAGAAAGCTTTTTCTACCTGTAGCTCCCACCTCTCTGTGGTAGCCCTTTTCTATGGGACCACCATTGGAGTCTATCTGTGCCCCTCCTCTGTCCGTACAGCTGTGAAGGAGAAAGCTTCTTCTGTCATGTACACAGCAGTCACCCCCATGCTGAACCCCTTTATCTACAGCCTGAGGAACAGAGACCTAAAGGGGGCCCTGAAGAAGTTCACCAACCAAAAAATCACCTCATCCTCTTGACCTTCAGGGTTCCAAGGACATAAAATCTAAAACCTGAGGTCTGGAATTTCTCGGGTGGAAACAGTAACTAATTTGGATTCAGAATCAAATAGGCACAGAAGATAATTTCTGGAAGGAATGGTATCTATTGCCTTAAATACTAGAATCAGCAAGAGTCTATCTCAGTAAGACTCACACTGTCTTTCCAGAAAGAAAAGATGAGTCCTTCCAGATTGTATTTCTCTGAGTCAGTATCCATTTACAAACACGACCATATATTGCTTAATAACTGGGATATGTTTTTATAAACACATCAATGCGTGATGTCATTGTTGCAGAAATCAAAGTGTATTTTCAAAAACTTAGATAACATCAGTCCATAATTTGAAATGGTTTCTTTTTTTTTTCCTTTTTTTTTATTAAAATTTTAATTATACATTTTAAAAGTTTTTACCAGTTCCCTCTCTCCCCCCTCCTCCCCCTTGAAATGGTTTCTTGAAGCAATACAGAGTTATGTCAAGGGTGGAGATGCACTTCATTGATAAAGCACTCAGCATGTCCATAGCCTTGGACTGGATATACTGTACATTCTAAAAACCAATGAGGACTAGAGATAAGGCTTATGGATAAAGAACTTTTTGTTCCAAAACAAGGTCTGAAGTTTGAAGCCTCAGAACCCACATAAAACCTGACGCAGTAGTACACATGTGTAATCCCAGAGTAACTCAGACAAGGTTGAAGGTGAGGATCAGCAACCAAAATTGTCCTCTGGTCCCCACACTTGTTTGGTTTCACATGCTCACTCATACATACACACATATACATATATACACACTGATATGCATGCATGCATACACATCCTGCACACGGTATGCTGTGAACACACATGTGAACATACAGGCACACATCACACATACATCACTACTACACATATATGAACATTCACATGCACAAACTTGTGAACGCACATATACATATCCATATAATATGTAAATGCACCCACATCACATTACACACATTCTTGTGTACCTGTACACACACACGCACACATTACACACACATTATTCAGTCACACAAACTCTCTCATTCACATAAAGCATACACATACTTTCCTCCTAAGAACCAGGCAGTTAACTTCAACTCTGAGGAACCAAAATCAGGAGACTGTTCATGAATATATGCTTACTGTGATTCCTAAGGGACTGAAAGGAAATGTAAGAGAGAAAGCTTCTAGGAAGTAACAAGAAAGAAGAAAAGTAGATTCATGCCATGACTGAAAGACAGGAATCTCTACCTATCGGTGCAGCCCTTCATTGCCAGGGGTAAAATGCCAATTGATTGAGTCATGAGTCTCCAAAGCAGAAGGTTGAAATGTGTCTCCATGGACCTGACTGTAGTAGCACTTCCTGGGAAGGAAGCAGCGAGGAATAAATGTTGGTGCTTGGCTCTTTGCCTTCTTTTTGCTCAGTGTGGGTTGTCACCCCATGGAGTGATACTCCCCACAGTTAAGCTGGATATCCCATGTCATTGAACCTGGTCTAGACAATTCTTCCCTAGCAGAATCAACGTCTAATATAATCTGAAGGCATGCCCAGAGGATAACCTTATCTAGATAATCCTCAAATTATGCCTGAAGACTAACCTTAAAGACTAGCCTTGCTCCTGAATAGCCAGAATAAGGGGCACAAGTGTTTCTTTAGAAGATTTTCAACCTGGGCTGGGGAGATGGTTGAAGACTTAAAGTCTTTGCCTCACAAGCAAAAGGACCCGAGTTCAGATCTCCAGATCCCAAGTAAAGCAAATGCTCGGCAGATGTGCCATGGGTCTATAATTCTGGTCCTGGAAGGAGGATCCTGAAAAACCCCAGAACAAAGCAGTAAGTTTTCAGAACAATCCAGTGTGGTTCCCAATTTCACCCTTGGGGCTCCACAGGTACACACACTTAAGTGCCTTCTTGTACACATATACACTCACACATGCAACATTCATCATGTTAGATAAAGAGAAAGCAGTGGTCCTTGCTAATAAGATCCTTTATTAGAATAGAGTGACTGGGGGGGGTCATGGTTTGGCCTAAGGCCGGGGAGGGGGAAAGAAAATTCAGTCAGGAATGAAAGCCTCAAGTAGGAGGGGCAATTGATAATGTCACAGGCAGAATTCTGGCAGAGAGGTTCTCTGAAGTCCCACAGGTAAAAGGGAGAAGTGACACTTTTAGCCTTTCAAGTATGGTGGAGAGTTTTGGATCACATGACACAGGTATGTATGCCTGGGGTCAGGAAAATACTGGCCTGGACAGTGGGAAAAGGAAGCTGCAGAAGTTCCAGAAGGATGAGGCCTGGTTTCTATGAGATGTATCTACAGCCGCTATGATCTAATACATCTCTGCTAGTCCCATCAGAGTTAGGATACTTGATAAAGGTATTTGAGATAAGAAAAGGTTATAAACTCACAGCCAGTCTTCTCTGGGTAAGATGTCTGTCATTTCCCTGTTAACAATGAGAAGGAAATGCAGAGTCAATCACAAGGGTGGAAAAAGAAGAGAGGTTGCTGCAGGTGAACTTGCCATGAGTAGACTGTAGCTCAAACCTAATGAGTGACAGAGGACATCTGATACCAATATGCTGCTTCTGTGTGTAGGAATTTGGTTGGACCTGAAAAGGGGGCAGCAAGATACAGAAGACACCAAAATCTGAAGGTTTTGAAAAGGAAGAGAGTAGGGGGTAGGAGCAGGAGACATTCCACCTAGACATTAAGCAAAAGTAGAATACCCAGGCTTATCTCCTATAAAACCTTCATTCGCTTATCAAACTCTGGGTTCAAAGAGCAGGTACAAATAGAATGCTACTTTTAGAAACTGCTGGATATCAGAGAGGCAAAGCTTCTATACTCTATGTTTTACTGACTGGTGGGTGATTTTCACTTTGGTGGGTACCAAGATACTTACTAGTGTAAGAGTCCTAGGGAACCAGTGGATTACACATGAAGGGAAATGTGGGAGAGTGAGGGAAACTGGCTGAAGAAAGGACATGTGGGGGCGAGATGTCATGAAGGTTGGGGGTAGTTTGTGGGTGAGGCAAACACATTGACTCTACTGTTAATATAATTTTAAAATAAAAATGTGAAAAACAGAAGATTTGGTTACAGAAGAAATGTCCAGGTTGAAAAGTTAAGAGAGTCATATACACAACTATGTATTAATGATTGAATAAGACAATGAAAAAGAAATCTTGCATAAACCAGATGTCAGAAGAGATTGTTGTGCATCTTTCAAGTTGTCCCAATTCTAATGTCAACCATGGACTCTCACTCCAGTTCTGTAGCCATTGACAAAGAGACAAGGATGTTGATAAAGAAAATGAACTAGACAAAGAATTGAAATAATTATTTCTTTAAGAAATAAAGCAAGCCTGAATGTTTGTTGTTATTCTTTTAATGTTTCATGTATGCATATAGTAAATTTATGATATTTCCACCCTTTATCCCCAATCCCATTCCTCTCCTTTCCCCATTGCAACCCTTCTGCTTCCCTGCCATTCTTCCTCCTATTTTTGTTGTCTTTTTGCATATATGGTCCATTGGGTTTCACCTGGTTTGCCTTTGAAGACATGTGCCTGAATACTTGCTGGAGCATCAATCACACATCAGTAGGTAGACCATTAAGGAAAGCATCTTCCAAGCCCCCACCCATCAGTCTTAACCTTCATCAGTCTCTCAGGGAGTTATGTAGCCTCTTTCCAGGGTGAGAGGTTGATAGGACAATTTCCATGCAGGTCTTGTGGGAATATACATAGTTGAAATGAATTCATAGTTGTCTAGCCCTGTCATGTTCAGAAGATAATGTCTGGCTTGACCCATGCCTCCCTTCAGGCTCTGACAGGCTTACCACTCCCTCTTCCTTGATGTTTTCTTATTTTTGTAGTGGGGATGCGGGGGGGGGGCATGTGTTTTTAAAAAATCACACAAAAAGCTTTCTTGGAAACTATCAAAATATTATCTAAGCAAAACATAAGACAGTTTCCAAGATAGACATTGATCTTAGGCAGGACAATGTAGTTGAAAGTCCCTTTCACCTTTAAACCAACTAAGAAACACTGTGTTAAGACCTTGCATTAGCATACATGCCTATATTACTTTGGTCAAGATAAGCATTTTGTGAAGGAAAGAGACTTTACACATCCACCGAATGCTTATTTGAAGTTCAAATAAAGCAGTGCTCTCCAACGGTAGATGACACTGAGCGCTACATAACTATGATAAACTTTCATTTATAAATAAGCCAAATAAGAAATGGATAGTCACATCTGATACAGAGAGAGGCCACTCCATTCGAAAAAAGGCTGGAAAACTAAGCCCAAGTGAACTGTCCAACAAACAGTGTCCAGGAGCACAGAACAGAAATTGCAAACTATTAGCTTTGGAATGCTGTAACCTGATGCTACAGAGCCCCAACCCCTGCCATGATTCACTTTGCTCTTATTTGCATGGATGTTATCTGTGTGGCACAAATTACAAAACTAGAAATCCTTGTGCACTGGGGCTCACAGTAACTTCCCTGCACCATACACCAGCCAATCTGGACTGGACTCATCACACTATGAGAGTAACAATATCAGGATGATGCATACATGAAACTCTCCATTGCCACAGCAGGATTTCTTGCAAATGGACTGGTAAGCTTATTTACTTCTACAAAGTAAGCAATTTAGAATGATCTGTTTATTTATTAGGGGCAATGTAGTTGGTTCTCTGACAATGTAATAGTACTCTATAATTCTGCGTCTAAGGGAGCATCTCAGGCTGAAATTTACAGTCACTCTTGGACTCTATAAGCATATACCTATATTCATGTCAACACACATGCATGTGCAAAAGAACAAAAGCAAATAGCAATTTCCTTCCAGTTGAAAATTCAGTTACAATTCAGAGGCACTCTAACCATTATGAAAGAGGCTCTTGTTCAGGATTCTTGTTCCAAACTCTCTTTCCAACTCCACTTTTCTGCTTCCCTAAAACCTCCCTGCAGTGGAGTCGTTCTTCCTAGGCCCTGTGTGTCTGTAACCACCACACTTTAACTGATGATTCTCTGTAATCATGTAATCTATCCATATTGTCAAAAATGCTCTGTCCTTTTTGCTCCTGAGGAAGGCCACTAGGCCACACCTCAGGCCCCAGGTCATCTGCACACCCCACTAGCCACTCTGCCTTTCTGCCCAGATCCCAGACCTAGGTAAAGTCCCTAGACCACAACCCAGGCCCCAAGTCATCTGTGAACTCCACTAGTAGACAGTCTGACTTTCTGGTTCTGGGGAAGGCTGCTAGGCCAGACCCCAGGCCCCAGGTCATCTGCATGCCCCACTAGCCACTCTGCCACTCTGCCTCTCTGCCCTGGACCCTGGACCCACTAGTGGCCAGCTTACCTTTCTGGTCCAGACCCTGGAAGACTCACTGCTCCTCATAATTCAACAGAGGCCAGAGAAAACCCAAGAAATGGGCTAGGGGACCAACACCATTCATCTGAAGTCTTCTAAAATCATCCCATCATACAGGACAGAATCTTCACATCCAGCTCTAAGATAAGTAAACCCTTTTTACCACCCTATTCCTCTCAATTATTAGTCACCATAGTTTAACATTGCCATATAGCCACCCAAAAAGCTCATACAACTTCAGGGACTATACCATTCACCCTCACATACTGCCAAGGAATTAAACCTAAAAAGTGTACTACCATACTAATCTTCAATCCATGTCTACTAAACCTTCCTTAATGATGTACTAACAGTCCATTAGCCTCATCTATGAAATAACACCAACACCAGACAGGCATACCAGTTCAGCCAAAAAACATACAAAAACAAAAATAAGGGCATAAGAAGTAAAACAAAAATGCCCAGATCACAGTGCAAATCCATGAGAAACAGAAACCAAGACAATAAATCTCCTACAAAAAGAATCAACCCTGTAATGATGGAATCCAACCAGAATAAACTCACAGAAAATAGCCAAGAGAGTCATAGGCAAGATAATGATTTTCAAAGCCCTGTCTTTACTATGATCAAAACAATGAAAGAGGAAATCTGGGAGGAGTTAAATAACTGCATCAACCACTTTGAACAGGAGCACAACAGGCACTTGGAGGAGATGAGAAAAGCAGTTGAAGAAACAAAAATAAGCATAGAGCAGTTAAAACAATCTTAAGCAGAGTTTAAATTGAACTAAAAAACAAGGTATCTTCAACCCAGAACTCAACAGAGAGTCTTATCAGCAGAACTAGTGAGGCAGGAAATAGAATATCAGATCTTGAAAACAAAGTGGAAGACCTAACCAGTTCAATGGAAGAGGTCGTTAAAGCCAAAAAGATACTTGAGAGAAATATGCAAGAGTTATTATGGGACACCTTGAAGAAGCCTAACATGCACATTCATGGAATATCAGAACAAGAATCCCGAAACACCACACCCGAAGAAAATTTTCAAATTATCATAAAGGGAAACTTTCCTCATCTAAAGAAAGAGAGGCCCATCTAAATACAAGAGGCATTCTGTACCAAAATAGAAACTCGCCATGGCAAATAATAGTCAAAACACTAGACAAGACTGTCTTCTCTCACCACTTCTATTCATTATTGTACTTGAAGTCTTAGCTAGAGCCATAAGAACATAGGGGGAGATAAAAGGGATTCAAATTGGCAAGGAAGAAGTCAAGAGATCTCTGTTTGCAAATGAAATGATCGCATACCTGAGTGATCCTAAAAACTCTACCAGGAAACTCCTGGAACTAATACAGAAGTTCAGCAGAGTGGCAGGTTATAAAATAAACATCCAAAAATCAGTGGTCTTCCTACATACCAAGGATGGAAAAAAACCCTAAGAGAAACAATCCCATTTACTATAGCCCCTAAAAATATGAAATACCTTGGTACAAATCTAACCAAAGAAGTGAGAGACCTTTATAATGAAAACTTTAAAACCCTAAAGAAAGAAATTACAGAAGACACCAGAAGGTGGAAAGACCTCCCATGCTCCTGGAACGGCAGAATCAACATCATAAAAATGACCATCCTACCAAAGGCAGTATACAGATTCAACGCCATACCAATGAAAATCCCAAAGCAATTCTTTAAAAAAATTGACCAAACAATCTCAAAGTTCATATTGAAGCACAAAAGGCTCAGGATAGCAAAAACAATCCTGAGTACTAAAAACATTGCTGGAGGTATCACCTTATGAAATCTTAATCTATATTAGAAATCCACAGTAATAAAAACAGCCTGGGACTGGCTCCAAAATAGACACACAGATCAATGGATAAGGGTTGAAGACCCAAATATAAGCCCATACAACTACAGCCATTTGATCTTTGACAAAAGGGCCCAAAAAATTCAATGGAAAAAGAGCAGCATCTTCAACAAAGAGCAGCATCTTCAACAAACGGTGCTGGCAAAACTGGATCTCCACATGCAGAAGATTAAAGCTGGACCCGTACTTGTCACCATGCACAAAAATCAATTCCATGTGGATCAAGGACCTCAATATTAGGCCAGAGACTATAAAAACCCTAGTTGAAAGGGCAGGGAACTCCCTCGAGCTGATTGGGCTAGGCCAACAGTTCCTAAACAGAAATCCAATAGCAACAGTCAGTAGAATCAACTCTCAACAAATGGGATCTTATGAAATTAAAGAGCCTCTGTTCAGCTAAAGAGATACTAAACCGAGCAAAAAGGCAACCCACAGAATGGGAGAAAATCTTCACTAACCACATATCTGATAGAGCTCTATTATCCAGAGTGCAAAGAACTTAAAAAACTAAACACCAAGGAGATAAATGGCCCAATTAAAAATGGTCCTCAGAACTCAAAAGAAACTTTACCAGGGATGAAATTGAAATGTCTAACAAATATCTTTTAAAAATGCTCCACATCCCTTTTGCTCCGGCCTGGACCAGGGCAGACTCCCTGCTTCTCCAGAGGTGACTTTCAGTACCATCAGGATACAGCCAAGGGCGGTGTTGAAACAACAAAACTGAAAATAACAACAAACCATAATTCAGAACACCAAAGACCCTCCATTAATCACCTGGAACCAGACCAGCCAAATCTCTCCCCTTCCTAAAGCTCAGGGAAACTTGTGGAAAAGGGGGCAGCAAGATTATAAGAGTCTAAAGATGGGGAAGACCAACGATATGCAAAATTGTAGGAGGAAAGGACCAGGCAGGCCTGTATTAAGGTCTCTGATCAACCATTACTTAAAATACTTCCACCTGGGAAGCATGCCACTCAGGGATGATCTGTATTCTGCATGCGTGAATGCAACTTCCCCAAGCTACACCTCCTGCTGCATCTGGTGCTGACGTCAAACCGCCTGGCTGAGAGGACCAACCTGGTCAGGATGACTCAGCAAAAACTCACACTGAGACTTATGGGAGGTTGGGTGGGGTATATAAGCAGCTTAATATTTACAATAAATGAGCCTGAGAGCCTGCTTTGCCACTCACCTGACTTCCCAGGTCTGCGCTGTTGACCCCCTGACAGCTTATCCCCACCCCCAAGGGTCTCCGTGGGTCCCTGAGACTGCTACACAAGATACTCTACATAAGTTAGGGCTGCAGTAGCCATAATCTGACTTTGCGTGACTTGCACTGTGATTGATGTGTTGATGACCCCTCAAGGTCTAGCATGGTTCACAGGCAGTGGGGTCCTTAGAGTCAAGGGATTAACAGTCATGGTGGTGTTCCCATGCTAGCAGGGAGTCCTTACACCTCACTAGGGTGTAGAACTCAGAGGTTTGGCATTCACACAAGGGGATGCTCCGGGGTTGGGATGAGGGGAGAAGACACTGGGAAAAGGGGAGGGAGAAAGGTAAGGAGAGAGAAATGGGGGAGATTGCAGGGGGATGGGGGTGGTAGTGGTGGAGGGAGGGGAAGGACTGGGGTACCTATTGAGCTTGTATGATTGGAGAAGAAAAATAAAATAAAAAATAAAATGCTCCACATCCCTAGCCATCAGGGAAATGCAAATCTAAAGTACCCTGAGATATCATCTCATCCCTGTCAGGATGGCAAAAACACAACACCAAATGCTGGAGACGATGTGGAGAGAAGGAAACTATCATACATTGCTGGTGGGAATGCAGGCTTCTACAACCACTCTGGTGATCAGTATGGGGATTACTAAAAAAGTTAAAGATTGAAATGTCATATGACCCTGCTATACCACTACTGGGAATATTGCCCCTAATCAGAAATTCATTACAGTGACATGAGCACAACTATATTTATTATACCATTATTTATAATAGCAAAGTCATGGAATCAACACCAATGCCCAACAGTTGATGAGTGGATAAGGGAAATGTGGTAGATTTATACAATGGAATACTACTCAACCATCAAAAAAGATGAATTAATGAAATTTCCTAGGAAATGGATGGAATTAGGAAAAATTGTATTGAGTGAAGTATCCCAGACACAGAAAGTTAGACACAGTATGTACTCCCTAATAAGTGGATCCTAATTCCAAACCCACTTAATGACATATTCAAAGGTAAATCTCTGTAATACCTACTGTAATTACAAAGGATTATAAACAGGAGGGAAAGGGAAGGAGGGACTCAAAAAAGAAAAAAAGGAGAGAGGGGATCGATCATACTTCAGTAGCGAAAATAGGTCACCATCAAGTACTGCTAGTAAGTAGCGAGACAGCTGGTGCAACTCACTCTCATTTCCCTTCCTGGTTACTTGCTACTGATCAGGTTTGTTCTCACCAATCAGGGACGGTATAGGGACTGGCAAATAGACGGTAACCATCTGGCTAATGGGACACTGACCCCCCATATACTGCTGTGTCCTACTCCTATACTTCTATCTACCTTGAGTCTCCTCTTATATTAAGATCTTCATTTATTTATTTTTAATACATTTTTTATTATTATTTCAGCTCATACAAACTTAATAGGAACACCAGTTCCCTCCCTCCCTCCTCCTCCCCCCCCCAACCCCCTGCTCTCCCTCCCCTCACCCCTCCCTCCCCATACCCCCGTGCCTCCCGCCCCAATTCCCAGAGTCCTTTCTTGTGCATGCCTGACTCTCCTCTGGGCCCTCCTCTCCGATGACGTACAAGGACCCAGTGGCATTTCCCTGAACCCTTTCCTGTGTTCCCCTTAAGCATAGGAACACTACTGTGACTGTCAATCCCTTGCCTCCAAGGATCTTGGTGCCTTTAGCAGATTATGCCACTGAATTCTGAATCTTCACTAGGGTGTAAGACTCAGAGGGAAGTTTGGCATTCACACAAAAGAATGCTCCAGGGGATGGTAGGGAGGAAGAGGGAGGCACTGGGAAAATGGGAGAGGGTGAAAGGAAGGGGGGGAGAGAGTGCAAGGGGGATGACTGGGGAGAGGAGGAGGGAGGAAGAGGATCATGGTACCTACTGAGCTTGCATCATTAGGAAAAAAAATGTGGGAATAAAAAGAGAAACATACATGTTTCCTTTTATGCATAGTGTCACAGATTGCCTACATGTTGCCGATAAATTCAGCACCAAAAAGTTTGGGGGTGCAAGGAAGTTTCTCATTATTATCATTACAGTTGTCTGGGTACATTTCTTAGTCCAACTTAATGAAGTGTTCATACCAATATCAGAGACAGAGACAATTGCTCACACCACATCCGTAATAATGCTGAGAGAAGGTCAATCTTCACTTTCCAGACAACACATTTGTCCAATTATGGCAACTCACCAAATCAGCTAAAGAAGTATAGCAGTGGGTTCATGTTCATGGAATTCATTGGTTTGACCAGCTCAGTTCAAGAGCTGACTACCTCAGCTCTGCTGCTGAAAACCGCCCCAGTTTACTAAGCCAACTTCCACCATTTTATCCACCTGCCAGAGAATCATGCCCCCCACCACAGGCTGGTTCTTCCCTATCATCAAAAGCATCTCCCCAAGGCTTGTTCAAGATTTATTCTCAACTACTAATTCTTTACAAATGTCCCCGGAGTACTAGCCTTCAATTGTGAAGTTGATATCTAGAATCCAAAAAAATCTGAAGAGATAGAAAAAACCCCTAGAAGCATAACATAAAGGGTTGAATGCCAAAGACTGGAAATGGGGTACACAGAGATACAGAGATCTAGTCAGGATGCACCAGTTAGGGGCTGGAGAGGTGGCTCAGGGATTAAGCCTCTGCCTTGCAGGCGGAAGGTCCTGAGTTCGGATCCTAGATCCCATGTATAGACGCCAGGCAAAAGTGGGGGCGGCCCGCGTTTCTGGTCCTGGTAGGGCGGAGCCTGTGAATCCCAGGGCAGAGTAAACAAGGAGGAGGTGGAGGCGGTCCTTGGTGGTTCCCGAATTTGTCCGTGGTTGTACACATACACACATACATACACACACATACATATACACGCGGACACATGCATACGCGCACAATTGAATAAATAACAATAACAACAAAAAAGATGCACCAGCTAGAAAAACAGACCAGGGAACCCCTTTCTGACACCCACGCACCAGCCAGGCAGCTGACCTCACATCTCCATGGGTCCCTGTCTCCTTGGGAACCCAGGAAGGCGAAATCAAGCTCCCAACAGCCATTCAGAGCCTGGGAACAGACAGGGCGACCCTTCCCCGCCCCGCCCAGCTAAAGGGATTAGAGAGATTGTGCACATTCGATACTGGTGGAATTCAGCCACCTGGATGTCCTGCCCTGGGAAAGCCGTGTCCGCGGGCCCAGTGAGTGGGCTGCACCCAGGACAAGGAATGGCCCTCGCATCTTCCTGATGTGGTGAATGGCCGGCCGGAGGCAGTGCCCCCTTGGAGGCGGGCAGTGGCTTTTTATGCTGCTAGTGCTGGCATACCTGCTACCCACAGGTAAGGGGCTTCTGGAATGCCAGTCCTTTGGGGGGGAAATTCCATGCACGTTCACTTTCAACCTCACCAGATCTCCACTGCTAGCTTGGGTGTCCGTCCACCTGTCACTCTCCACTGGAGTATGGAGAGGGTCCTGATCCCCTCTCTTCTCCCCATTTGTTCTCTCCCAACATCTCTCCCCATTTTAAAATACTTTATTCATTTACTAGAGGGAGGGGAGAGGGAGAGAGAGACAGAGAGACAGAGAGACAAAGAGAGAGAAGCAAACACACATGCAGCAGAACACAAGTGGACTTCAGAGAATAACGTTTGCAAGTCATTTTTTGCAAGTCATTTCTCTTCTTCCTCCATGTGGGTTCCTGGGATCACACTCAGACCTCCAGGTTTGCACCCTGGTGGTCTCACCTGCTGAAATCTCTGTCTAGACTCAAGCATTATTGATCTACTTCTTGGCACCTCTCTCCCTTTAGCACATGAGAGTCATCAGATAAGTGTTCCTGTGGTGTTTCTGACTGTATCCCTTCTGTAAATATTTCCCTCATAATCTAGGTCCTAAGTGTCAAATGTTATGGGTGGCTGAAAAACCTTGGTCACTTTGACACTTTATTTTTTTTTATTAAAAATTTAATTATACATTTAAAAATTTTTTTACCAGTTCCCTCCCTCCCCCCTCCTCCCCCCAAAACCCCTCCTCCCCCTCCTCTCCCTCCCCATCCCCCAGTGTCTCCCCCCCAATTCCCAGAGAGTCCTTTATTGTGTACGCCTAACTCTCCACTGGGTCCTCCTCTCCGATGACATATAAGGACCCAGTGGCATTTCCATAAGCCCTTTCTCTTGTTCCCCTTAAGCATAGGAGCACTATGGCTGTCAACCCCTTGCCTCCAGGGATCTCGGTGCCCTTAACAGATGCTAGACTTTATGAGGGCAACAGTGCACTGGACATTGCGCAGGGCATGCAAAGTCCCATTATGATTGCTTTGGCCCCAACTATTGTTGAGAATCTTGCAAATCGTTGCTCCTCCCATCCTTTTGCTCTTACACTCTTACCGCCCCCTCTTCCGCAAATGTCCCTGAGCTCCAGGATGAGGAGAGATTAGGCTGGCCTAGTTCTAGGTGATTGATATAGAGTCTCTGAAGTTCTGGATTGTGGTTTGTTGATTTTCTTTTGCAGTTTTGCTGCTCCTGCAATGCCCTTCACTCCATCCTGCTGGGCACTGTATGTCACCCCTTGGCCAGAGACAAAAAGCTGTTAAACTGGAGTCTTGTTATAATAGCACTTTCAAGGGTAGATGTAATAAGAGTAGGAAACCTCAGTGAGGGAGGGGTCCATCACCCATTTGCAAAATGATTACTTTTTATCTGCTAGACTATATGCCCTCCCCTTCTGGTGAGATCAGGAAAGAACGTCTGTGAACTTAACCAGGTTTCTCATTACTTACTTGCAGACCTTGATGGAGGCCTATTTTCTCTGCTGTAACATGGTCCCCTCTCTCCTTGTTTCTGGTGTGGCCCTCCTACCCCATCTCTCTTGTTCATAATCCTTGCAATTACTGTGTTACATAGGTTTACTTTTGAGTGTCTCAATGTGGGCTGGGTGAGTTTGGTACTAGGAGCCACCTATTAGGGAGTACATACGGCGCTTAATTTTCTGGGTCTGGGATACTTCGCTTAATATAACTGTTTCTAATGACATCCATTTCCCGGCAAATTCCAGTAATTTATCATTTTTGATGGCTGAGTAGTACTCCATTGTATAGATGTACCACAGTTTCCTTATCCACTCGTCAACTGTTGGACATTTAGGTTGATTCCATGACTTTGCTATTGTAAACAGTGCTGCTATGAACATGGTCGAGCTTGTGCTATCGAGGCGAACCTCTGCTGCATGGGGGGTTATTCCCAAAAGTGGGATAGCAGGGTCATATGGCATTTCAATCTTTAATTTCTTTAAGAATCTCCAGACGGCTCGCCAGAGTGGCTGTATGAGCCTGCATTCCCACCAACAATGTAGGAGAGTTCCCCTCTCTCCACATCCTCTCCAGCATTTGTTGTTGTTTGTATTGTGGATTTTTGCCATCCTGACCGGGGTGAGATGCTATCTCAGGGAAGTTTTGATTTACATTTCCCTGATGGTGAAGGAAGTGGAGCATTTTTTAAGATATTTGTTAGACATTTTAATTTCATCCCTGGTAAAGTTTCTTTGAAGTTCCAGGGCCCATTTTTTAATTGGGTCAGTGTTTTCTTTGGAGTTTAGTTTTCTAAGTTCTTTGTGCACTCTGGACAGTAGAGCTCTGTCAGATATGTGGTTAGTGAAGATTTTCTCCCATTCTGTGGGTTGCCTTTGAGCTCGTGTTACAATCTCTTTATCTGAACAGAAGCTCTTTAATTTCACAAGATCCCAACTGTTGAGAGCTGGTAGCAGTAACTGTGCCATTGGATGTCTGTTTAGGAACTGTTGGCCTAGCCCAATCAGCTCGAGGGAGTTCTCTATCCTTTCAACTATGGTTTTTAAAGTCTCTGGCCTTAAATCAAGGTCCTTGATCCATTTGGAATTAAGTCTTGTACATGGTGACAAGTATGGGTCCAGCTTTAATCTTCTGCATGTGGAGATCCAGTTTTGCCAGCACCATTTGTTGAAGATGCTGTTCTTTTTCCATTGGATTCTTTGGGCCCCTTTGTCAAAGACCAAATGGCTGTAACTTTGTGGGCTTATATCTGGGTCTTCAACCCTTATCCATTGACACTTTGACACTTTAAACTTAGTCCTTCTGAGCCTCAGTGTTTCCTCATCTGCAAAATGGACTTACTGATATCAACAGATTTGGCTCACAAAGCATGATGGGAATGTTTGGTGGGATGTCAAGGCTACAACTTGATCTACTGTGTCCTGATCAGACACCGATTGAGCTATGATAGGGAAATTTCTATCAACTCCCAATGGAGCCTTCTGTTTTTATTACTGTTTACTTGTTCTACAGACTTATTTCTGGAAGGCGGAAGTGGGGGGGGGACTTATGTGTTTTTTTCCCCCAAATACATCTTGGGGTGAGACAACTATTGCCCGAATTACACCCAGAAGTAAAATAGCAAGAACATTTTATAGAGAGATTTTGATAAAAAGAAGTTGGTTTTAGTTGTGAAATAACTTCTGAAGAATCCCCATATTGCTGGAGCAAAATGTAAATGTAAGATTTTTTGTTTTTTTTGTTTTTTGAGATGGGTAGTCTAGCCTGACCTTGAACCAATTATGTAATGGAGGATGGCCCTTAAACTTCTGATCTTCTTCCTATCTCTACTTTTATGTGTATTTTGTGTGTGTGTGTGTGTGTGTGTGTGTGTGTGTGTGTGTGTGTGTGTATGTGTGTGTGTGTGTACACACTTGTACGCGTCTGGGTCTCTGTGTATTTGGGTCTGGGTCTGTCTATCTGTGTATATGATAAGGCACTGTGTGCTTGTGGAGGTCTGGAATCATCTTGGATTGTTTATACCTCTTTTTGCTTTGCTCTGGGATTTTTTAGGCTCTGCCTTCCAAAGCCAGAAATGCAGGTATTTTTGTATGTGGGATCTGGAATCTGAATTCAGTTCCTTCTGCTTTTGAGGCTGAGTCTTAAACCACAAGCCATCTCTCTAGCTTGCAAATGTTAAGTTTTAATCTAATCCATTTGCTGAGCCTTATAAAAGATGTAGGCAACTGAAGGGAAGGGGAGGCAGAACTTTTGAGAAATATCTTGCTTGGAACTACTGGTGAATAAAAACTGGTTTGTCTCCAAAGTGTGATTTGTTGTATCCTACTGGAACCTAATCCTAATATCCGTAACAATATAACGACTAACTAATTGCATATTAATAGTGCAAATTAATGGATTTTACTGTATGTATGTATATGTTAACCATCTCTTCCACCCTCTCTTTTTTTCTTCTGACCCCATCCTCTTGCCTAATAGTCGTTCTTATATTTTCTGACTTTTGTTGATGGTTACTGTTTCCAGATATAAGAGAAAATATTCTAAAATTATATTTACAACATTGGCTTATTTATCTTAACATAATGTCCTTTCATCTGTGTTTCTGTAAATGATCAGATTCTGTTCTTGCTCGTGACTGAGTAATATTCTACTGTGTAGTATATATACACAGAGTTGTCTTTATCCATTTGTTTGTTGAGGGACATCTTGGTTGATTCCACCCCTTGGCTATTAGTGAAAGACCCCAAGTCTTTCAGTCAGGAAAGAGGCCACCGAGAGAAAGACCAAAACCCTTCTCGCTGCAATAGCATGAGGTTTTATTTAACGACGCGCTGGGCGGCTCCAGCAACCTCTCACACAAGAGAGACTGAAGCGGCCTCTAGCGACTGAAGCAAGTGGTTTATAAAGGGGTTTTGGGTGGGGGTCTCGGTGAGGAATTTTTGCAACCGCTGTCAGCAAGAGTCCAGGCCTCCGTGATTGATGCAGTCTACCTGCTTAACTGCAGGAAGTTTGCTCTGGATGGCAATTATGCTATTAACAGAATTTTCTTGCAAGACTTGTTTTCCCTAGGGCTGGTCATCTTGAGGTTACAGCCTGTTTTCCCATCACCAAGGGTTACAGCTCCTTTTCCCATCACCAGGGGTTTCAGGGCAGGGAGGGAAGTAGCAAGGTGCATAGTTTTAGACAATGGCTAGCAGTAGCTATGCTTGAATAGCTATGAGCAATAGCTAACTATAGCTATGCCTGATCAGCTATGAGCAAATATCTACACTGTGGGCCTGGACTGGCCCGATCTATGAATTTTCTTTTTAGGGCAAGGGTCTTTCATTAGGAAGAGAAGCAACAAACGAGATGTAAGTATGTCTGCAGTATGCTGTCATGATTCCTCTTGTGCATACTTCAAGAGAGGGCATCGCACATTCATATGTTGCTTTAATTTTAGTTTTCTGAAGGGCCCTCCATGCCAGTACTACTTGCATCCCATAAAATGGCATATTACAGTTGCACTTTGACCACACATGCAGAACCATTTGTTGTTTTAATAATAGTCTTTCTGGCTAGGGTGTGATGGTTAGTGTTAATTGTTCACGTGACAGGATCTAGTTAGACAAGCCTGTGGGTATACCTGTTGGGGATTATCTAGCTTAAGCTGTGGGGAATGTCTGCAAGACATTCCCTTGATCAGGTTCTGTATATATAAATGTTATTTGTATGTATATAGTGGACGTTCTGTGTGCATATGTTATTTGTACATACACCGTGGAGGTTCTGTATGCATATGTTATTTTTATGTCTATGGTGAGGTTCTGTATGTATATGTTATTTTTATGTCTATGGTGGAGGAAAGGAATGGAAAGCAAGTCAGTCGTGTGTAAAGGCTACATGGGGTCCATGATAAAGAGAAGCTACTCCAAGAGGGGAGTTCATTAGAGCCTAAGGCCAGGGAAATCACAGTTTTGCCTTATGCTAGAAGAGTGTTAGAACAAACGTCATAACTTCAAATGGGAGAGGACAGAGAAACAGCCATCATGATGGGCAACCTGCAGGAGAAATCTGCACAGTCCCCTCCTCTCCCAAGGCCTGACCAAAGGAAGTTGTGGTTTTTGTTGCTGTCATTTTGTTTTGTTCTTTCGACATTTCTAAGGAGGTGCTAGGGAAGTGGGGCTGTGTAGAGTAAGGAGAAGAACGTCATGAAAAGACAGTGTGCTGTCAAATGCAAGATGTCTTCCTCAACGTAGACTTACTTTTTAAAAATTATTATTTTATTATGTTTATTTATTTTTTTCCCAATCATACAAACTTAATAGGTACCCTGGTCCCCTCCCTCCCTCCACCCTTCCCCAGTCCCCCTTGCACCCTCCCCTCCTTTCCCCTTCCTTTCACCTCCCTCCCTCCCTTTCTCCCAATGCTCCCCTCTTCCCCCCTCCCATTCCCTGGAGCATCCTTTAGCATGAATGTCAAATTTCCCTCTGCGTCCTCCACTCTAATGAGGTGTAAGGACTCAGTGGTATTGCCCAGAGCCCTTTCTTGTGTTCCCTTTTAGTATGGGAACACTATTATGACTGTTAATCCCTTGCCTCTAAGGATCCTAGTGCCTGTGATTCATGCTAAACTTTAGGGGGTCATTGACATGTCAGTCATTGTGCAAAACGTAGACCTATTTATAGGTGATTTGTACCCTAGTGAGTGTTCAGGCAAATGCCATCAAAGGCAAACCAAATGACACATAGTGGGCCACATATGCAAAAAGACTTGAAAATAGGAGAGAGTCTGGCAGGGGTGAGGGGCTATGAGGGAAAAACAGGGAGATGAGTGAGATTGGGGGTTAAGGTATGAAAATTTCATATATTCACTATATTCATGTATGAAACACTGTGTAATGGTTACTCATAATTATTGCTGTGAGAGAGCACCCAAAGCCAAATAACTTAAGGGAGAAAGGGAGATTAATTCAGCTTAAGGTTCCAGAGGGGAGAAGCAGTCTTTCATGGCGGAGGTGACATGGCTAGTGGCTGAAGCTGGAGGCAGCTAAGTCACTGAAAACACTCAGAGGGCTGAAGGCTGGAGGATTCCTGGAGGGTCTCTCTTCTTCCCAGTCTTCTGTTCTGTGGTTCCATTTATCTTGTCCACTACTGGGAGGTTCCAATCAGATCTAGGACTGGACTTTGCAGTGTAAATGTGTTGATTCAGATAATCTCTTCGGGTGGTCTCTGCTGATCTTAGTTAATGCCAGGTGTAGTCAAATTGACACCCAGGATTAACTATCACACGTTGAAAGAATTTTTTTTTTAAAAGAAAAAAATTAAAGAATGAGCTAAAAAGAATAGATAGTCCTCTCTCATATGGGGTGTAGGGATTCAGGATTCTATACCCCAGCTAGGATGAAAGAGCCAAGGCAGCTTTACAAAATAGTGAGGCTGTGGCTAACGATTTCCCCTCTGTAGGAAGATCGGGGTTAATGGGGGCAGGACCACCCTGGACTGTGGGGATCGCAGTGAGCTGGCACCATCGTTCCTTCCTGGTTGTGGATGCAGCAAGACCCGCTGCTTTGAGATCCCAACAGGGCTTGGCTGGTCATGGATCACTACAGTTCACATCCCAGGAATGCAACCCTGAGGTGTGAGTGGGAGTTCCCTCAGTTCATTATATCCATAAAGAAAGGGCTTCGGGGCCAGGGGAGGGGTTCTTTAGCAGAGACAGTTTCAGTCTGGGGAAATGAGACTAATGAGGGACGCAACATACAGCTCTGATTTTTTTTTTTTTTAGCTCTGATATATTTGAAATCCCTAAAGTTTGTGCTTAAAAAGGTTTTGAAGGATAATAGTGTATGTATGCGTCTTACCATAATGTTATTTCGCCTCATTTTTTTTTTATTTTATTATATTTATTTATTTTTCCCCAATCATACAAGCTTAATAGGTATCACGGTCCCCTCCTTTCCTCCACCCCTCCCCAGTTCCCCGTGCACCCTCCCGCCCTTTCCCTTTCCTTTCACCCCCTCCCTCTCCTTCTCTCAGTGCCTCCCTCTTTCCTCCTCTCATTTCCTGGAGCATCCTTTTGTGTGAATGCCAAATTTCCGTCTGAGTCCTCCATTCTAGTGAGGTATAAGAACTCAGTGGCATTGCCCAGAGCTTTTTCTTGGGCTCCCCTTTAGTATGAGAACACTATTATGACTGTTAATCCCTTGCCTCTAAGGATCCTAGAGCCTGTGATCCATGCTAGACTTTGGGGGGGGGTGTTGTTGACATGTCAGTCATTGCACAGGTCATGCAAAGTCTGATTATTTGCCTTATTATTTTTACCACTTTTTTTTTTAACACTTATTTGTCTTGTGTGGTGGCAATGTTGCAGGGAAAATGGTCTTTTCAGCTGTCCCATCTGGGTCGCCAAATGTTGTAAGGATAGTAATTGACTGTCCCCATGTTGTAGGGTTCTTATGTTCCGGAGTTGAAGATTGAAACCAGAACATGTGTGAGGATTAAGGTAGAGTTTATTAGAGGAGAGAAAGGTTGGAACTCATGGATTCCAGATGTGGAGTGTCATGAGGGGCTAGGATGCCCTGGAGAACTCACGGTGCCTAGGCATGGAATCCATGAGGGGCAAGGAGTAAAAAACAGACTCATGGCCCTGGAGTGCCATGAGGGGTTAGGGTGCCAAAGATGGATGCCAGGGCCAGGTATATTTAGACACCTAGACAAGGCCTGGAAACTGGCTTTTTCTTGTTGGTTAACTCCCATTGGGGCCCAACCCAGTTTCTCTTGAGCCCATGTGGGCTAGAGGTCAAGTTGTTTGATATGGAGAGTTCATCTCCATAATCCCTTCATAGGGAAGTTGGTCATCTTATCTCTGGGAGGATTGGAGTCGGTCCAGCAGGAGTGTTCCCTCAGAGTGATTCCAGCAGTGGGGGATGACCTTCAGGAATTCCAAAGACCTTCAAAGACCTTCAGAGACCCATCCCAGCATGGCCACTCTAATCCTGCCTTACTAGGATGGTGTGAGTGGGGGGACTACATGCCATGACATGCATGTGGAGGTTAGAGGGCAGCTTTCTGGAGTCAAGTTTTCTCCTTCCCTCAAATGCATCTCAGAGATCAAACTCAGGTGATGAACAATCACTGCGACTCCTTGGCCATCTTGCCCGCCCTTATTTTGATGTTTTGAGGCAGAGTCATGGGTCACTCAGGGTGGGCTCCAACTCCCGAGGATGACCTTGAACTCTTCATTCTCCACCCCAGATGTGCACCTCCCACCTGGTTAAATGGATCATATTTTAAGGAAAAAAAAGGCTATTGGTCCAGCCGTGAGATTAAGTCTTTTCAGATCCATTTGTCCTGGCAATGTTCCCTCCAAATAAGTACAGTATGGTTACTCTAATTTACCAAAGGCAAGTTCTGGCACAGAGAGACCAAGTAACCAGGAAACTGATGGACCCCTTTCTTGGGAATCCAGCTGGCTGTGCAGATTTTTGAAAAACAACTACACAGTTTGCAAATGCCAGGAAAATAAAATCGCTTAAAAAACTTTATTTATTTATCATAGCGTCTCATATATAAATACAGTGAAATGATGATATTTTCACTCTTTAATCCTCAATTAAAAAATACTTTAAAAAAATCTTTCAAAAAATAGTCCAGCTGAGGGCACCTACCCCTCACGGGACTTCACATGTGGAGTCTATGAGTTCTTTTGTATTTAGTGCCCCTCATGGATTCCATGCCTGGAGTCCATGAGTTAACTCTCCAGTGTGCCTGCCCCTCATGGTACTCCATGTCTGGAGTCTGTGTGTTCCATCCTTTCTCTCCTCTAATAAACTCTTCCTTAATCCTCAAAAAAAAAAAAAATCATCCAGCTGAAAGGGCCGAGTGTTCGGGGAAAATTCCCTTTATCACAAATGGAGAAACTGTGTCCACTTGGGTGCAGGGAATGAGAATTGTGTCCAATGTGTGTGCATCAGGCTCCAGAAAAGCTCCGTTAGCCTAGCGATGTTCTCTAAGTCAAGCCCACTTTATAGTACAGGGATGGGAGTGGGTGTGAAAATAACAGTTCACAAGCAGGTTTACATGTTTAACTTTTTACAATCCAGGCCAGTGTGGTAACCATGGTTACCAGATGTCACACCAGGTGTAACATCCCTTTTTTTTTAGTTTATCTAATTTTTTTTTTTTTTTAGTTTATCTAATTTTTAATTAAGATTTTTTTTTCTACAAACGTAATGAGTGATTGCCTTTTCACCAGTCCATTCCTCTCCCTCCCACCATCATGCCTGTCTGCTTCTGTGGGCCACGGGGTGGGGGTGTGGGGGATAAGGGTGTGGGGGGATGGGGTGGGGGGTGGGGGTGGTTCCCTTTGGGTTGTCGGCTCTCATAGCTGTGGGGAGTTAACCGGACTGTCAGGTTCCTCCCAGAATGCTCTCGTCCTGAAGGACAGAAGAGGGGGACTAACTCCCCTAACCACCAATTTGGGTTAGCAGCAGGTTAGACCCTTTTTCTGTTTTCTGAGGAGTTAACTTTGCCTCGAAAGCAGAAGGCCCAAGTTCAGATCCCAGCTCCCATGGACAATGGCAGGTGGAAATAGCAGCAGCCTGTGCTTCTGGTCCTGAAAGGCGGAGCCAAAGAAATCCCAGAGCAAAGCAATGAGGACAAAAAGCAACACAGGATGATTCCAAAGTCACACTTGGGCCTCTATAGGAGTACACACTGTCCTTTTCTACACAACACACTTACACATGTACACACCAGCACCTACACACACACACACACACACACACACACACACACACACACACACACATTTCCAATTCAAGCTTGCCGCCAAAAAAAAAGGGGGGGGGAATGTTTGGTGGACAAAATTTATTATTGAGTGAGCGTTGTCTTAGTTCATATTTCACTCCTGTGATACATACCTGGACCAAACAACTAAGGGAGCAAAGGCTTAATTTTAGTTTATCATTTCAGGTTTCAGTCCATTAAAACAGGACAGTTCCTAAGAGCAGTGTAGGGAGCTGACCACACCACATCCACAGAAGATCTGAGAGAACGGCAAGGACGGAAGGATACTGTCTAGCTTCCCAGTGTGCTAAGTTCTGAACCTACCTCCTACCTACAGAATACTCCCATCCGCTATGAGGCTAGATCTTCCCACATCAGTTACACAATCTCCTAGGGGTATGCTTTAACTACCTAATTCTTCATAGGTAAGCTGAAAGGCTTGGGTCTCATTTGTCAAGTTAACCTCCTTAACTAACTGCCACAAACATAAAACCAGAACTTGAAGCACATCCTTGGCTTTCAATGAAAGATGTCAAAGACAAAAAACCCAAACTCGGGACTAGAGAGGTGGCTCAGGGGTTAAGCCTCTGCCTTGCAGACGGAAGGTCCTGAGTTCGGATCCTAGACCCCACGTATAGACGCCAGCGGAAGCGGGGCGGCCTGCGTTTCCGGTCCTGGTAGGGCGGAGCCTGTGAATTCCGGGGCAGAGTAAACAAGAAGGAGGTGGAGGCGTCCATGGTGGTTCCCGAATTCGTCCGTGGTTCTACACGCACACACACATACACACACACACACACACGCACACAATTGAATAAATAATAATGATAAAAAAACCAAACTCACTCTTTCTCTCTGCAATTACGTATGACCCATTGCCAATTCGTTCCTGAGATAAAGACTTTGAACACTCTTTGGTACTGGAGAAAAAAGATCCGAGAGCACTGTTTGTCAAGCATATCTCATCTGAGCGAGGTTCGATGGCGGGCTGACTGGGTGCCAGCTAGCTTTACTTGGAGGGAAAGTAAAGTTGGGTGATGAGAGCAGGTAGCAGTTTTGTGGCCTTGCAGCCTGAATTCGAAGAACGAAGACAGGACAGTGAGATTTATTGAAAAAAACAAGGGGCATCTGATGGCTGGGGAGCATGAGAAGCCTGAGGGAAGCAAACCCACTTCAAATTTTGCTCTGAGGACTCTTGACCCTGGTTGCCCCTTTTATAAACTTTTGGGGGATCAAAAATGAAAACTTTCTGTTGGTTTCCTCTTTGACCTTTGGTGGTCCCTGGTTGGGACAGGTTTCAAAGTCCTGCTGGCAGACTTTGTGGTGAACCCCGGGGGGGTTCTATCTTTCACATAGGCCCGTGGTCTTGCTTAATTTCTTGGGATCTTCCTGTTTATTCTCACTGCCTAGAGAAATGTGCTTATATTAGTGTGAGTGAGGTACCAGCTGAAGTTGGGCTCTTATCCACCCTCAGAAAGCAGGACATAAGGAAGATTTAAACCCCTGATTGAGGTCCTTGAGAGATGCTCAGTCAGCCAAGTGTTCTGTTCCTAAGCACAAGGACTGGGTTGAAACCCCAACGCCTACATCAAAAGCCACAGAGAAATCAAAGTAATAGTACAGAAAGTTCAACTTGGTGAACTAAGGAATTTATTGGAGTTAGATACAGGAGTGGGGGTGAGTGTTACGAGAATAGGGATGTCATGGTTTGAAATGTGTCCCTCACACACAGTCTCATGTATTTAGCAAGGTCATGGCACCTGGAGAGGTGGAGCCTTGCTGGAGGAAGGCAGTCACAAGGGGTGGGTCTAGAGATAGATGAGTCCCACCCTACCTCCAGGAGAAGTCTGCCTTTGCAGCAAGCAGTCTTTAAGCTCTCAGCTTCCAAGATGTCTGTGGTGACTTAGCCTCCTCCAGCTTTGGCCAGCCAACCATGCTGCCTCTGCTTTGAGAGACTGTACCTTCCCTCTGGAACCATAAGCTGAATAAATCTCCCTTTTCTCCCATAAGTTATTTGACTTTGGGTGTTCTTTCACAGCAATAATTAAGAGTAACTGTTACAAGGGACGATTCAAAGGCAGATACATTACCCAGAAAGCCCACCTGGCCTGGATGAGACATGGAGCTTGCACCCTGAAACTCTCTTCTGCATGACTTACTAAGAGTCTCCTCCAGACTGCAGGACTGCTCAGAGTCCTTGCAGAACTGAGCTGGCCAGGGAAATATTTATTATTATTTTTTTAACTTTGAAGATCCTTTCCCTTCCCAATTTTGTTATCTTCAAGAACTTTCTGAGACTAATGAGCTATTCCCTGTCTGAGCCTTCCTCCAGGTGTTTATACAGCCTCCTCTTCCTAGTTTAGACCAGAGATTGAATCCAAGATGGAAAACAGCAGGTAGGGTTTCTAAAGCAAAGACAATGTCATACTCAAACAATGATTTTTTATTCTTGGGCTGGAGAGATGGCTCAGGGGGTTAAGCCTCTGCCTCACAAACAGAAGGACCTGAGTTCAAATCCAAGATCCCAAATAAAAATACCAGGAGATGAAACCTCACAAGAGTAACTGGCTCAGAGGGAACATCAGGCCTAGTATAAGCTGATGTTCTGGAGGGTGGGAGGGAGCAGGTGGGGAACACCAAGACAGGGGAGGGAGGGAGTGATGGAAGGAGAGAGAATGGGAGAGAGGAACAGAAGGGGGAAGGGAGAGCAGAGGGGAAGGAGGAAGGGTACTTACCCATTGAGCTTGTATAACTAGGTAAAAAATAATAATAAAGAAAAGAAAATGAAAAAAAAAAAAGGTGGAAATGGCAGCAACCTGCACTTCTGACCCTGGAAAGCAGAGCCTGGGAAACTCCAAAGCAAAGCAAAAAGAAGGCAGAGCAATATGGAATGATTCCCAAATTCACCCTTGGACCTCCATAGGCGTGCATGCACCCACACATGCATGCACACACACATGTATACATGCAAAAAAAAAAAAAAAGAACCTATAAAAAAAGGGAAGGAAATAGATCAATAGGGAAGACAGCCAATAAATCTATAGGTAGGAAGATAGTACATCAAAATGCTCTGTTGTTATTATACTCATAGAATGGGCACTTACAGTGGAAACCTTTGGGTCTAAAGCTGGATAAGTGAAGGGAAATGCACATATCAGTGGGGTGGCCTGAAGAGAGGTGACTTTATATACCATGGAGGCCTGAGCACCCACAGAAATAGACAAGCCAGAGTGAACCCTGGGATCCGTAGAAGCACACAGGCAGAAGGGTGGGAGAGAGTGGGAGAGAATGGTGAAGGGAAGGGAGGGGATGAAGGGGAGAAGGAGAGAGGGAAGCTGGAATGAATATCCAATATGCTTATAAAAGTCGAAAAAAATAAGTAAAATACAACAAAATAAATCTTGATCTGTCCTCACACAGAGAATCACAGGAGGAAATAAATGAACAGAGAGGGCAAGATTGTTGGCTGGTGGAATTGGTTCTTTCAGCTCAAAAGACAGTAAAGACCTTCTAATTGATGCTGGCAAGCAGGGAAAAAAACAGAACAGAGAATCGAATGGAAGGTATCTCTCTCATGTACTTATACAAACACTCTCTCATTCTTCTGCTTGTGTTCTGGGGTCATCTAAAGATAGAATCCCAACTGTCCATGTTATCTGAAAACCCCCATAGTCCCAACCCCCAATCCCCATAGCTTTTTGCTCCATTCTCCAGTTACTCTGATTCTGGTGTTTCTAGATTATTCTAAGATGGACTATATAGTAGAAAGCCAGACACCATTATAGCACGGGAAGAGCTTATCTTTTAGACCAGAATAGAAAGACTAGTTTAGAGGCTGGCAAGATAGTTCAGCTGGCTCATGATGCCCGACAAGCTGAGTTTGTTTGATCACTGAAGCCCACGTGGTAGAAGAGTATTGGCTTTGGAGAGTTGTTCTCCAATTTCCACCAGTGCGCCATAGTATATACGTGCTCATTCTCTCTCTGTCTCTTCCTCTCTCCCTTTCTCTCTCATTGTCTCTAACTCTATCCTTTCTCTCATCCCCTTTTTCCTTTTTACAAATGAATAAATATATTTTTAGAAAGACTAGTTTATTAAGAATCTGGCAATGATTAAAATATTGTCTAAAAAGTGTGTGAGCATGGAGGCCAAATTGAATACTAAGCAGCTTAGGGAAGTGGGAGGCCCAGGATAATAAGAGTCTTTATTAAAACGGAGAGCTTTGGGGGTCGTGGTCTGGCCTGAAGGTGGGAGAGCATTCAGGTAGGAATGCACACGTGAGATGACCTCCAAGGCCACAGGCAACAGCTTGGCAGAGGGAATTTCTACAGAAAGTGCAGGAATGAAGGGAGGTCTAACCATAGCTTTTCCAGTGTGGCAGGAAGTTTTGTGTCACATGATAGTGATATGTGCCTAGGGTCAAGTGGATACTGACTGGGCAGAGAGGTAAGGAAGAGGCTGCCCAAAGCCCCAGGTGTCAGTTGCCTGGTTTTTCTAAGGGGCAACTGCAGGGGCTTTGATCTACCAGGAAACTCCCCCCCCCCCGCGGGGAAAAGATTAGTGTTCATTGTGCTGTTGTAATACGGTCATAATAAAATTGCTCATTCCTATCACAGAATTTTGCTCATCTTAAAGGCTCAGTGCAAATTCACTGGATGGCAAATTTGGGAACGGCTAATCCAAGAGTTTAATTAAAACCAGAGGATCTGGCCCAAAGCAGGGGAGATAGCAAAGAATTTCATCGTCCACTCTTTCTTTGGGTTTGTTTTACCTTTCACATTTTTTTGTGTGTGTTTGTATGTGTATGTGTGTGTGTGTGAGAGAGAAGGCGCTGTGTGTCCCTGTGGAGAACCAAGAGTGACTTCGGGAGTCATCCTGGATTGTTTCTATCTCCCTTTTGCTTTGCTCTGGGATTTCTCAGGCTCTGCCTTCCAGAGCCAGAACTGCCTGGAGTTTTTACATGGGCTCCAGGATCCAGAAATCAGGTCTTTCTGCGTGAGAATCATAGTCTTAACTTCTGAGCCATCTCTCCAGCCTGGTAGTTATTTCTTTTTAAAATGTTTCTATTCTTGTAGCGTTTCACACATGACTACAATGAAATAATGCCATTTTACCCAATCCTTCTTTCCAACTAGCCTCTCACCTGCTTTCATGCCCGTTGGCACACAGGGCCCACTGACATGTGTCTGGGCTGCTGCACCAACAGGAACCTGAGCACCAGCCTCTAAGCCTCAGGAATTCAGGCAGCTCAAATATCAGCTGAAAGGGTGGGGGTGGGGGAAGAGGTGACTCATGGAGGGTCTGGTCGGAGTTGGAGAAATTGGAATTTTGCGAATGGAGATGAACCCAGCCTTGGCTGAATCAGTTTCCCCTTGTCTCCCCTCTCATCCCCAGGTTTGGATCAGGGTTCAAAGACAGAAAACTCCCCATCTCTCAAGAGCTATTTACTTGAAATTGCAGTCTGCTCTCTGCTCAGCTTTTTTTTTTTTTTTTTTTTTTTTTTGAGGGGGAGAAGGCGTGTGTGAGTGTGTTCATCATCCTGGATGCTGTACCTCCTTATGGCTTTCATCAGGAATTTCCCAGACTCCACCATCCAGGGAGAAAATACCACAGTGCATTTTTACATGCGACCTGGGGATCTGATCTCAGGTCTTTTCTTCCTTGTTTGATTTCATGGCAAAGGCTTGAGCCCCTGAGCTATCTCCCCGGCACGCTCCACGCCATTTTTAAAGGAAAAAAAAAAGTTTCACACAGGGCAGAGCCCAGCTCGGGCATCCCCCATCTAGGGCATGTAGCTTTCCTTCCCGTGGGGCAGCTTTCTGCCTGGGCTCCAGGAAGTGAGCAGAGATGCTGGACGCAGCCCCTGTGACCTGTGCAGTCTGTTGAGGATCACCAGGTGTCAGACTTGCTGGGCTCCTGTCAAGCCGGGTTTCCAGTGCCTCAGGCGTGCAGGGAGGGGAAGGAAGAGAGGGAGGAGGGGGAGGAAGGGGAGGTGGGAAAATACTGCTTGAAGGCTGTCTCAGAAGCTCCTCGCTGCTTCCCTCTGAAGGAAGAGTGGGACAGGGGAAAGTGTGTGTGTGTGTGTCTGAGAGAGAGAGAGGAGAGAGAGAGAGAGAGAGAGAGAGAGAGAGAGAGACAGACAGACAGACAGACAGACAGAAAATGAGATATAAAGAAAGAGCAAGGGGGCAGAGAGTGGATTGCAGAGAAGAGAAAAAGAAGAAAGGAGTGAGAAAAAAGAAATGGGAAACAGAAGAGCAGAGAAGGTTAGGGGAAAGAAAGGAGTACAGTGTTTGTGAGTGTGTGTGTGTGTGAGAGAGAGAGAGAGAGAAAGAGACAGACAGACAGAAAGTGAGATATAAAGAAAGAGAGAGCAAGGGGGCAGAGAGTGGATTGCAGAAAAGAGAATAAGAAGAAAGAAGTGTGAGAAAAAAGAAATGGGAAACAGGAGAGCAGAGAGGTTTAGGGGAAAGAAAGGAGTATGGTGTTTGTGAGTGTGTGTGTGTGTGTGTGTGTGTGTGTGATAATAAGGGAAGAGAGGGTGAGGAAGAAAGAAGGCGTGTTTAAGTCCCAAAATTATCGTTTGGGGGTTGATTCTTGCTTTAGCAGCTGTAGGGTTTTCTTAATGATGTGGACGGGCCCGTATTGGGTGCATATTGTTCAGTATGTGTGAGTCTTCCTGGTGAATTGTACCTGTGACTAAAATGTGTATATCCATCTGTGTCTCTTATGATTTTCTTTGGTTGAGTCCACTTTGTCTGATGCATAATGGCTACCCCTGCCTGTTTCTGCTTCCATTTGCTTGTAGATTGTTGACCAGCCTTTTATTTTAGGTGTGCCTATCTTTTTGGTGAGATGAGTTTCCTGCAGGCAGCAGATTGATGGTTGTGATTTTTAATCCAAGTTTGTAATCTGTGTCTCTTGATCAGTGAACTAATTCCATTAACATTTAGTGTTATAATGGAGAAACTATTTTTATTTCCAGACATTTATTATGTTAGTAGTTTTCATAAGTATATTGTCTTCGCTTTTAATGGTGTTATACTTGCCTTCTGTTCTCCTGGATATGCCTGTTTTTTTCTTCACGCTTGAGTATCATTTCTAGCATTTTTTGAAGGCTGGTTTGGTGGACATGTATCCCTTCAAGTTGTCTTTGTGCTGGAAATTTTCTTTCTCCCTCGATCATGACTGATAGTTTTGCAGGGTAAATCAGCCTGGGTTGACATTTTTGCTCATCTACTTGAAGTCTGTCTCTCCAAGCTCTTCTTGCTTTTACTGTTTCGACTGAGAAGTCATTTGTTATTTTAATAGGTTTACCTTTAAGTGACTTGTTTTTTCTCCCTTGAAGCTCTCGCACCCAGTTCTTTATCTTGAATGTGGAGTGTTTTAACTATTATTTGCCATGGCGTGCTTCTGTTTTGGTCGTATCTGTTTGGGGTGCGAATGCCTCTTGTATATGGATGGGTCTCTCTTTTTTTATATGAGGAATTTTCCTTGATGATCGTTTGAAAAATTTCCTCAGGGTGTTATTTTGAGATTCTTGCTCTGAATTCCATGAATACCATGTTAAGCTTCTTCAGGGTTCCCATATCTCCTGGATATTTCTCTCAAGTATCTTTTGGCTTTAACAACCTCTTCCATTGAGCGGTAGTACTCCCACTTTATCTTCAAGGTCTGAATTCTGTTTTCTGCTTTGG
>JALPQD010000615.1:18582-131415 GCA_023101885.1 Typhlomys cinereus | reverse complement strand
GGAGGATATATATGGGTGTGTTTGGGGTCTGAGGCGTTAGTTCTGTTGATAAGACTCTCTGTGGAGTTCTGGGTTGAAGATAACTTGTCTTGTAGCTCAGTTTTAAACTTTGCTTGAGTCTAACTGCTCTATGCCAGTTTTTGTTTCTTGCTCTGTTTTTCTCAACTCGTCCAAGTGTCTGTTGTGTTCCTCTTCAAAGCAATTGATTCAATTATGTAATTCCTCCCGGATTTCCTCTTTCATAGTATTGAACATGGTAATGATCATATTTTGAAAGTCGTTATACTGGGTCAGGCTTTCTTGACCATTTTCCGTGGGTTTGTTCTGGTTGGATTCTAACATTACTTGAGTGTTGCTTCTCATGGATTTGCACTTTGACTTTGGCATTGTCGTTTTAACTCTTAAGATCTTTCAATTTCACTAAACTGAATTATTTGGCCTGGGGTTTCGCGGGGGGGGGGGGGGGGGGGATTGGGAGGGGAGTGGGGGGTGGGCAGAGACGGAACTTACTTAGGTCGTGGGATGAGGCCGGCTGGACCGCGGTAGTCCCGGCTGGTGGAGCGGGTGGGGAAGGGAGGATGGGGGTGTCGGCATGGAGCTATTTAACCGGAGGGGAGCTGCTGCGGCCCCAGGCGCAGGGGGAGGTCCTCCTCGTCCCTTGGTCCTGTGCGTGGCTCCGGCTGGATGGTAGGGTAGGAGCTGGGTCCCTTGGGCTGATCTGGGGTTCTGGTGGGCGGGCGCGGGCGGAGCTTACCTAGGTCACGTATGAGGCCCGGCTGGACCCCGCGCGCGAGTGTCCAGGCCAGCGGAGAGGGGTGGGGAAGGGAGGATCTTATCTAGATGTTTCTATCCTGTAATATGCAATCAAAATTCATTTCCTTCTTAGTCATGAATTTTAGCAATAGGCAAATTTAAAGATTGCTGTGTGGATTCTTTTTATTTTCAGTGTTGTTAGTTTCCCACATAAATTAACATGGATTGATGTCATTTTTCACTCCTTACTATGTTTTCATACACCCCCATACTTTTCGATGTGTAAACCTTTTTCCAAAATAGACTCCTCCTGTGCACTGAACTTCATCTGGGTTGCTTATGGTATTATTGCCTAAGGACTTGCTGGAGCATGTGATGAAGTAATATCAGTTATATGCCAACTATCGAGGAAACTTCATCTGTTTCCCATGACCATATCACCGAACCTCCAAAGTCTCTAACTTACAAGGCTTTCCCTCTTCCATGGTGAAATGTGTGCAGGCCAACTCTCGTGCATATATTGTGAAAGAAGATGCTGTGCAGTGAGTTTACTTGTGCAGTTGCCCTGTCATGTCCAGGAGATACTAATTAGCAGTACTTCTCCCCTACTTTGCATCCTTGACATTTTTACCACCTTCTCTTTCACAGTTCCCTGAGCATTGGAATACAGAGATACAAGGTATCCAGTTTAGGGAGTCTAGACACATTTTTTGCATTGGCTCTGAAGTGAATCTCTGCATTTAATGTTGTGCTCATATTCCATTTTATTGTCATTTAAACTTCTAGGCACCCATTATTGGTTAAGTGACTTTGATACCTATTGTAGCTAATGATTCTTTATTTAAAAAATAAATGTATTATTTCCCAATCATACAAGCTCAATAGGTACCCCAGTTGTCTACCTCCTCCACTCTACCACAATCCCCCTTGCACCCATCACATCCATTTCCTCTTCCTTTCACCCCCTTCCCTCCCTTTCTCCAGTGCCTCCCCTTCCCTTATCCCATACCCCTGACGCATCCTTGTTTGAATGCCAAAACTTCCCTCTGGTTCTCCACTCTAGTGAGGTAATAAGGACTCAGTGGCATTGCCCAGAGCCCTTCCTTGTGCTACTCTTCTAGTATGGGAACACTATTATAGTCTTAATCCCTTACCTATAAGTATCCTAGTGCCTTCATTCCATGCTAGACTTTGGGGGTCATTGTGCAGATCATGCAAATTCCGATTATGGCTGCTGCCACATTAACTTGTTTGGAGTATCTTACATATCGTTGGTCCTCCCCATCTTTAAGCTCTTACACTCTTGCTGCCCCGTCTTCTGTATGTTTCCATGAACGTTAGGATGAGGAGAGATTTTGCTGCTCTGGTTTCAGGTGATTAATGTAGAGTCTTTGGTATTCTGAATTATGGATTGTTGCTGTTTTCAGTTTTGCTGTTCCTGCACCACCCTTGGCTCCATCGTGAGTGTTATTGGAGGTCACCTCTTAACGAAACATAAAGGCACTTTAAATGAAAATCTTCCTATAAGAGGAGATTCAGTGAGAGGGGATCAGTGGCCCATTTGCTGAATAGGTACCATCTATCTGCCAGTGTCTATTCCCTCCATGGCTGGTGGAGATCATATATCCTGATTTGCAAGTGACCAGGAAGGAAACTGAGAGTGAGCTTCACCAGATGTCTCCACACTTACTTGCAATACTTGATGGTGACCTGTTTTCCCTACTGAAGCATCATACTGTCTCTCATTTTTTGGGAGGGCTTTCTTCCCCGTTAATTCCTGTTTACAATCTTTGCAATTACTGTAGGTATTACAGAGATTTATCACTGAATATGTCACTAAGTGGGTTTGGTACTAGGATCCACCTATTAGGGAGTACATCAATGCTTAATATCCTGTGTCTGGGATACTTCACTCAATATATTTTTAATTCCATCCATTTCCCGGGAAATTTCATTAATTCATCTTTTTCATGGATGAGCAGTGTTCATTAGTATAAATGTCCACTTTCCTTATCTACTCGTCTACTGTTGGGCATTTGGGTTGACTCTATGACTTTGCTATTGTAAATAGTGCTACAATAAACATGGTTGTGCTTACATCATTGAAGTGAATTTTTGCATTATGGGGGATTATTCCTGAAGTGGAATAGCAGGGTCTTCAACGTTGAAAAATCACCAAACTGCTTACTAGAGTGGTTGTGTAAGCCTGCATTCCAGCAACATGTAGGAAATCCCCTTGTCTCCACATCCTCTCCAGCATTTGGTATTTTGTATTGTCTATTTTTGCTATCCTGACAGGTGTGGAGATGATTCTCAAGGAATTTTTGATTTGCATTTTCCTTATGTCTAAGAATGTGGAGGATTTCTTAAGATATTTGTTAGACATTTAAATTTCCCCTGGAAAAGTTTCTTTAGAGTTCTCAAGTCCAATTTTTAATTGGGCCATTTTTCTCTTTGGTGTTTAGTTTTCTAAGCTCTTTGTGCTTTCTGGAAATACAGCTCAATCAGATATGTGGTTAGTGAAGATTTTCTCCCTTCAGTGGGTCGCCTTTTTGCTCAGTTTGCAATTGTTAACTGAACAGAAGCTCTTTAATTTCGTAGTCCCATATGTTGAATGTTGGTTCTAATGACTATGCTATTGGATGTCTTTTTAGGAACTTTTGGCCTAGCCCATCAGCTCAAGGGTGTTCCTTACTCTTTCAACTAAGGTTTCTATATTCTCTTGTCTAATATTGAGTCCTCAATACATGGGAATTAATTTTTCTGTATGATGACAAGTCCGGGTCCAGTTTATATCCTACATGTGGACATCCAGTTTTGCCAGCACCATTTGTTGAAGATGCTGTTTTTTTTCCATTGAGTTTTTTGGGCTCTTTTGTCAAATATCAAATGGCTGTAATTGTGCAGGCTAATATTTGGGTCTTTAGTCCTTATCCATTGATCTACTCTATTTTGGGCCATTACCAGGCTGTTTTTATATCTATGGATTTGTAGCATATATTCAGGTTGGTATGGTGATAACTCCAGCAGTGTTTTTCTTTTCTTTTTTTTTTTTTTTTTTTTTTTTATCGGGTGCTTTATACACTGAGCAACCTCCCTGTCCCCAACTGTATTTTATTGCATCTATTATATGCCGCTTCTTGAGACTTCAGCAATGAATCCTCAAACATCTGCTAGACTCATTTCTTTTTTTTATTAAAAAATTTAATTATACATTTAATATTTTTACCAGTTCCCCCCTCCCTCCCCCTCCTCCCCCTCCCCTTCCCCCAGTGCCTCTCCCCCCCCAATTCCCAGAGAGTCCTTTATTGTATACGCCTAACTCTCCATTGGGTCCTCCTCTCGAGTGACATATAAGGACCCAGTGGCATTTCCATAAGCCCTTTTCTTGTTCCCCTTAAGCTAAGATCACTACTAGGGCTGTCAATCCCTTGCCTCCAGGGGTCTCGTGCCCTAACAGATGCAGACTTTATGAGGGCAACAGTGCGCTGGACATTGCGCAGGGCATGCAAAGTCCCATTAGATTGCTTGGCCCCAACTATGTTGAGAACTTGCAAATCGTTGCTCCTCCCATCCTTTTGCTCTTACAATCTACCGCCCCCCTCTTCCGCAAATGTCCCTGAGCTCCAGAAGGGGGAGATTAGGCTGTCTAGTTCTATGTGATTGATATAGCTCTGAAGTTCTGGATTGTGGTTTGTTGATTTTTCTCTTGCAGTTTGGCTGCTCCTGGCAATTCCCTTCACTCCATTCTGCTGGGCACTGTATGTCCCACCCTTTGCAGACCTTGATGGAGGCCTATTTTCTCTCTCTGCGTAACTGGTCTCCTCTCTCCTTGTTTCTGGTGTGGCCCTCCTAACCCATCCTCTTGTTCATATCCTTGCAATTACTGTGTTTCATAGGTTTACTTTTGAGTGTCTCAATGTGGGCTGGGTGAGTTGGTACTAGGAGCCACCTATAGGGAGTAAATACAGTGCTTAATTTTCTGGGTTTGGGATACTTCACTTAATATAATTCTTCTAATGACATCCATTCCCAGCAAATTCCAGTATTCATCATTTTTGATGGCTGAGTAGTACTCCATTGTATAGAGTACCACAGTTTCCTTATCCACTCGTCAACTGTTGACATTTAGGTTGATTCCATGACTTTGCTATTGTAAACAGTGCTGCTATGAACATGGTCGAGCTTGTGCTATCGAGGCGAACCTCTGCTGCATGGGGGGTTTTCCCAAAAGTGGGATAGCAGGGTCATATGGCATTTCAATCTTTAATTTCTTAAGAATCTCCAACGGCTCGCCAGATTGGCTGTATGAGCCTGCATTCCCACCAACAAGTAGGAGAGTTCCCCTCTCTCCACACCTCTCCAGCATTTGTCGTTGTTTTTATTGTGATTTTTGTCATCCTGACCGGGGTGAGATGATATCTCAGGAAGTTTTGATTTGCATTTCCCTGATGGCAAGGAAGTGGAGCATTTTTTAAGATATTGTTAGACATTTAATTTCATCCCTGGTAAAGTTTTTTTAAGTCCAGCGCCATTTTTTAATTGGGCCAGTGTTTTCCTTGGAGTTTAATTTCTAAGTTCTTTGTGCACTCTGACAGTAGAGCTCTGTCAGATAGGTGGTTAGTGAAGATTTTCTCCCATTCTGTGGGTTGCCTTTGAGCTCGTGTGACAATCTCTTTATCTGAACAGAAGCTCTTAATTTCACAAGATCCCAACTGTTGAGAGTTGGTAGCAGTGATTGTGCCATTGGATGCTTTAGGAAGTGTTGGCCTAGCCCAATCAGCTCGAGGGAGTTCCCTATCCTTCAACTATGGTTTTTAAAGTCTCTTGGCCTGATATCAAGGTCCTTGATCCATTTGGAATTAAGTCTTGTACAGGGTGACAAGTACGGGTCCAGCTTTAACCTTCTGCATGTGGAGATCCAGTTTTGCCAGCACCATTTGTTGAAGATGCTGTTCTTTTTCCATTGGATTCTTTGGGCCCCTTTGTCAAAGACCAAATGGCTGTAACTTTGTGGGCTTAATCGGTCTTCAATCCTTATCCATTGATCTGTGTGTCATTTTGGAGCCAGTACCAGGCTGTCTTTAAACTATGGATTTGTAGTATAGACTTAGGTTTGGATGGAATACCTCCAGCTGTGTTTTTGTTACTCAGGATTGTTTTGCTATCCTGGGTCTTTTTGTCTCAAATGAACTTTGAGATTATTTGGTCAACTTCTTTGAAGAATTGCTTTGGGATTTTGATTGGTATAGCATTGAATCTGTATATTGCCTTTGGTAGGATGGTCATTTTACAATGTTGATTGCCAATCCAGGAACAAGGGAGGTCTTCCACCTTCTGGTGTCTTCTGCAATTTCTTTCTTTCAGGGTTTTAAGTTTCATTGTAAAGGTCTTTTCCCTCCTTGGTTAGTTTATACCAAGGATTTCATTTTTTAGGGGCTATAGTAAATGGTATTGTTCTCTTAAGGTTTTCACTTCTTCATTCTGGGCATTAGGAAGGCTCTGATTTTTGCACTTTTATTTGTATCCGCCACCCTGCTGAACTTCTCAATTAGTTCCAGGAGCTCCTGGTGGAGTTTTTGGGATCACTCAGGTATAGGATCATGTCATCTGCAAATAGGGATAGCTTGACTTCTTCCTTGCCGATTTGAATCCCTCTTATGTCCCTTTCTTGTCTTATGGCTTAGCTAAGACTTCAAGTACAATATGAATAGAAGTGGTGAGAGTGGACAGCCTTGTCTAGTTCCTGATCGAAGTGGGAATGCTTCCAATTGTTCCCCATTGAGCATAATCTTGCTGTGGGCTTGTTGTATACAGCTTTTATTATATTGATAAGTGCCTTCCATTCCTACGGTCTCTAGCGTTTTGATCATAAAGGCTGTTGGATCTTGTCAAAAGCTTTTTCTGCATCTATCGAGAGTATCATGTGGTCTTGGACTTTGGACTGGTTTACATGATGAATTACATTTATTGATTTGCGTATGTGGAACCAACCTGTGTGCCGGGATGAAGCCTACTTGGTCCCCATGAATGACTTTTTTAATGTTTTGAATCCGATTTGCAAGACTTTGTTGAGAATCTTTGCGTCTGTGTTCATCAGGGAGATCGGCCTATAGTTTTCTTTTTTAAGTGAATCTTTATTAGGTTTTGGGATTAAAACGATATTAGCTTCATGAAGGAATTTGGTAGTGTCCTCCTTTGCTATTTGATGGAACAGTTTAGGAGAATTGGTGTTATTAACTCCTAAATGTCTGGTAGAACCTGTGCTGAATCAATCTGGTCCAGGACATTTTTTGGTGGGAAGATGCAGATTACTTCTTCAATTTCCTTAATGTTATAGGCTTTTAAATATTCACAACTTCCTGATCATTTAGGTAGGTTGTGTTTACTTAGAAATTCATCCATCTCTTTGTGTTGTCAAATTCACAGAGTATAAGTTTTTGAAATATGATGTTATAATTCTCTGGATTTCTTGGGTATCAGTAGTGATAACTCCATGTTCATTTCTAATTTTGTTAATTTGGGTTTTTCTCTCTCTTGCTTGGTTAGTTTAGCTAGGGGTGTGTCAATCTGTTTGATTTTTTCAAAGAACCAGCTTTTGGTTTGGTTGATTTTTTCTATCGTTTTCTTAGTCTCGATTATCAGATATTTCTCCCCTTATTTTGCTAATCTCTTCTCTTCTACTGCTTTTGGGATCAGATTGCTCTAGTTTCTCTAAAGCTTTAAGCTGCATTGTTAAGTTGTTTATTTCTGATGTTTCCATTTTTTTGACGTGGGCATTAAGAGCTATGAACTTACCTCTTAGAACAGCTTTCATTGTGTCCCAGAGATTTTGGTAAGTTGTATTTTCGTTATCATTCACTTTCAGGAAATCTTGAATTTCCTTTTTAATTGCTTCCTGAATCCAGTTCTCATTCAGCATCATAGTGTTAAGTTTCCAGGAGTTAGTGTATTTTCTCTTGTTTGATGTGTTGTGGATGTCCAGCTTTAGGCCGTGGTGGTCTGATAGGGCACAGGTTAGAATTTCAACTTTCTTGTATATATGTAGATTCATTTTGTGGCCCAGTATGTGATCTATTTTGGAGAAAGTTCCGTGTGCTGCTGAGAAAAATGTGTATTCTTTGGTGCGTGGGTGAAAAGTTCGATAGAGATCTGTGAGGTCCATTTCTTTCAGGGTTTGATTAAGTTCCAAAGTGTCTCTGTTAAGCTTTTGACCTGTTGATCTATCCCATGTAGAGAAGGCGGTGTTGAAGTCCCCAAGAATTATCGTTTGGGGGTTGATTTCATGCTTTAGACGCTGTAGGGTTTTCTTAATGAATGTGGACGGGCCCGTATTGGGTGCATATATGTTCAGTATTGTGAAATCTTCCTGGTGAATTGTACCTGTGACTAAAATGTAGTATCCATCCGTGTCTCTTATAATTTTTTTTGGTTTGTAATCCACTTTGTCTGATAGCATAATGGCTACCCCTGCCTGTTTTCTGCTTCCATTTGCTTGTAGAATTGTTGACCAGCCTTTTATTTTTAGAGCGTGCCTATCTTTTGTGGTGAGATGGGTTTCCTGCAGGCAACAGATTGATGGATTGTGATTTTTAATCCAAGTTTGTAATCTGTGTCTCTTGATCGGTGAATTAAGTCCATTAACATTTAGTGTTATAATGGAGAAGCTATTGTTAATTCCAGACATTTATTATGTTTAGTAGCTTTTTTTTTAATTGCTTTACAGAATTCCTTGGGGATTTTTATTGATATCATGTTGAATCTGTATATTGTTTTTGGTAGGATGGTCATTTTTATGATGTTGTTCTGCCAATCCAGGAACGTGGAAGTCTAACCTCTTGGTGTCTTCTGTAATTTCTTTCTTTAGGGTTTTAAAGTTTTCATTGTAAAGGTCTCTCACTTCCTTGGTTATGTTTATAAGAAGGTATTTCTTTTTTTAGGGGCTATAGTATATGTGATTGTTTCTCTTAGGGCTTTTTCACTTCTTTCATCCTTGGGGTATGGGAAGGCCACTGAATTTTGTATATTGATTTAGTAACCTGACACACTGCTGAATTTCTGTATTACTTCCAGTAGTTTCCTGATGGAGTATTTAGGATCACTGAGCTATATGATCATGTCATCTGCTAATAGAGGTAACTTGACTTCTTCCTTGCCATATTATCACCCTTCTTGTCTTATGACTCCAGCTAAGACTTTAAGTATGATAATAAATAACAGTGGTAAACATGGATACTAATGTTCAGTTCCTGATTGAAGTGAGAATGCTTCAAATTGTTCCTCATTGAGAATAATCCTTGCTGCTGGCTTGTTATATACAGCTTTTTATTATGTTGGTAATGGTTATTTCTATTCCAGCTGTCTCTAGGTTTTTGATCATACAATGATGTTGAATCTTGTCAAAAGCTTTTTCTACATCTATTGAGAGTACACGTGGTCTTGGACTTTGGATTGATTTATATGGTGAACTACATTTATTGATTTATATATGTTGAAACAACTTTTTGTTCCTGGGATAAAGTCTACTTGATCACAGTGAATGACCTTTTTGATATGTTTTTGAATCTGATTTGGTAAAATTTTGTTGAGAATCTTTGCATCTGTGTTCATACAAGAGATTGTCCTATAGTATTATTCTTTAAATGTATCTATATTATGTTTTGGGATTAGTATGATATTAGCTTCATAGAAAGAATTTGATGGTGTCTCTTCCTTTGCACCGTGATGGAACAGTTTAAGGAGTATTGGTATTAGTTGTTCCTTAAATGTCTAGTAGAATTCTATGCTTAATCCTTCTGGTCTAGGACATTTTTTGATGGGAATACTCAAGTATACCTTCTTGATTTCCACATATGTTATAGGACTAGTTAGATAATTCAAAACTCCCTGATTCAATTTAGGTAAGTTGTGCTTACTTAGGAATTCTTCCATTTCTTTTGTGTTATCAAATTTCACCAAGTATAAAGTTTTGAAATAAGACATTATAATACTCTGAATTACTTGGTTATCAGTAGTGATAACTCCATTTTCATTTCTAATTTTGTTAATTTGGGTTTTCTTTCTCTTGATTTTGGTTAATTTGGCTAAAGATTCATCAATCTTATTTTTTTCTCAAAGAATCAATTTTTGACAGGTTGGTTCTCTGCATGGTTTTCCTTATATCAGTTTCAGATATTTTTCCCCTTACTTTTGCGATTCTCCTCTGTTCTACTGCTTTTGAGATTGGATTGTTCTTGTGTCTCTAAATCTTTAAGGTGCATTGATAAGTTGTTAATTTGTGATGGTTTTTTTTGATGTATGCATTAAGAGCTATAAACTGACCTCTTAGGATGGTTTTCATTGCATCCCAAAGATTTTGATAGGATGTATTTTCATTTTCATTCACTTTTAGGAAATCTTGAATTTGCTTTATGATTTCTTCCTGAACCCAATTCTCATTCAGGATGACAGTGCTTAGTTTCCAGGAGTTAGTGTATTTTCTGCTGTTTGTTGGATTATGGATGTCAAGCTTTAGACCATGGTGGTCTGATAGGGTACAAGCTAGAATTTCCATTTCTCTGTATATGTGGAGATTTGTTGTGTGGTCCGATATGTGATCTATTTTGGAGAAAGTTCTGTGGGCTACTGAGAAACATGTATATTCTTTGGACTGTGGATGGAAAGTTCAATAGAGATCTGTAAGGTCCATTTCAGTAAGAGTTTGATTAATTTCCAATGTGTCTCTGTTATATTTTTGACCTTTTGATCTATCCCATGTTGAGAGGGCAGTATTGAAATCTCCAAGAATTATCATTTTGGAGTTGTTTTCTTGTTTTAGACATTTTAGTGCTTGCCTAATGAATGTGGAGGAGGTTATAGTAGGTGTGTATGTGTTCAGTATTGTGAAATTTTTCTGGTATAGTGTACCTGGAACTAAAATGTTTTATTCTTTTTCTCTCATGAATTTTTTTTGGTTTGCAGTCCACTTTGTCAGGTAGCATAATTGCTATCCCTACTTCTTTCCTGTTTCCATTAACTTGCAGAAGTTTTGACCAGCCTTTTACTTTTAGAATGTGGTGAGATGTGTTTCCTGAAGGCAGCAGATTGATGGGTTGTGATTTCTAATCCCAATATGTAATATGTGTATTTTCAATGGTGAGTTAATTCCATTGACTTTTCTTGTTGTAATGGAAAAATTACTTCTAATGCCTGACACTTTTTGTGTTTAGTAGCTTTAATAAGTTTATTATTTGGCTTTTATGTTTTGGTGGTATTATACTTTTGTTCTCTGCTCCTAGATATGCTTCTTCTTTTCCTCAATCTTGAGTATCTTTTCTAGCATTTTTTCAAGGCCTGGTTTGGTAGACATTTAAGCCTTCAAGTTGTCTTTGTGCTGGAAAATTTATTTTTCCCCCTCAATCAGGACTGATAACTTTTTCAGGTATATCAGCCTAGGTTGACTGTTTTCCTCATTCAATAATTGTCATACATCTCTCCAAGCTCTTCTTGCATTTTCTGTTTCCGTTAAAATATCATTTGTTATTTTAGTACGTTTACCATTAAAAGTGTTCTTTTATTTCCCTTGAAGCTCTCAGCACCTTTTCTTTGTCTTGTATGTGGAGTGTTCTCCTACTTGCTTTGCCATTTTTCTATTTTTGTCATATCTGTTTGGGGTGTGAAATGCCCCTTGTATTTGGATGGGCCTCTCATTCTTTAGATAAGGAAAGTTCTCCTTCATGATAATTTGAAAAATTTCCTCTGGTGTTGTATTTGGGATTCTTCTTCTGATAATCAATGAATGCACATGTTAGGCTTCTTCAAGGTATTTCATAACTCTTTAATATTCCTCTCAAGTATTTTTCTGGCTTTAACAACCTCTTTCATTGAGCTAGATAGTTCTTCCACTTTGTCTTCAAGATCTGAAATTCTGTTTTCTGCCTCGTTAGTTCTGCTGATAAGCCTCTCTGTTGATTTCTGGGTTGAAGATAACTTGTGTTTTAGTTTGATTTTATACTCTGCTTGAGACTGTTTTAACTGCTCTATGCCTATTTTTGTTTCTTGAACTGTTTTTGTCAACTCCTACAAGTGCTTCCTTTGTTCCTGTTCAAAATGGTTGATATGGTTATTTAATTCCCCCTGGATATCTCTTTCATAGTATTGATCATGTTAAAGGTCAGGCTTTGAAAATTATTATCTTGGGTATGGTTTTCTTCGCTATTTTCTGTGAGTTTGTTCTGGTTGAAATCTATGATATAGGATTACTTCTTTCAGTAGGAGATTTGTGGTCTTGGTTTTTGCTTCTTATGGATTTGTGCTGTGACCTGGGCAATTTTGTTTTATTTATTAATACCTTCTTTTTGTTTTTGTGTGTTTGTTACTGAACTGAATTAGATGGTATTACTGCTTTTGAGCAGTTACTAGTAGTGTTTTTCTTGGAGTTGGTTATGCTTGTCTTTTTTGTATTGTTATTGCCTAGATGAGGCTATTAGACTGTTAATACATCAATTAAGTCAGATTTAGTAGCCAGGGAGTGAAGATGAATATGGTAGTGCACTTTTTCAATTTACTTTTTGGTGATATGTGTCCGAAATTGTATGCATTTTGGTGTGGCTATATGGAAAAGTTAAAAGACAGTGACTAATATTTGAGAGGAAGAAGATGGTAAAAAGGATTTCCTTATCTTTGAGCTTGATGTCAAGTTTCTCTTACATGTGATGGGATGATTTTAGAGGGATTCATATGTATGGCATTTGTTCCGTAGAGCTTTGTACGGATTTTCCCTGTACTCTGTTTAATTCTGAGGAGCAGAGAGTCCACTCTGGTCCAGGCCCAGGAAATAAAGGCACACTACGCATATTGTCTAGTATGTTGCACAGATCACCTGGTACCTTACATGAGGCCTAGAGGCCTTCACCATGCCAGAGCAGACTGGGTGCTACTGTGGCTGATGATGGGAAGAGCAGGTAACCTGGGGCATGGGCCATGGTCCAGAAGCCTTATATAAGGGGGACAGATTCTGCCCTGGTCAGGGTCTGGGGTAGAGGCCAGACTGTCCTGTTTGTTGCACAGATCACCTGTGACCCGGGGCATGGCCTAGGGGCTTTCCACAGTGCCAGAGCAGACTGGCTGCCACTCAGGATAATGGTGGGATGCACTGATAACCTGGGGTTTGGGCGTGATCTAGGGGCCTTAACTGAAGGGAAGGGAGTACCCCTGGTCTGAGTCCTGGGCAGAAGGCCATATTTCTAATATGATATATAATAAAGCAACTTCATGCACATTCATTGAAAAAAACCTTAACACATATTGTCATAAATTGCAAATCTGCAATGTTCTACTGCATTACCTTTATGCTTGAATGTAAAAGGACTATGTAGAAATGAATATGACGAATTATATTTAAAGTATGGTAGATATACACTTATGAATTTCTCAGAAAAAGAAAAACAAAGGAGCTTAAAAGTGTTAATAAAGTTACATGCCTAGATGGACAGGCTCATGATAGGAAGAATATTACCATTCCACAGATTCAGCTAGTGTTCATATATGTACAATCAGCCATTCACCACAGTTCAGAAGACAATTCATGGGTGGGAAGATCAATCACCACTGTCCTCAAGGTGGGTTGTATCTGTCTACAGGGATCTTTTTTTTTCCACTCATACAAATGTAATAGGTACCTCGGTCCCCTCTCTCCCTCCAAACCTCCCTGAACCTCCCTGCTCCCCCTTTTCCCCTTCTTTTCCCTCCCCTTTCTCCCAGTGCCCTTTCCCCCAATCTCTGGAGCAGCCTTTAATGTGTATGTCAAACTTTCCTCTGGTCCTCCTCTCTGATGAGGTGTAAGGACTCAGTGACATTTCGTAGAACTCTTTCTTGTGTTCCCCTTAAGTATAGGAACACTATTGTGGCTGTTAATCCCTTGCTTCTAAGGATCCTAGTGTTTTTAATCCATGCTAGACTTTGAAAGGTCAATGATATGTTGGTCATTGTACAGATCATGCAGAGTCCTATTATAAATGCTTATGCCCCAACTTGTGTGGAGCATCTTGCATATCATGACTCCTCCCATCCTTGTGCTCTTACAATCTTACTCTCCCCTCTTTCGCAAATTTCCCTGAGCTTCAGGATGGAGAGAGATTAGGCAGGCCTAGTTCCAAGTAGTTGATATAGAGTCTCTGATGTTTTGAATTATGATTTGCTGATTTTTTTTTCAGTTTTGTTGTTCCTGCAATGCCCTTGGCTCCATCCTGATGGATATTGGATGTCACCCCCTGGCCAAAGATAAAAAGCTGTTAAAATAGAGTCTTCTTATAAGAGTAGATTCAAAGGTAAATGGAGTAAGAGTAGGAGACTGCAGTGAGGGGGGGGTCAGTCTCCCATTTGCAAAATGGTTACCTTCTATCTGCCAGATTGTATGCCCTCCCTTTCTGATGAGTTCATACCCCATCAGTTCCAAGTGACCAGGAAGGAAAGTCTGTGACTTACCCAGATGTGTCATTACTTACTTGCAGTTTTGATGGTGGCCTATTATCTCTGCTGTAGCATGATCCCCTCTATCCCTGTCTACAGGGATCTTAACAAGCTTTCTTTCTCTAGTTGTTTTCTTTTTTTATTTTTAAACTTCTATTTGAACTATTGGTAATATATTGCCTTAAAAATCCTCAAAAGATTCCTCACAAATATCATATACATACATGTGTATATATATGATGGTTAAAGTTAATATAGATAACTGTTAAATTCATATACTTTTTAATTACAAAAATTTTTCTGTCCACATTGTCCCCCATTGCATGATGTCTCACTTCCCCCATTCTCTCATACTCCCTTTTATGCTTCCCATTTAAATGTCCCTCCTCCTTCCTCCCTCCCATCCCCGTATCATTTATTTATGTATGTGTTGAACCTCCCTCTGAGTTGTACACTAGTGAGGGTTCAGGAGTCTGTTGCCCGCTAGCATGGGAACTCTATAATGATTGTTTAACCCCTTGCCTCTAAGGATCTTACTGCTGGAAGGCTTCTCCCCTCTGATCTCTGCTACAACTTTGGTGTGTTAACAATTCATTCATTGTGCAGGTCAAGAAAAGTCCAATGACATATATCCTGCCAGCTGCAGCCATGACTTGGGTGTAGTATCTTGCATAGCATTGGTCATCCCCATTTTAGGCTCTTACAATCTTGGTGACCCTTCTTTCTCAAGGTCCCTGAGCTTTAGGATGGAAAGAGATTAAGCCGGTCTAGTTCCAAATGACTATGTAGGGCTTTTGGTGTTCTAAATTATGGCTTATTTATTGTTTTCAGTTTTGCTGTTCCTGCACTGCCCTTGGCCGCATCTTGATTGGTGTTGAAGGCCACCTCTTAATAAAAGATAAATGACTGTTTAAACAAAGATCCCAATATAAGAAAATACTCATGCGTGTATGAAAGAATAGAAAGAGGAAACAGCAGTGAGAGGGTCAGTCTCCCATTTGCCAGTTGGGTACCATCAAACTACATGTCCCTGTATCCTCCCTGATTGAGAGATCCAACCTGTTCAGTCCCAAGTAAACAGGAGAGAAAGTGAGAGTGAGCTGAACCACATGTCTTGTTACTTACATGCAATACATGTGGCCTAATTTCTTGAAGCATCATCCCCTATCTCCTCTCTTTTGAGGTCCTCATTCCTCTTTCCTCCTCTTTATATTCCTTTTTGATTGCAGTGGGTATTTAAAAGATTTACTTTTTTTTTAATTTTTTTTTTATTATTATTATTATTTATTCAACTGTGTGCATGTGCGTGTGTATGTGCGCGCGCCGTGTGTGTGTATCTGTGTGTGCGTGTGTCTGTGTCTGTGTCTGTGTAGTATGTGCGCGCGCCGTGTGTGTGTATCTGTGTGTGCGTGTGTCTGTGTCTGTGTCTGTGTAGAACCACGGACGAATTCGCGAACCACCATGGACTCCTCCATCTCCTTCTGCCCCGGGATTCACAGGCTCCGCCCTACCAGGGACCAGAAGCGCAGGCCGCCCTGCTTCCGCCTGGCGTCTATACGTGGGATCTGGGATCCGAACTCGGGACCTTCCGCCTGCAAGGCGGAGGCTTAACCCCTGAGCCACCTCTCCAGCCCCAAAGATTTACTTTTGAATATGTCATTGAGTTTGGAACTAGGATCCACTTATTAGAGAGTACATACATTTAGTAATTTTCTGTGTCTGGCATATTTCACTGAATATATTTTTTTCTAATTCCATCTATTTCCTGGCAAATTTCATTAATTTATCTTTTTTGGTGACTGAGTAGTATCCATTGCATAAATGTACCACAATTTCCTTATGCATTCATAAACTGTTGGGCATTTGTGTTGACTCCAGGACATTGCTATTGTAAATAGAGGTACAATGAACATAGCTGTGCTCTAGTCACTGCAGTAAATTGCTGTAATCCTCCAGTAAATTGGAGGATTATTCCCAGTAGGGGTACAATAGGGTCATATAGAATTTCAATGCTTAATTTTTTAGAAATCACCATACTGATCTACAGAGTGGTGACACAAGCCTGCATTTCCATGTGCTTTGTATAATAGTTCCCTTTCTCCACATCCATTCTAGCATTTGGTGGTGTTTTTATTGTGGATTTTCACCATGCTGACCAGGGTGAGGTGATGTCTCAGGATACTTTTGATTTGCAGTTCCCTGATGGCTAGGGAGCATTTTTTAAAGATATTTCTTGGACATTTGAATTTCATCTCTGGAAAAATTTCTTTTAAGTTCCCAGGCCCATTTTCTAATTTGACAATTTATCACCTTGGTCTTTAGATTTTTAAGTTCTTTCCGCACTCTGGATAATACAGCTCTATCAGATATGTGGGTAGTGAAGATTTTTCTCCCATTTTGTGTTCCTTCAATTCCAACAGAATCTAGAATATTGATCATAAAAGGATGTTGGATCTTGTCAAAAGTTTTTTCTGTATCTATGGAGGGTATCATGTGGTCATGGACTTTGGACAAGTTTCTTTGATGGATTATATTTATTGATTTTCATATGTTGAAACAACCTTGTGTGTCTGGGACAAAACCTACTGGATCACAGTGAATAATCTTTTTGATATGTTTTTGAGTGAGATTTGCTAAGGTTTTGTTGAGAATCTTTGCATTTATGTTTAGCCAAGAGATTGGCCTATAGTTTTCTTTTTTAAGTGTATCTTTATTAGGTTTTGGGATTATTATGATGTTAGCTTTGAAGAAAGAATTTTGAAGTGCTCCTTCCTTTGCTATTTTATGAAATAGGTTAAAGACTACTGGTGTTAGGTGTTCTTCAAATGTCTGATAGTATTCTGGGCTGAATCCATCTGAACCAAGACATATTTTTGTTGGGAAGATTGGAGATTACTTTGTCAATTCTTCATCTGTTATAGGAATACTTAAATAATTCAAAATTTCTTTATTCAATTAAGTTGTGCTTAATCAAGAATTAATCCATTTCTTTTTTGTTATAAAAGTTCATGGATTATGCTTTTGAAATATGACCTTAAAATTCTCTGAATTTCTTGGGTATCCATTTTGATAATTCCATTTTTATCACTAATTTTGTTAATTTAGGATTTCTTTCTCTTGATTTTAGTAAATTTAGCTAGAGGTGTATCAATGTTATTAGTTTTTTTTCAAAGAACCAGCTTTTTGACTGTTTGATTATTTGTATCATTTTCCTTATGTCAATTTCAGATATGTCTCCACTGATTTTGTTAATCTCCTCTCTTCTACTGCTTTTGGGATTGGGTTGAGCTTGTGTCTCTAAAGCTTGTAAGCCCATTGCTAAGTTATGTACTTGCAAAGTTTCTATTTTTTTGATATTGACATTGAGCACTCTAAAATTACCTCCTAGTACAGCTTTCATTGTGTCCCAGATTTTGATATGTTGTATTTTCATTATCGTTCGCTTCTAGGAAATCTTGAATTTCCTTTATGATTTCTTCCTGAACCCATTTCTCATTCAGCATCATAGTGTTTATTTTCAACAAATTAGTGCATTTTCTGCTGTTTATTGTGTTGCAAATGTCAAGCTTTAGACTATGGTGCTCTGACAGGGTACAGGCTAAAATTTCAACTTGCCTATATATGTGAACATTTGTTTTGGGTTCTAGTATGTGATTTATTATGGAGAAAGTTCCATGGGATGGTGAGAAAAAGGTGTATTTCTTACTGCTTGGATGGAAGGTTCTATAGTGATCTGTAAGGTCCATTTCAGTAAGTGTTTGGTTTAATTATAATGTTTCTCTGTTATGTTTTTGTCCTATCGATCTATCCCATATTGAGAATGCAGTATTGAAATCCCTGAGTTTTATCCTTTCAGGATTGATTTCATGCTTTACATGATGTAGTGTTTGCTTAATGAATTTGAAGGAGCCCATAATAAGTGTGTATATGTTCAGTACTGTGAAGTCTTCCTGATGCATTGGTCATGTGACTGAAATGTAATATCCTTCTTTATCTCTTATGATTTTCTTTGGATTGAAGCCCTCTTTGTCAGATATCATAATTGCTACCCCTGCTTGTTTCCATTTAGTTTAAAAAAATTTTGACCAGCATTTTACTTTTAGAATGTGCCTATTTTTTGTGATGAGATGTTTTTGCTAAAGGCAGCAGATGGATAGGTTTTGATTTCTAATCCATGTTTGTAACCTATATCTTTAATCAGTGAGTTAATTCTATTGACATTTAGTATTATAATGGGAAAATTACTTTTAATTCCTGACATTTTTTGTGTTTAGTGGCTTCCATAAGTGTAGTATTTAGGTTGTAAGTTTAGTGGTATTATACTTCCCTTCTGTCCTCCTGGATATGCTTGTTCTTTTCTTCAACCTTGAGTATATTTTCTAACATTTTTTGAAGGACTACTTTGGTGTTCATATGAGCCTTCAACTGTCTTTATAATGGAAAATTTTTCTTTCACCCTGAGTCCTGACTGATAGTTTTGATGGGTATATCAGCCTGGATTGACATTTGTGTTCATTCTATACTTGAAGTAGGTCTGTCTAAGCTCTACTGGCTTTTACTATTTCCACTGAAAAATCTTTGGTGATCTCAGTAGGCTTACCTTTAAAAGTGACAATTTTATTTTCTCTTGAATCTCATAGCAAGTTCGGTTTGTCCTGTATATGTAATATTTTTAAAATTGTTTGCCATGGTGAGTTTCTATTTTGGTCCTATCTTTTTGGGGTGCTATATGTCTCTTGTATTTGGATGGATATTTCTTTCTTTAGATGAGAAAAGTTTTCCTTTATGACAATTTGAAAATTTTCCTCACATGTGGTATTTTTGGATTCTTGTTCTGGTATTCCATGAATGTTTGTGTTATGCTTCTTCAAGGTGTCCATCACTCTTGAAATGACTGATTTTTTAATGACTCCTTTTCTATATGCTTATTCCCATAGACCAATGCTGACAAAAATAGAATTCAATAAAATGTACAGGTTTTATTTCAATGACATTTCAATAAGCAAGAGCATATGCTCCATGGAGATGATATTATCAATAGAGCCTTGGGATCACTGATCCTTAGGTCCTTAACATTAACAATAAAAAAGCTCCCACTTCTTTATATGGAAAGGGAGGAATATTTCTTCATTTAAACTATCATGTAAGTACACAGCCATAAGCAACATCAAAATTATTATGGCAGATGGACTTTGCCAGTCAGAACAAGATTTGCCTATGAAATGCAATTATCATATCAAATAACTATGCGTCTTAAGGTTGGGTTTTGTCTTTCTGCCCCAGACCTGGATCCTGACCCAGGGCGACTCCCTGACCCTCAGGTAAGGCAGCTAAATCATGTCTCAGGCTCCAGGTCATCTGCACACTGCATTAGCCACTCTGCATTTCTGCCCTGGATCAGGACCAGCGCTGATTCCCTGTTCTTCAGATAAGCCCCATCTGTGTGCCCCAATATTATCCAGCCTGACTCTCTGGTACTGGAGAAGATCTCTCAGCCACACCCCAGGGCTCAGGTCATCTGTGCACACCACTAGTATCCAGCCTGCCTTTCTGGTTCTAGGGAAGCCCTCTAGGCCATGCCCCAAACCCGAAGTTTTCTGTGCTCTCCACTGGCCACTCTGCCTTTGTGCCCCAAAACCATATTGGGGCAGACTCCCTGCTCCACAGAATTCAACAGAGTCCAGTGAAAACCAAAGCAAAGTGGTAGGAGCTAACACCATTCATCTGAGACCTTCTCTAATCATCCCATCATATGGGACAGATTCTTTCCATCCAGCTCTGAGATAAGTAAACCATTTTTACCATCTCATTCCTCACAATTATTACTCACTGTAGCTTAACATTTCCATATACCCACCCCAAGACCCATTAACCTTCAGGGATTATACCATTCACCCTCACACCAAGGGAGTAAAGTTAAAAAGTATACTACCAGAATAATCTTCAATCCCTGTCTAATACACTCAACTTAATTGATGAACCAACACTTCATTAGCGTCATCTAGGAAATAACATCAATTCCAGACAAGCATACCCAACTCCAAGACAAACATCATTATAACTGCTCAAATGTAGTAATACTCTAATTCAGTCCAGCAAAAACACACAAATACAAAAAAGAGTTCTTTTTTTTAAACATTTTAGAGATAAAACAAAAATGCCCAGGTCACAGCACAAATCTGTGAGAGACAAAAACCAAGGAAACAGCCCTTGCACCTAAAGAATGAAAGCCATAATGATGGAATCCAACTAGAGCAAACTCACAGAAAACAGCCAAGAAAGCTATACCCAAGATAATTATTTCAAAGCCTGATCCTTACTATGATCAAAACAATGAAAGAGGAAATCCTGGAGGAGTTCAATATTTGCATCAACCACTTTGAACAGGAACACAACAGGCACCAAGAGGAGATTAGAAAAGCAGTTGAAAAAACAAAAATTGGATAGACCAGTTAAAAAAAATTCACAAAGAGTTTAAACTGAAGACAAGCTATCTTCAGCTCAGAACTTAGTATTTTCAGCAGTACTAATGAAGCACCAAATAGAATATCAGATCTTGAAGACAAAGCGGAAGAACTAACCAGTTCAATCAAAGATGTTGTTAAAGCCAACAAGATACTTGAAAGGAATATTTAAGAGTTATGGGACACGTTGAACAAGCCTGTCATGTGCATTCATGGAATACCAGAAAAAGAATACTAAAATACCACACCTGAGGAAAATTTTCAAATTATCATAAAGGAAAACTTTCTAGACCTAAACAAATAGAGGCCCATCCTACTACAAAAGGAATTCTGCACCCCAAACAGAAATTACCAAAATAGAAACTCGCCATGGCAAATAATAGCCAAAACACTACACATACAAGACAAAGAGTATGTGCTGACATTTTCAAGAGAGAAAAAAAATAATCTCCCACCCCGGTGCCCCCCATCTCCCAGCCAGCACCAAAGCAGCCTCCAGCTTTGCCTGGGCCCCGCCCCAGACCCCAGCCCCTCTGCGTCCTCATACCCCCGTGTGCCTCTGCCGCCCCACCAGCTCCCAGGTGAGTGAGTGACAGAGTCCGCCCAGCCCAGTCCCCCCTTGGAGGCTCCCCCTCCGTCTCCCATTGAGCACCCAGGAGGCCTCCAGCTTAGCCTGGGCCCAGACCCGGACCCCAGCCCCTCACATCCTCCCAAACCCGTGCGCCTCCACCTCCCCCAGGTCCCAGGTGAAGAATTCTGCCATCAACATCAGATCCTGTGTCTCTGCCGCCCACCGGGTACCTATGCACGTGGTCCATGGAAGACACACTGCTACTCAGAATTCAATAGAGTCCAAAGGAAACTCAAGCAAAATTCTAAGGAACAAAGGGAACACAGGCCATACATATGGAGTCCGCTACAATAATTACATCACGTGGGTGAGATTTTTCACATCCAGCAAAAAGACAAGTAACCCTTTTTTTTTTCACCTTACAGATCATTTGTAGTATCAATTGTTGTAGATCAACTTCTTCAAACAGCCACCCAAAAAACATACAACTCCAGGGAGTACACCACTCACTCTCACATATCATCAAGATACTAAATCATAAAAGTGTACTACCATACTAATACTCACCCCCTGGTTACTTAACCTGACTTAACCGATGTACTAACAGCATAATAGCCTCATCTAGGATATAACATTAACAATACACAAACATACCAAATCCAAGGCAAGCACTAGTAATAACTGGCATGTGTAAGAATACCAACTACATCAGTTCAGTGAAAAACACAGAGAAACTGAAAGGTCCTAGAAAATAAAACAACAATGCCCAAGTCAAAGTGCAGATCCACAAGAAACAAAACCCAAGAAGACCAATCTCCCACCGAAAGAATTAATCCCATAAGGATGGATTCCAACCAGAACAAATTCACAGAAAATAGCCATGAAAGCCAGACCAAACATAATGACTTTCAGAGTATGATCATTACCATGATTAATACTATGAAAGAGTAAATCTGAGAAGAGTTAAACAACTGTATCAACCACTTTGAACAGAAACACAACAGACACTTGGAGGAGTTCAGAAAAACAGTTCAAGAAACAAAATAAGCATAGAGCAGTAAAAACAGTCTCAGGCAGAGTTTAAAATTGAATTAAAGACAAGTTATCTTCAACCCAAAACTCAACTGAGAGTCTTATCAGCAGAACAAATGAGGCAGAAAATAGAATTTCACATCTTGAAGACAAAGTGGGAGAATTAACCAGCTCAATGGAAGAGATTGTTAAAGCCAAAAAGATACTGGAGAGGAACATTCAAGAGATAGGGGACACCCTGAAGAAGCCTAACATGCGAATTCATGGAATACCAGACCAAGAATCCCAAAATACCACACCTGAGGAAATATTTCAATTCATCATAAATGAAAACTTCCAACAACTAAAGAATGAGAGGCCTATCCAAATACAAGAGGCATTTCACACTCCAAACAGATATGACCAAAATAGAAAATCGCCACGGCAAATAATAGTCAAAACACTCCACATTCAAGACAAAGAAAAGGTGCTGAGAGCTTCAAGAGAAAAAAAGCAAGTCACTTGTAAAGGTAAATCTATTAGAATAACAAATGACTACTCAATGGAAACAGTAAAAGCAAGAAGAGCTTGGAGAGACATACTTCAAGTATTAAATGAGCAAAAATGCCAACCAAGAATGATATACACCGGCAAAACTATCTGTCATGATTGAGGGAGAAAGAAAAGTTTTCCAGCACAAAGACAACTTGAAGGGATACATGTCTACAAAACCAGGCCTTCAAAAAATCCTAGAAATGATACTCAAGCTTGAAGAAAAGAACAAGCGTATCCAGGAGGACAGAAGGGAAAGTATAATACCACCAAAACATAAATATCAAACAACATGTTTAGAAAGTCTACTAAACATAAAAAATGTCCAGAATTAAAAAGAATTTCTGCATTATAACATTAAATGTAAATGGTATTAACTCACTGATTAAGAGACACAGATTACAAACTTGGATTAAAAACCACAATCCAACAATCTGCTGCCTTCAGGAAACTCATCTCACCACAAAAGATAGGCACATCCTAAGAATGAAAGGCTGGTCCAAAATCTTGCAAGCTAATGGAACGAGGAAACAGGCAGGGGTAGCAATTATGCTTTCAGACAAAGTGGACTTCAAAGCAAAGAAAATCATAAGAGGCACAGATGGATACTACATTTTAGTCACAGGTACAATTCACCAGGAAGACTTCACAAAACTGAACATTTATGCACCCAATACGGGCCCCTCCACATTCATTAAGAGAACCCTACAGCGTATAAAGCAAGAAATCAACCTCCAAAAGATAACAAGAACAAGAGGGATGGGGTAGGAGGACCACACCAGAAACAAGGAGAGAAGGGACCATGTTACAGCAGGGAAAATAGGCCTCCACCAAAGACCCAAATAAGTAATGAGACATCTGATTAAGTTCACAGACTTTTGTTCCTGATCATTTACTACTGAGGGGGTATGATCTCACCAGAAGAGGAGGGCATGTAGTCTGGCAGATAAAAAGTAACCATTTTTCAAATGGGTGATAGACCCCTCCCTTACTGTGGTTTCCCACTTTTATTACATCTACCTTTGAATGTGCTTTTATCACAAGACTCTAACAGCTTTTTGTCTCTGGCCAGGGGGTAACATACAATGCCCACCAGGATGGAGTGAAGGGCATTGCAGGAACAGCAAAACTGCAAAAGAAAATCAACAAACCACAATCCAGAAATTCAGAGACTCTATATCAACCACCTAGAACTAGGCCAGCTTAGTCTCTCCCCATCTTGAAGCTCAGGGAAAATTGCGGAAGAGGGGGCGGTAAGAGTGTAAGAGCAAAAGTATGGGAGGAGCAATGATATGTAAGATACTCTATACTAGTTAGGGCTGAAGCAATCATAATTGGACTTTGCATGCCCTGCGCATTGTCCAACACACTGTTGACCTCACAAAGTCTAGCATTTGCTAAAGGCACCAAGATCCTTGGAGGCAAAGGATTGGCAGCCACAGCAATGTTCCTATACCTAAGGGGAACACGGGAAAGGGTTCAGGGAAAGGCCACTGGGTCCTTGTACGTCATCGGAGAGGAGGGCCCAGAGGAAAATCAGGCATGCACAAGAAAGGACTCTCTGGGAATTGGGGTGGGAGGCACTGGGGGATGGGGAGGGAGAGGGGTAGGGAGGGGGAGCAGGGGCATACAGGGGGAGGAGGAGGGAGGGAGGGAACTGGTGTACCTAATAAGTTTGTATCAGCTGAAATAAAAAAAATAAATATAAAAAAAAGGGACATAAAAGGGATTCAAATGGGCAAGGAAGAGGTCAAGCTATCCCTATTTGCAGATGACATGATCTTATACCTGAAGGATCCCAAAAACTCCACCAGGAAGCTCCTGGAACTAATTGAGAAGTTCAGGAGGGTGGCAGGATACAAGATAAGTGTGCAAAAATCAGAGGCCTTCCTATATGCCCAGAATGAAAGAAGTGAAAAAGCCTTCAGAGAAACAATCCAATTTACTGTAGCCCCTAAAAAAATGATATACCTTGGTATAAACCTAACCAGGGAGGTAAAAGACCTTTACAATGAAAACTTTTTTTTTATTAAAAATTTAATTATACATTTTAAAAATTTTTTACCAGTTCCCTCCCTCCCCCCTCCCCTTCCCCCAGTGTCTCCCCCCCAATTCCCAGAGAGTCCTTTATTGTGTGCGCCTAACTCTCCACTGGGTCCTCCTCTCCGATGACATATAAGGACCCAGTGGCATTTCCATAAGCCCTTTCTCTTGTTCCCCTTAAGCATAAGATCACTACTATGGCTGTCAATCCCTTGCCTCCAGGGGTCTCGGTGCCCTTAACAGATGCTAGACTTTATGAGGGCAACAGTGCGCTGGACATTGCGCAGGGCATGCAAAGTTCCATTATGATTGCTTTGGCCCCAACTATTGTTGAGAATCTTGCAAATCGTTGCTCCTCCCATCCTTTTGCTCTTACAATCTTACCGCCCCCTCTTGCGCAAATGTCCCTGAGCTCCAGGATGGGGAGAGATTAGGCTGTCCTAGTTCTATGTGATTGATATAGAGTCTCTGAAGTTCTGGATTGTGGTTTGTTGATTTTCTTTTGCAGTTTTGCTGCTCCTGCAATTCCCTTCACTCCATTCTGCTGGGCACTGTATGTCACCCCCTGGCCATAGACAAAAAGCTGTTAAACTGGAGTCTTGTTGTAATAGCACATTCAAGGGTAGATGTAATAAGAGTAGGAAACCTCACTGAGGGAGGGGTCCATCACCCATTTGCAAAATGATTACTTTTTATCTGCTAGACTATATGCCCTCCCCTTCTGGTGAGATCAGGAAAGAACGTCTGTGAACTTAACCAGGTGTCTCATTACTTACTTGCAGACCTTGATGGAGGCCTATTTTCTCTGCTGTAACATGGTCTCCTCTCTCCTTGTTTCTGGTGTGGCCCTCCTAACCCATCTCTCTTGTTCATCATCCTTGCAATTACTGTGTTACATAGGTTTACTTTTGAGTGTCTCAATGTGGGCTGGGTGAGTTTGGTACTAGGAGCCACCTATTAGGGAGTACATACGGCGCTTAATTTTCTGAGTTTGGGATACTTCACTTAATATAATTCTTTCTAATGACATCCATTTCCCAGCAAATTCCAGTAATTCATCATTTTTGATGGCTGAGTAGTACTCCATTGTATAGATGTACCTCCTTATCCACTCGTCAACTGTTGTACATTTAGGTTGATTCCATGACTTTGCTATTGCAAACAGTGCTGCTATGAACATGGTCGAGCTTGTGCTATCGAGGCGAACCTCTGCTGCTTGGGGGGTTATTCCCAAAAGTGGGATAGCAGGGTCATATGGCATTACAATCTTTAATTTCTTTAAGAATCTCCAGACGGCTCGCCAGAGGGGCTGTATGAGCCTGCATTCCCACCAACAATGTAGGAGAGTTCCCCTCTCTCCACATCCTCTCCAGCATTTGTCGTTGTTTGTACTGTGGATTTTTGCCATCCTGACCGGGGTGAGATGATATCTCAGGGAAGTTTTGATTTGCATTTCCCTGATGGCGAAGGAAGTGGAGCATTTTTTAAGATAATTGTTAGACATTTTAATTTCATCCCTGGTAAAGTTTCTTTGAAGTTCCAGGGCCCATTTTTTAATTGGGCCAGTGTTTTCCTTGGAGTTTAATTTTCTAAGTTCTTTGTGCACTCTGGACAGTAGAGCTCTGTCAGATATGTGGTTAGTGAAGATTTTCTCCCATTCTGTGGGTTGCCTTTGAGCTCGTGTGACAATCTCTTTATCTGAACAGAAGCTCTTTAATTTCACAAGATCCCAACTGTTGAGAGTTGGTAGCAGTGACTGTGCCATTGGATGTCTGTTTAGGAAGTGTTGGCCTAGCCCAATCAGCTCGAGGGAGTTCCCTATCCTTTCAACTATGGTTTTTAAAGTCTCTGGCCTGATATCAAGGTCCTTGATCCATTTGGAATTAAGTCTTGTACATGGTGACAAGTACGGGTCCAGCTTTAATCTTCTGCATGTGGAGATCCAGTTTTGCCAGCACCATTTGTTGAAGATGCTGTTCTTTTTCCATTGGATTCTTTGGGCCCCTTTGTCAAAGACCAAATGACTGTAACTTTGTGGGCTTATATCTGGGTCTTCAATCCTTATCCATTGATCTGTGTGTCTATTTTGGAGCCAATACCAGGCTGTCTTTATAACTATGGATTTGTAGTATAGACTTAGGTTTGGTATGGTAATACCTCCAGCTGTGTTTTTGTTACTCAGGATTGTTTTTGCTATCCTGGGTCTTTTGTGCCTCCATATGAACTTTGAGATTGTTTGGTCAACTTCTTTGAAGAATTGCTTTGGGATTTTGATTGGTATAGCATTGAATCTGTATATTGCCTTTGGTAGGATGGTCATTTTTACAATGTTGATTCTGCCAATCCAGGAACAAGGGAGGTCTTTCCACCTTCTGGTGTCTTCTGCGATTTCTTTCTTTAGGGTTTTAAAGTTTTCATTGTAAAGGTCTTTTACCTCCTTAGTTAGGTTTATACCAAGGTATTTCATTTTTTTAGGGGTTATAGTAAATGGCATGGTTTCTCTCAAGGCTTTTTCACTTCTTTCATTCTGGGCATATAGGAAGGCCTCTGATTTTTGCACATTTATTTTGTATCCTACCACCCTGCTGAACTTCTCAATTAGTTCCAGGAGCTTCCTGGTGGAGTTTTTGGGATCACTCAGGTATAAGATCATGTCATCTGCAAATAGAGATAGCTTGACTTCTTCCTTGCCAATTTGAATCCCTCTTATGTCCCTTTCTTGTCTTATGGCTTCGGCTAAGACTTCTATTCAAGTACAATATTGAATAGAAGTGGTGAGAGTGGATAGCCTTGTCTTGTTCCTGATCGAAGTGGGAATGCTTCCAATTGTTCCCCATTGAGCATAATCCTTGCTGTGGGCTTGTTGTATACAGCTTTTATTATATTGATAAAGGTTCCTTCCATTCCTACTGTCTCTAGCGTTTTGATCATAAAAGGCTGTTGGATCTTGTCAAAAGCTTTTTCTGCATCTATTGAGAGTATCATGTGGTCTTGGACTTTGGACTGGTTTACATGATGAATTACATTTATTGATTTGCGTATGTTGAACCAACCTTGTATGCCGGGGATGAAGCCTACTTGGTCCCCATGAATGATCTTTTTAATATGTTTTTGAATCCGATTTGCTAAGACTTTGTTGAGAATCTTTGCATCTGTGTTCATCAGGGAGATCGGCCTATAGTTTTCTTTTTTAAGTGAATCTTTATTAGGTTTTGGGATTAAAACGATATTAGCTTCATAGAAGGAATTTGGTAGTGTTCCTTCTTTTGCTATTTGATGGAACAGTTTAAGGAGTATTGGTGTTATTAACTCCTTAAATGTCTTGTAGAACTCTGTGCTGAATCCGTCTGGTCCAGGACATTTTTTGGTGGGAAGATTCGAGATTACTTCCTCAATTTCCTTATATGTTATAGGACTATTTAAATAATTCACAACTTCCTGATTCAATTTAGGTAAGTTGTGTTTACTTAGAAATTCATCCATCTCTTTTGTGTTGTCAAACTTCACAGAGTATAAGTTTTTGAAATATGATGTTATAATTCTCTGGATTTCTTGGGTATCCGTAGTGATAACTCCATATTCATTTCTAATTTTGTTAATTTGGGTTTTCTCTCTCTTGCTTTTGGTTAGTTTAGCTAGGGGTGTATCAATCTTGTTGATTTTTTCAAAGAACCAGCTTTTTGATTGGTTGATTTTTTCTATCGTTTTCTTAGTCTCGATTTCAGATATTTCTCCCCTTATTTTGCTAATCTCTTCTCTTCTACTGCTTTTGGGATCAGATTGCTCTAGTTTCTCTAAAGCTTTAAGCTGCATTGTTAAGTTGTTTATTTCTGATGTTTCCATTTTTTTGACGTGGGCATTAAGAGCTATGAACTTACCTCTTAGAACAGCTTTCATTGTGTCCCAGAGATTTTGGTAAGTTGTATTTTCGTTATCATTCACTTTCAGGAAATCTTGAATTTCCTTTTTAATTTCTTCCTGAATCCAGTTCTCATTCAGCATCATAGTGTTAAGTTTCCAGGAGTTAGTGTATTTTCTCTTGTTTGATGTGTTGTGGATGTCCAGCTTTAGGCCGTGGTGGTCTGATAGGGCACAGGTTAGAATTTCAACTTTCTTGTATATGTGTAGATTCATTTTGTGGCCCAATATGTGATCTATTTTGGAGAAAGTTCCGTGTGCTGCTGAGAAAAATGTGTATTCTTTGGTGCATGGGTGAAAAGTTCGATAGAGATCTGTGAGGTCCATTTCTTTCAGGGTTTGATTAAGTTCCAAAGTGTCTCTGTTAAGCTTTTGACCTGTTGATCTATCCCATGTAGAGAGGGCGGTGTTGAAGTCCCCAAGAATTATCGTTTGGGGGTTGATTTCTTGCTTTAGGCGCTGTAGGGTTTTCTTAATGAATGTGGAGGGGCCCGTATTGGGTGCATATATGTTCAGTATTGTGAAATCTTCCTGGTGAATTGTACCTCTGACTAAAATGTAGTATCCATCCGTGTCTCTTATAATTTTCTTTGGTTTGAAATCCACTTTGTCTGATAGCATAATGGCTACCCCTACCTGTTTTCTGCTTCCATTTGCTTGTAGAATTGTTGACCAGCCTTTTATTTTTAGAGCGTGCCTATCTTTTGTGGTGAGATGGGTTTCCTGCAGGCAACAGATTGATGGATTGTGATTTCTAATCCAAGTTTGTAATCTGTGTCTCTTGATCGGTGAATTAAGTCCATTAACATTTAGTGTTATAATGGAGAAACTATTGTTAATTCCAGACATTTATTATGTTTAGTAGCTTTTATAAGTATATTGCTTCGCTTTTAATGGTGTTATATTTGCCTTCTGTTCTCCTGGATATGCCTGTTTTTTTCTTCACGCTTGAGTATCATTTCTAGCAGTTTTTGAAGGCCTGGTTTGGTGGCCATGTATCCCTTAAAGTTGTCTTTGTGCTGGAAAATTTTTCTTTCTCCCTCGATCATGACTGATAGTTTTGCAGGGTAAATCAGCCGGGGTTGACATTTTTGCTCATTCAATACTTGAAGTATGTCTCTCCAAGCTCTTCTTGCTTTTACTGTTTCGACTGAGAAGTCATTTGTTATTTTAATAGGTTTGCCTTTAAAAGTGACTTGTTTTTTCTCCCTTGAAGCTCTCAGCACCAGTTCTTTATCTTGAATGTGGAGTGTTTTAACTATTATTTGCCGTGGTGTGCTTCTAGTTTGGTCGTATCTGTTTGGGGTGCGGAATGCCTCTTGTATATGAATGGGCCTCTCTTTTTTTAGATGAGGAAAGTTTTCCTTGATGATCATTTGAAAAATTTCCTCAGGGGTGGTATTTTGAGATTCTTGCTCCGGTATTCCATGAATACGCATGTTAGGCTTCTTCAGGGTGTCCCATATCTCTTGGATATTTCTCTCAAGTATCTTTTTGGCTTTAACAACCTCTTCCATTGAGCTGGTTAGTACTCCCACTTTATCTTCAAGGTCTGAAATTCTGTTTTCTGCTTCATTAGTTCTGTTGATAAGACTCTCTGTGGCGTTCTGGGTTGAAGATAACTTGTCTTTTAGCTCAGTTTTAAACTCTGCTTGAGTTTGTTTTAACTGCTCTATGCCACTTTTTATTTCTTGCACTGTTTTTCTCAACTCCTCCAGATGTCTGTTGTGTTCCTCTTCAAAGCGATTGATTCGATTATGTAATTCCTCCCGGATTTCCTCTTTCATAGTATTGAACATGGTAATGATCATATTTTGAAAGTTGTTATCCTGGGTCAGGCTTTCTTGGCCTGTTTCCGCGGGTTTGTTCTTGTTGGAGTATAACATTATGGGATTAATTTCTTCAGTGGGAAATTTGTTTACTTGAGTGTTGCTTCTCATGGATTTGCACTTTGACTTTGGCATTGTCATTTTAACTCTTAAGATCTCTCAATTTCACTAAACTGAATTATTTGGCCTGGGGTACTGGTGGGCGGGGCCTGAACGGGGACTTACCTAGGGCGTGGGGTGAGGCCCGGGTGGACCGCGTGCCTGTCCCGACTGGCGGAGCGGGGTGGGGCGAAAAGGGAGGATGGGCGCGTCGGCGTGGAGCTATTTAACCCGAGGGCAGCTGGGGCGGGGCCCGGGCGCAGGGGGAGGTCCTCCTCGTTCCCTCGGCCCCCGCGCGGCTCCGGCTGGGTGGCGGGAGTCGGAGCCGGGTCCCCGTGGGCTGACCTGGGGTCCTAGAGCGCGCGTTGAGGCCCGGCTGGATCTCGCCTACGCGTCCCGACAGGCGGAGCGGGGGTGGGGCGAAAAAGTACAATGAAAACTTAAAACCCTGAAGAAAGAAATTGCAGAAGACACCAGAAGGTGGAAAGACCTCCCATGTTCCTGGATTGGCAGAATCAACATTGTAAAAATGACCATCCTACCAAAGGCAATATACAAATTCAATGCTATACCAATGAAAATCCCAAAGCAATTCTTTAAAGAAGTTGACCAAATAATCTCAAAATTCATATGGAGGCACAAAAGACCCAGGATAGCAAAGACAACCCTGAGTAACAAAAACACTGCTGGAGGTATTACCATACCAAACCTTAGTCTATACTACAAATCCATAGTTATAAAAACAGCCTGGTACTGGCTCCAAAATAGACACACAGATCAATGGATAAGGGTTGAAGACCCAGATATAAGCCCACAAAAATACAGCCATTTGATCTTTGACAAAGGGGCCCAAAGAATCCAATGGAAAAAGAACAGCATCTTCAACAAATGGTGCTGGCAAAACTGGATCTCCACATGCAGAAGATTAAAGCTGGACCCGTACTTGTCACCTTGTACAAGACTTAATTCCAAATGGATTAGTGACCTTGATATCAGGCCAAAGATTATAAAAACCATAGTTGAAAGGATAGGGAATATCCTTGAGCTGATTGGGTAGGCCAACATTTCCTAAACAGACATCCAATGGCACAGTCACTGCTACCAACTCTCAACAATTGGGATCTTGTGAAATTAAAGAGCTTCTGTTCAGATAAAGAGATTGTAACACGAGCTCAAAGGCAACCCACAGAATGGGAGAAATTCTTCACTAACCACATATCTGATAGAGCTCTATTGTCCAGAGTGGACAAAGAACTTAGAAAATTAAACACCAACAAAACCAATGGCCCAATTAAAAAACGGGCCCTGGAACTTAAAAGAAATTTTACCAGGGATGAAATTAAAATGTCTAACAAATATCTTAAAAAATGCTCCACTTCTTTAGCCATAAGGGAAATGCAAATAAAAACCTCCCTGAGATATCATCTCACCCCGGTCAGGATGGCAAAAATCCACAATACAAACAACAAGTGCTGGAGAGGATGTGGAGAGAGGGGAACTCTGCTACATTGCTGATGGGAATGCAGGCTCATACAACCACTCTGGTGAGCAGTCTGGAGATTCTTAAAGAAATTAAAGATTGAAATGCCATATGACCCTGCTATTCCACTTTTGAGAATAACCCCCCATGCAGCAGAGGTTCGCCTCGATAGCACAAGCACGACCATGTTCATAGCAGCACCGTTTACAATAGCAAAGTCATGGAATCAGCCCAAATGTCCAACAGTTGACGAGTGGATAAGGAAACTGTGGTACATCTATACAATGGAGTACTACTCAGCCATCAAAAATGATGAATTACTGGAATTTGCTGGGAAATGGATGTCATTAGAAACAATTATATTAAGTGAAGTATCCCAAACCCAGAAAGTTAAGCGTCATATGTACTCCCTAATAGGTGGCTCCTAGTATCAAACTCGCCCAGCCCACATTGAGACACTCAATGGTAAACCTATGTAATAGAGTAATTGCAAGAATTGTGAACAGCAGGGATGGGGTTGGAGGGCCACACCAGACACAAGGAGAGAGGGGACCATGTTACAGCAGAGAAAATTGGCCTCCAAGGAATGCAAGGGGTGACATACAGTGCCCGTCAGGATGGATTGAAGGGCACTGCAGGAGCAGCAAAACTGCAAAAGAAAATCAACAAACCACAATCCAGAACTTCAGAGACTCTATATCAACCACATAGAACTAAGCCAACCTAATCTCCTCCTATTCTGAAGCTCAGGGAAATTTGCGGAAGAGGGGGCGGTAAGATTGTAAGAGCAAAAGGATAGGAGGAGCAATGATCTGAAGATACTCAATACTAGTTAGGGCTGAAGCAATCATAATAGGACTTTGCATGCCCTGCGCAATGTCCAACACACTATTGACCTCACAAAGTCTAGCATTGGCTAAAGGCACCAAGATCCTTGGAGGCAAGTGATTGACAGCCACATTAGTGTTCCTATGCTTAATGGGAACACAAGAAAGGGTTCAGGGAAATGCCACTGGGTCCTTGTACGTCATCGGAGAGGAGGACCAAGAGGAGAGTTAGGCTTGCACAATAAAGGACTCTCTGGGAATTGGGGGGGAGGCACTGGGAGACGGGGAGGGAGGGAAGGGTTGCAGGGGGTTCAGGAGGAGGAGAAGGGGGGAGGGAACTGGTCTACCTATTAAGTTTGTATGAGTGGAAATAATAATAAAAATGTTAAAAAATTAAAAAAATAAGTTAAGCAGATTTTTTATGGCTTTGTTTTATTTAGTTTTAAATTTTTAACACTATATCTTATTCTGGATTAACAAAATAAGGATCTTACAAAACTTGTTTTTACCAGTCAAAAATCATCTTGAGAAGTTTGCATGCACTATATAGCCACACATATGCATCCACACATATGCATCCATGTTACAATTAGGCCTATACCAACAATAATGCTCAATTGATTTCAAAATCTTACAAATTAAGGAGTACAGATTTTAGAAAGGCAATTGCATGAAGACAATTGCTATGAACACATTGTTATACTGGCCAGCAAAGAGACTGATATATAAGCAATTACATAAAAACTATTTTGAATCCTGAAACATGTAGCACAATGGCATCTAAGAGAAGAGATAACATTTCATTGCTTATTGAATTATTCACATGAGGATCCCAAGCAAGTGGAAGGGAGTGAATGTTTCTGGACAGACAGTCTGTTTGTAAAAAGCTCTGCTATGGAAGTGGGAGAAGAAAGAAGAACAGCATCATTAAGGAGATGTGTTGCAGAAAGGCATTTCTCTGGCTCCAGATGAGCCATTCGGGAGTCTGCAGAGCACAGGGCTTTTTAGAACAAATTTTAAGGGTGAGTTGTGAGGGGAAGCTCACAAAGTGAAATTGGCTACAAATCTCCAGTGAAAGTGGAACTCATCATTCTGGAGGGACCAAAACCTGAGGGTTCAAGAAGTCTACCTGAGAAGAAACCTGCAAGAGCAAGCCAGTTAGCCACACCTCATTTCCTCCACTGGGAAAAAAAGTCTTTATCTGTGCTGGCAGCAGCAGCAGCAATAATCACGGGTGGTGAGTGCTGGTCACTCTCAAAAGGACTCAGAGGACAGAGGAACGGAGTGGAAGAACAGTAGTCCTTTATCATTAAGGAGAAACCCAAAGGAACTCCTTGGCTTGTAGGCAAGGAAACAAGAAGAAGAAAAGAAAGCTCCCAAGGAAACAAGAAGAAAAGAAAGCTCCAAAAGAGGGCCTATAGATGAGAAATATTGGTAACTATTGAGAATTTTTTTTTATGAATCGAAAGGTCTGGGGATTAGAAGAAAATTAATGCCTTTTTGATATTCAGTTTCTCTTTGGGAAGTATGGCCAAGCCAAATGGAGGCCAAGCTCAGATTCCAAGTCCTAGAAACTAGTATGTCTGAGCAAAACTTGGAAGAAACTCTGATCAAGTGTTAGGATTTTTTGGCTTTTCATAGGATATGCAGAGGTTGAGTGGAAATCTGGAAGATTTACCTCTCTAAGACAAAGGTAGAACAAGGTAAGTAAATGATGTGGGGAGTGCACTACTTCTCTATCCAAGTCATAGCACAAAACAATAGGTTTTGGAGTAGGTAAATGTAGGGTGAGAAGACTGACAATAGAGGCTCTGAACAGAATGAATCTTCATGGAAGGTATCCATCAGTGCTACAGCAGGCATTTGTCCTGCCAGACCAAGTAAGATGACTTGGCTAAAGGGTTTCCAAAGAATGGGGAGTTCCTGTGTGTGGTGAAGCAGACTTAGTTAACATGTGGCCAATGCTCTTTACCCAATCAGGCTGTTTCTGATGTCAGTGGTAGAGATGCAGGCTTTCATGAAAGCTATGAGAGGCAAGGGGACTCTGGTTGGATTAATCTGGCAGTTCCTCGCAGCAGCTGCAGTGGTCCGAGTTCTAGCAAATGGAAGACTCTGCCTTAGGGCTTCATATAGTGATATTCCCATCATTGTTTTTCTGGGCTACATATCACCATAAAGCTAATAACAAAGCAGAGTCACCAAATCATGAGGCAAGGCCAGACCTTGAGAGCTGAGACATTACAGATGCATACTGGGCAAGTCCAGGGCAAAAAATATTTTTCCTTTATCAGCTTTCCCTTACCAGGAAAGTAACTAGGATTGCAAAACTTGAATATCACATAGACTTCCAAGGGCTGGCATAGAAATACATTCTCCTCACATGTCATGAAGCCAGAACACCCTCCCCATCTTTATTACACTCTAGGCTGCATTTGGGCTGATTAATCCACAAAGAAAAAGAACAGATTCTGAAAAGAACCATATCCAAGTGTTTTTCTCAGTTGAATTTGGTTTCACTTAATTTTTGGCATAGCACATTCTTTCTTTCTAGCTGACTGTTTTCATAAAGTAAAGGAGGAGACAATATATTACCCTCTAGAATTCCAGACAGGCGCACTATGAAAATTTAGCAAAACAAAATATCTTTTTCATCATAGCAGGATTATTCTAATCCAAGGTAAATGGCTATCAAATAAATATCTATCTCTCTCTGTGTGCATCTTCCAATGTGCATCTTCCATATATAGGTACAAGGGTGTACATATGTGTGTATTTGTGAGAAGGCCAGAGGTCAACCTCAGGTGTCATTCCTCAGGTACCACATGATAGATTACCCTTCCTCTGAACCCCATTTTCAGAACAGAAGCTCTACTTACTGGTCACTACCTCCTCCCAGTGGCACAGCAGCCCCACAGTTGGCACAGGGGCCACTGACTCTCTACCTTCAGTCTTTTACCCCGCTTACATGCTCAGGAATTAAAACCTCCACTTCACCTTCACATCCCTTTTCCTCCTTCAAGAATTAGTCGCCCTTTACCCCACCCCGCTCCGCCGGTCGGAACGCGCACGAGGTCCAGCCAGGCCTCACCCCACGACCTAGGTAAGTCTCCGCCCGTGCCCACCCACCAGAACCCCAGGTCAGCCCAAAGGGACCCGGCTCCGACTCCCACCATCCAGCTGGAGCCTCGCGCAGGGCGGAGGGACGAGGAGGACCTCCCCCTGCGCCCGGGCCCCGCCCCAGCAGCCCTCAGGTTAAATAGCTCCACACCAACGCCCCCATCCTCCCTTTACCCCACCCGGCTCCACTGGTCGGGATGCACACACGGTCCAGCCGGGCCTCATCCGCGACCTAGGTAAGCTCTGTCCCTGCCCACCCCCAAAACCCCAGGCCAAATAATTCAGTTTAGTGAAATTGAAAGATCTTAAGAGTTTAAACGACAATGCCAAAGTCAAAGTGCAAATCCATGAGAAGCAACACTCAAGTAAACATATTTCCCACTGAAGAAATTAATCCCATAATGTTAGACTCCAACCAGAACAAACCCGCGGAAAAAGGCCAAGAAAGCCTGACCCAGGATAACAACTTTCAAAATATGATCATTACCATGTTCAATACTATGAAAGAGGAAATCCGGGAGGAATTACATAATCGAATCAATCGCTTTGAAGAGGAACACAACAGACATTTGGAGGAGTTGAGAAAAACAGTGCAAGACACAAAAACTGGCATAGAGCAGTTAAAACAGACTCAAGCAGAGTTTAAAACTGAGCTACAAGACAAGTTATCTTCAACCCAGAACTCCACAGAGAGTCTTATCAACAGAACTAACAAAGCAGAAAACAGATTTTCAGACCTTGAAGATAAAGTGGGAGTATTAACCAGCTCAATGGAAGAGGTTGTTAAAGCCAAAAGATACATGAGAGAAATATCCAAGAGATATGGGACACCCTGAAGAAGCCTAACATGCGTATTCATGGAATATCAGAGCAAGAATCTCAAAATACCACCCCTGAGGAAATTTTTCAAACAATCATCAAGGAAAACTTTCCTCATCCAAAAAAAAAGAGGCCCTCCATATACGAGAGGCATTCCGCACCCCAAACAGATACAACCAAAACAGAAGCATGCCACGGCAAATAATAGTTAAAACACTCCACATTCAAGATAAAGAACTGGTGCTGAGAGCTTCAAGGGAGAAAAAACAAGTCACTTTTAAAGGTAAACCTATTAAAATAACAAATGACTTCTTAGTCGAAAGAGTAAAAGCAAGAAGAGCTTGGAGAGACATACTTCAAGTATTGAATGAGCAAAAATGTCAACCCAGGCTGATTTACCCTGCAAAACTATCAGTCATGATCGAGGGAGAAAGAAAAATTTTCCAGCACAAAGACAACTTGAAGGGATACATGTCCACCAAATCAGACCTTCAAAAAATGCTAGAAATGATACTCAAGCGTGAAGAAAAAAACAGGCATATCCAAGAGAACAGAAGGCAAGTATAACACCATTAAAAGCGAAGCAATATACTTATAAAAACTACTAAACATAATAAATGTCTGGAAATAAAAATAGTTTCTCCATTGTAACACTAAATGTTAATGGAATTAATTCTCTGATCAAGAGACACAGATTACAAACTTGGATTAAAAATCAAAATCCATCAATCTGCTGCCTGTAGGAAACCCATCTCACCACAAATAGGCACACTCTAACAATAAAAGGCTGGTCAACAATTCTACAAGCAAATGGAAGCAGAAAACAGGTAGGGGTAGCCATTATGCTATCAGACAAAGTGGACTTCAAACCAAAGAAAATCATAAGAGACACAGATGGATACTACATTTTAGTCACAGGTACAATTCACCAGGAAGACTTCACAATACTGAACATGTATGCACCCAATACGGGCCCGTCCACATTCATTAAGAAAACCCTACAGCGTCTAAAGCAAGAAATCAACCCCCAAATGATAATTCTTGGGGACTTCAACACCGCCCTCTCAACATGGGATAGATCAACAGGTCAAAAGCTTAACAGAGACACTTTGGAACTTAATCAAACCCTGAAAAAAATGGATCTTACAGATCTCTATTGAACTGTTCACCCACGCACCAAAGAATACACATTTTTCGCAGCAGGACACGGAACTTTCTCCAAAATAGATCACATATTGGTCAACAAAACAAATCTACACATATACAAGAAAGTTGAAATTCTAACCTATGCCCTATCAGACCACCACAGCCTAAAGCTAGACATCCAAAACACATCAAACAAGAGAAAATACACTAACTCCTGGAAACTTAACAATATGATGCTGAATGAGAACTGGATTCAGGAAGAAATTAAAAAGGAAATTCAAGATTTCCTGAAAGTGAATGATAACGAAAATACAACTTACCAAAATCTCTGGGACACAATGAAAGCTGTTCTAAGAGGTAAGTTCATAGCTCTTAATGCCTACATCAAAAAAATGGAAACATCACAAATAAACAACTTAATAATGCAGCTTAAACCTTTAGAGAAACTAGAGCAATCTGATCCCAAAAGTAGTAGAAGAGAGGAGATTCGCAAACTAAGGGGAGAAATATCTGAAATTGAGATTAAGAAAACGATAGAAAAAATTAACCAGTCAAAAAGCTAGTTCTTTGAAAAAATCAATAAGATAGATACACTCCTAGCTAAATTAACCAAAAGCAAGAGAGAGAAAATCCAAATTAACAAAATCAGAAATGAACATGGAGTTATCACTACTGATACCCAAGAAATCCAGAGAATTATAACATCATATTTCAAAAACTTATACTCTGTGAAGTTTGACAACACAAAAGAGATGGATGAATTTCTAAGTAAAAACAACTTACCTAAATTGAATCAGGAAGTTGTGAATTATTTAATTAGTCCTATAACATATAAGGAAATTGAAGAAGTAATCTCAAATCTTCCCACCAAAAAATTTCCTGGACCAGATGGATTCAGCACAGAGTTCTACCAGACATTTAAGGAGTTAATAACACCAATACTCCTTAAACTGTTCCATCAAATAGCTAAGGAAGGAACACTACCAAATTCCTTCTATGAAGCTAATATCGTCTTAATCCCAAAACCTAATAAAGATTCACTTAAAAAAGAAAACTATAGGCCTATCTCTCTCATGAACACAGACGCAAAGATTCTCAAGAAAGTCTTAGCAAATCGGATTCAAAAACATATTAAAAAGATCATTCACAGGGACCAAGTAGGCTTCATCCCCGGCACACAAGGTTGGTTCAACATACAAAAATCAATAAATGTAATTCATCATGTAAACCAGTCCAAAGTCCAAGACCACATGATACTCTCGATAGATGCAGAAAAAGCTTTTGACAAGATCCAACAGAGTTTTATGATCAAAACGCTAGAGACAGTAGGAATGGAAGGAACCTTTATCAATATAATAAAAGCTGTATACAACAGCCCACAGTAATGATTATGCTCAATGGGGAACAATTAGAAGCATTCCCACTTCGATCAGGAACTAGACAAGGCTGTCCACTCTCAACAGTTCTATTCAATTTTGTACTTGAAGTCTTAGCTGAAGCCATAAGACAAGAAAGGGACATAAGAGGGATTCAAATCGGCAAGGAAGAAGTCAAACTATCCCTATTTGCAGATGACATGATCTTATACCTGAGTGATCCGAAATACTCCACCAGGAAGCTCCTGGAACTAATTGAGAAGTTCAGCAGGGTGCCAGGATACAAAATAAATGTGCAAAAATCAGAGGCCTTCCTATATGCCCAGAATGAAAGAAGGGAAAGAGCCCTGAGAGAAACAATCCCATTGACTATAGCCCCTTAAAAAATGAAATACCTTCGTATAAACCTAACCAAGGAAGTAAGAGACCTTTACAATGAAAACTTTAAAACCCTAAAGAAAGAAATAGCAGAAGACACCAGAAGGTGGAAAGACCTCCCTTGTTCCTGGATTGGCAGAATCAACATCGTAAAAATGACCATGTTACCAAAGGCAATATACAGATTCAATGCTATACCAATGAAAATCCCAAAGCAATTCTTCAAAGAAGTTGACCAAACAATCTCAAAGTTCATATGGAGGCACAAAAGACCCAGGATAGCAAAAACAATCCTGAGTAACAAAAACACTGCTGGAGGTATTGCCATACCAAACCTAAGTCTATACTATAAATCCATAGTTACAAAAGCAGCCTGGTACTGGCTCCAAAATAGACACACAGATCAATGGATAAGGGTTGAAGACCCAGATATAAGCCCACAAAAATACAGCCATTTGATCTTTGACAAAGGGGCCCAAAGAATCCAAAGGGAAAAGAACAGCATCTTCAACAAATGGTGCTGGCAAAACAGGATCTCCACATGCAGAAGATTAAAGCTTGACCCGTACTTGTCACCATGCACAAGACTTAATTCCAAATGGATCAAGGACCTTGATATCAGGACAAAGATTATAAAAACCATAGTTGAAAAGATAGGGAACTCCCTCGAGCTGATTGGGCTAAGCCAACATTTCCTAAACAGACATCCAATGGCACAGTCACTGCTACCAACTCTCAACAGTTGGGATCTTGTGAAATTAAAGAGCTTCTGTTCAGATAAGAGATTGTAACATGAGCTCAAAGGCAACCCACAGAATGGGAGAAAATCTTCACTAACCACACATCTGATAGAACTCTGCTGTCCAGAGTGCACAAAGAACTTAGAAAACTAAACACCAAGGAAACCAATGGCCCAATTAAGAAATGGGCCCTGGAAATTAAAAGAAACTTTACCAGGGATGAAATTAAAGTGTCTAACAAATATCTGAAAAAATGCTCCACTTCCTTAGCCATCAGGGAAATGCAAATCAAAACTTCCCTGAGATATCATCTCACCCCGGTCAGAATGGCAAAAATCCACAATACAAACAACCACAAATGTTGGAGAGGATGTGGAGAGACCGGAACTCTGCTACATTGCTGGTGGGAATGCAGGCTCATACAGCCACTCTGGCGAGCCGTCTGGAGATTCTTAAAGAAATTAAAGATTGAAATGCCATATGACCCTGCAATTCCACTTTTGGGTATAACCCCCCATACAGCAGAGGTTCGCCTCGATAGCACAAGCACGACCATGTTCATAGCAGCACTGTTTACAATAGCAAAGTCATGGAATCAACCCAAATGTCCAACAGTTGAGTGGATAAGGAAACTGTGGTACATCTATACAATGGATACTACTCAGCCATCAAAAATGATGAATTACTGGAATTTGCCGGGAAATGGATGTCATTAGAAACAATTATATTAAGTGAAGTATCCCAGACTCAGAAAATTAAGCATCGTATGTACTCCCTAATAGTTGGCTCCTCGTACCAAACCCACCCAGCCCACCTAGAGACAGTAATTCCAAGGATTATGAACAGGAGGGTTGGGTAGGAGGGCCACACCAGAAACAAGGAGAGAAGGGACCATGTTACAGCAGAGAAAATAGGCCTCCATCAAGGACTCAAATAAGTAATGAGACATCTGATTAAGTTCACAGACTTTTGTTCCTGATCATTTACTACTGGGGGGTATGATCTCATCAGAAGAGGAGGGCATATAGTCTGGCAGATAAAAAGTAACCATTTTGCAAATGGGTGATAGACCCCTCCCTCACTGTGGTTTCCCACTTTTATTACATCTACCTTTGAATGTGCTTTTATCACAAGACTCTAGTTTAACAGGTTTTTGTCTCTGGCCAGGGGGTAACATACAATGCCCACCAGGATGGAGTGAAGCAGCAGGAGCAGCATAACTGCAAAAGAAAATCAACAAACCACAATCCAGAACTTCAGAGACTGTATATCAACCACGTAGAACTAGGCCAGCTTAATCTCTCTCCATCTTGAAGCTCAGGGAAATTTGCGGAAGAGGGGGCGGTAAGAGTGTAAGAGCAAAAGTATGGGAGGAGCAATGATATGCACGATACTCCATACTAGTTAGGGCTGAAGCAATCATAATTGGACTTTGCATGCCCTGCGCATTGTCCAACACACTGTTGACCTCACAAAATCTAGCATCTGCTAAAGGCACCAAGATCCTTGGAGGCAAAGGATTGGCAGCCACAGCAGTGTTCCTATACCTAAGGGGAACACGGGAAAGGGTTCAGGGAAAGGCCACTGGGTCCTTGTACGTCATCGGAGAGGAGGGCCCAGAGGGAAATCAGGCATGCACAAGAAAGGACTCTCTGGGAATTAGGGTGGGAGGCACTGGGGGATGGGGAGGGAGGAGGGTGGGGTGGGGGAGCAGGGGGTACGGCGGGAGGAGGAGGGAGGGAGGGAACTGGTGTACCTATTAAGTTTGTATGAGCTGAAATAATAATAAAAATGTATTAAAAAAAAGAATTAGTCTAGTCACCATGTAACCACATATTCAATAAAATGTTTTCATTCCTTGTCCATGGCATGGCATGTTTGGATCTTTTTTTTCAAACCTTGCATAGCCGTTTGAACCACAGACCTTTCGTTTTAAAAACCTTACAACACACAACTGCAAATTTTTTAACCTTTTATTGTTTCATACATAAATATAATGAATTTATGGTATCTAAACACTATAATCTCCAATGCCATTCCCCACCCCTTTGCCCAGCACAACTCTGCTTCTTCCCTGTCAGTCTCCCTTCTATTTTCATGTCTTCTCATATGTGTGACCCACTGAGTTTCATCAAGATACCTTTAATGGCATGTGCCTGTGTATTTTCTAGAGCAGGAATTATGTATCAGTAGATATATCATTGAGGAAAACATCTTCCTTCCACCTCTATCACCATTACCCCCATCAGTCTTCCAGGAAGGTATGAGGGCCTCTTCAGATCTTTTCCCCTTCATTGGTAAAATGTCAATAGAACAAATCCTGTGTAGAGCTTATGGAAATATATATAACGACATGTTGCAGCACTGTCATGTCCAGAAGACAATGTCTGACCAGGCCCCCATCCACTTCAGGCTCTTACACTGTTACCACCCCCTCTTCTGAGATGTTCCCTGAGTCTTAGGGTGGGGGTCGTTTAGATCTCCTGCTTAGGACTGAGCAGGATGTTATCACTGATTTTCTGTGTGTTGTGATTTTCTATAATAAATACTTTACATCGCAAAAGAAAGCTTCTAGGTGGAGTGCTGAGTGCTCTCCCAGTCAATGGGAATCATGACAGTTGCTTAAAGGCAGTTTGATATAATATCTTTATAGCTAAAACTTAACATCTTACAGACCCTCCCAGGGCGTATACCTTTCCCCTTTATAAGTTTTTGTTCTGGTTTACAATAACAGGAATGTGATTTCTGCTGAAAAATGAGCCTTAAATACAATCACAAAGCTGTTGGTTTCCATCATGCCACTTGTGCCACTATTGCACTGATGGCCCTTTCTTCTCAGGGTGGTTGTTATTGTACCTTGCAGCTTCCACAGACTGATGACTCTGTTGATTACTTCTTCCCAGCAAGGAGGAAGCTTCCAAACTTCCAAAGAGCTGGTGTTTTTCATCCATGTCAAGACATGTGTTGCAATAGGATCTTACTGTCAGTTTCTGGAGGACAATCAAGAGCACTGGCAAAAGCATACACTGTTTGAGGGGGTCTTTAAGATCTTTGACCAACAATATCTAAGGTATATGATACCTTATGAGGTACTTGTCTGTGGGTTCTAGTTGGAATACCATAGGATGTTTCACCCTATTTTCCTCTCTCTGTGTTCCCCTATATAGGGTATGTCCACTTTCACTGTTTTTTAAACAGTGATAGGTGCTACTAATAATATATGAAGTTTCTACCTGGTTATATCATAAAATCTTGTACTATTTGTTACTTTCTCAACCTTCCTTTACCCTAGCCCTTCACTTCCTTCCCTTAAATATCTCCCCCCATTATTTCCCTTTCCACCTGTGATCTTCTGTATCTCCTCCTTGAGGTCTTACACAATTCCTCCCACCTCCCTTAAGGGTACCTTCAAGTTTTCTGTATAGGACTTCGATTTTGGCCTCACTGGCCTGGATTCACTGGGTAGACTGAGTTAACTGACTAGCGAGCCCCAGCGAGCCTCTTGTCTCTCACTCCCTAGTGCTGGGATGAAGAATGCACACCACCACACCTGAATGTTTTTTTCACATGGGTTCTGGGCATTGAACTCTTTTGACTCTTTTCACATGGGTTCTGGGCATTGACTCTTTTGACTGAATATCCAGCACTTAAGCAACAAAGCCATCTCCACAGACTAAGCACTAAATTTTGAGGCCGCCTCCACACTGTTCTGCTGATGACACAGTCTTCTCACCTATTCCCATCACTGCAGCTAACAGTGGGGGAAAGTAGAATGTGTAGATATGACAGTCCTCAGCCCAAAAGGTGTGTTTAATACGTTGGGTCTATACCATGTTCACTGCTTAGCTGCACTGAACACATTCCCTAAAATATACTTACTTTATATTAAATATGAGTTATTTTCAACCTTGAAAAGATGAATTCTGCATTTCAATATACAAGATTATTTTGAAGAAGAAAACGAACATCACTGAAGAAGGGGAAAAAGAAAAGGATTCCAGTTTGTTACTAGAGGTTAAGAACTTCTGGCAGTGTTGACTCTACACCTGGCAAGGACAGTGTTTTGTAAGTTTGCTCAACTACCAGTTTCTTACAACTTCTAAGTTGACACCAATATCTGTGATAATGGGGTGTTCCCAGCCTATGGTCTGTGGAACTTTTGTCTAAGTATGTGGATAAGATGGAGGGAGATGATCCAGGGAGTTCGCATTTTTAGGTATACTTGGCTAGACATGCTGGCCTGAAAAGTGAGGATTATCTCTCTCTCAGCAGTCCTGTGGGTATGATGTGGCCAGTTCCCTCAGTTTCTGGTGTTGTATGAGTTCTCCTCTCAAGCTCGATTAAGAATTAAGATTGTGGGGCTGGAGAGGTGTTTCAGGGGTTAAGCCTTTGCCTTGCAGTCAGAAGGTCCTGAGTTCAGATCCTAGACCCCACGTATAGATGACAGGCAGAAGCGGGGGTGGCCTGTGCTTCTGGTCCTGGTAGGGTGGAGCCTGTGAATCCCGGAGCAGAGTAAACAAGGAGATGGAGGTGGTCCATAGGGGTTCCTGAATTCTCCTGTGGTTCTACACACACACACACACGCACATACACACAATTGAATAAATAATAATAAAAATTTTAAAAAGGATTAAGATTGTAAGAAAATATATAAAAAACACTTCTTCCCTTAAAACCCTTTGTTTGCAGTGAATTTTTTAGCAACATGTAGGATAATTGCCATAAGGACCAAGATTCAAAAGAATTGAAAATTTTATTCTTGTATCAAAAATATTCTTAAATGAAGCTTTTTTCTGATAGCTTTGAGTATTCATTGTAAAGAATACTATGCTTACCTGTCTAGCTTGTTGCAGTTGCACTGATTTTTGCTAAGCGCAAAATGGAGAAAAAAAAATAGAGAAAAAGTTGTCTTTGCTACAATATAAAATGATAAAAGTAAAATAGTCTAAATATTACCTAAAATATTTACCAAACTATTATTATTGTATAAAATTATTGCATTAACAATTGTGATCAACATTTTAAATTATAAAATTAGTACATTGACTACAATAAAAGGTGGAAATAAAATAAAAATTTAAGAGGGCTTAAAGAATCTCCAGGGATCTGTGACCCTCATTTTTAGACTCCATGTGCTACCAGATATGGAAGGGTCTCAATGTATGTGCAGTACAGTGTATGTAGGAGACATAAGGGTCCTTTGGTCACCAGTACTAATTTTCTGAATGTTGGTATTGTACTATGTAGGCCTCAAGCTTCAAGAAAAGTTGGATACTGTGTAAAGTATGTGTATTTAGAATTCCCCTGGAAGAGAAAATAGATTAAAAAAATCAAATGAGAAGAAAGGTGTTAGAATTATAGTTCAGTGGGAGGACACTTGCTTAGTATGTGTGAGTCCCGGCCCACCCCTGGTGCTGCCAGAGAACGAAGGAGAATAAAGGGGTTGCATCCCAGTTTTGCACCGAGAGTCTTTAAGTGGCCAGTGTGATTCATGCTATTATTTATTACTGTCAGGTCAGAGAATATCTCAGAAATTTTTGTTTTTTGGCCATTGAGGTGTACAGGGCTTAGTGCTAGCTGGTTCTGAGACTCACCTCTAATTTTTCAAGCTCATCTGAAAGGCGGATGAAACTGAAAAAAACAACAACAACAGCTTCACGCACTAAAGAAATTGATTTGTAGTATACAGATAGTTTACACTTTAGAAGAGTAATCATTATTTTTCTGAGGTGATGGAAAATGATCCAGAGTCCACTAAGATCCCTGAAATGCTGTTTTAGTTGAGATAACAGTTAAGAGGAGAATAACATGCTGGTCTGTGCATACCCAGAATGAAAAAGTTTTAGCTGAGCCATTTAAGTTATTTAAATGAGTCTTGAAACAGTACCTTCTTTTAAAAATTCCTTTGGTTTTGGCTCATTTTCTAGAGGCTTGGAATCTCTGCATGTAACCTGTGTGTTACAGTTTGTAATGAGTCGTGTTTATCTTGACAAATTTTTGGTAGACCGAATTTGTGCACTAAACACCTTCTAACATTTGCTAGAGAGAGCTTACCGAGGAGAACCTCAGCTCAGGCAAGTGTGATTGGTCACTTCTTCCCCAGGCCATCAGCAGTTTTTCTTTTCCCAGGGGAGTTGGAGAGCACTTGTAAATCATTTGAATTTTGGATGCTGTCATACTTAGGCACAGGTGTCAACTTGACTGTTGAGGGTTTGAGCTTTGGGCACATTTGTAGAGAATTAATGATTGAGTTAAGCCCAGAGCAAAATTGCAAGAGTTTGACTAGCTGATGGGGAAGGTCCAGCTCCAGAATAAATGGCAGAGAGCTGGTTCAGAGAGTTGGCATCCTTATGTATATTCGACTTGACCAAGTAAGGATTGTCCATCTCTCAGCCATTATGTGGTTATGGTGTGGCTAGTTCCGTTGGTGTTCATGCATACTCTCCCTCCATGCTGGACTGAGAATTGTAACCAGACAATCGTAAGAATATAAATTCCTTGTTCCCTTAAGGCATGTGATGGTAATTTATCATCAACCATGCAGGTAAACTGCAACAGAATTTGGTACCCAGGAAGTGAGTGGATTCTTGCTGATAAATCTATTTGAATTTTGTGGCTTTTGAATGTTTTCGCTGGACAATGTTGGAAATGTTTGAAGATTTTCACTTTGTAGATTACAAATACCATTCTTCAGAGTTTAGTGAGCCAGTTGGATAATATTAGTGCTGAGAGAGTTATGGATTTTTGGGCCCAATTTGTGATGAGGACTTTGGTGAAGTTGAATTTAAAGATGATAAACTTGTTTGCTTGACAGATGAGAGCTGTGTTAATGGCTGTGAAGCTCTGGGTGAGGAAAGGGCAGGCAGCAGAACACCTGCTCTTGTTGGAGAAAAGAATATCATCCTAGTGACTCACACTGGGATGGTGGAAGACATGACAACCACCTTATGGTGAATTCATGGTTTGAAAACCCAAATTCTTTCAGGGGCCACAAACCCAAGTTAAAGCTGTTTCTTGCCCTTTGCAAGTTTGGCTGCCTAGAAAAGAGGCTTTTCCAGAGTCAGAGTCCTGAAGTTGGTACAGCTGTGGTTTGAGTGGACCAAGCTATGTTTCAAACTTGCTTTGGAGTCTGGCAGCGTCCCCCAGGTGATACTGGTTTTGGTGTACTACTGAGGGGTTTGTGGAGAGCAGCTAAAGCTTGGCACCAAGCGGCAGGCTTAGAGTTCCTTCAAGAGACAGTGAAGCTTATAGCTACAGAAGTGAACCCAGAGTACTGCTGGAGATGCCAGAACCATGGGATGTATGTTAAGGACAGCTGCAAGTGGAGATTCAGCCTGCTTCAGAGGAACTCTGCTTTTATTACTTTGAGCTGTGAACAGGGAATGGGAATGCCTAGAATCTTTGAGCCACCTTGACTACGTGATGAACAACAGAAGATGGACATTGACATATAGGATGCAGTATTTTATTTGCTGGACTTTTACTTTGATTTTAATGTTTTCTTATTACATCAATATACTTCTGTTTTAAATGTTTTAAATTATTTAACTTATTTTGCTTTAATACATTCTTTTTTTTTTTTATTCCCACCACAGGCATTTTTATATATTTTTTTTTATTTCAGCTCATACAAACTTATTAGGTACACCAGCTCCCTCCCTCCCTCCTCCTCCCCCCGTACCCCTTGCTCCCCCTCCCCACCCCTCTCCCTTCCCATCCCCCAGTGCCTCCCACCCCAATTCCCAGAGAGTCCTTTCTTGTGCATGACTGATTTTCCTCTGGGCCCTCCTCTCCGATGACGTACAAGGACCCAGTGGCCTTTGCCGAACCCTTTCCCGTGTTCCCCTTAGGTATAGGAACACTGCTGTGGCTGCCAATTCTTTGCCTCCAAGGATCTTGGTGCCTTTAGCAGGTGCTAGACTTTGTGAGGTCAACAGTGTGTTGGACAATGCGCAGGGCATGCAAAGTCCAATTATGATTGCTTCAGCCCTAACTAGTATAGAGTATCTTACATATCATTGCTCCTCCCATCCTTATGCTCTTACACTCTTACCGCCCCCTCTTCCGCAAATTTCCCTGAGCTTCAAGATGGGGAGAGACTAAGCTGGCCTAGTTCTAGGTGGTTGATATAGAGTCTCTGAAGTTCTGGATTGTGGTTTGTTGATTTTCTTTTGCAGTTTTGCTGCTCCTGCAATGCCCTTCACTCCATCCTGGTGGGCATTGTATGTTACCCCCTGGCCAGAGACAAAAAGCTGTTAGAGTCTTGTGATAAAGCACATTCAAGGTAGATGTAATAAAAGTGGGAAACCACAGTGAGGGAGGGGTCTATCACCCATTTGCAAAATTGTTACTTTTTATCTGCCAGACTATATGCCCTCCTCTTCTGGTGAGATCACTCCCCCTCAGTAGTAAATGATCAGGAACAAGAGTCTGTGAACTTAATCAGATGTCTCATTACTTATTTGGGTCCTTGGTGGAGGCCTATTTTCCCTGCTGTAACATGGTCCCTTCTCTCCTTCTTTCTGGTGTGGCCCTCCTACCCCATCCCTCCTGTTCATAATCCTTGGAATTCCTGTCTCTAGGTGGGCTGGGTGGGTTTGGTACTAGGAGCCACCTATTAGGGAGTACATACGGCGCTTAATTTTCTGGGTCTGGGATACTTCACTTAATACAATTGTTTCTAATGACATCCATTTCCCGGCAAATTCCAGTAATTCATCATTTTTGATGGCTGAGTAGTACTCCATTGTATAGATGTACCACAGTTTCCTTATCCACTCGTCAACTGTTGGACATTTGGGCTGATTCCATGACTTTGCTATTGTAAACAGTGCTGCTATGAACATGGTCGAGCTTGTGCTATCGAGGCGAACCTCTGCTGTATGGGGGGTTATTCCCAAAAGTGGAATAGCAGGGTCATATGGCATTTCAATCTTTAATTTCTTTAAGAATCTCCAGACGGCTCGCCAGAGTGGCTGTATGAGCCTGCATTCCCACCAGCAATGTAGGAGAGTTCCCCTCTCTCCACATCCTCTCCAGCATTTGTCGTTGTTAGTATTGTGGATTTTTGCCATCCTGACCGGGGTGAGATGATATCTCAGGGAAGTTTTGATTTGCATTTCCCTGATGGCTAAAGAAGTGGAGCATTTTTTCAGATATTTGTTAGACATTTTAATTTCATCCCTGGTAAAGTTTCTTTTAAGTTCCAGGGCCCATTTTTTAATTGGGCCATTGGTTTCCTTGGTGTTTAGTTTTCTAAGTTCTTTGTGCACTCTGGACAATAGAGCTCTATCAGATATGTGGTTAGTGAAGATTTTCTCCCATTCTGTGGGTTGCCTTTGAGCTCACGTTACAATCTCTTTATCTGAACAGAAGCTCTTTAATTTCACAAGATCCCAACTGTTGAGAGTTGGTAGCAGTGACTGTGCCATTGGATGTCTGTTTAGGAACTGTTGACCTAGCCCAATCAGCTCGAGGGAGTTCCCTATCCTTTCAACTATGGTTTTTATAGTCTCTGGCCTGATATCAAGGTCCTTGATCCATTTTGAATTAAGTCTTGTACATGGTGACAAGTACGGGTCCAGCTTTAATCTTCTGCATGTGGAGATCCAGTTTTCCAGCACCATTTGTTGAAGATGCTGTTCTTTTTCCATTGGATACTTTGGGCCCCTTTGTCAAAGACCAAATGGCTGTAACTTTGTGGGTTTATATCTGGGTCTTCAATCCTTATCCATTGATCTGTGTGTCTATTTTGGAGCCAATACCAGGCTGTTTTTACAACTATGGATTTGTAGTATAGACTAAGGTTTGGTATGGTTATATCTCCAGCTGTGTTTTTGTTACTCAGGATTGTTTTTGCTATCCTGGGTCTTTTGTGCCTCCATATGAACTTTGAGATTGTTTGGTCAACTTCTTTGAAGAATTGCTTTGGGATTTTGATTGGTATAGCATTGAATCTGTATATTGCCTTTGGTAGGATGGTCATTTTCACGATGTTGATTCTGCCAATCCAGGAACAAGGGAGGTCTTTCCACCTTCTGGTGTCTTCGGCTATTTCTTTCTTTAGGGTTTTAAAGTTTTCATTGTAAAGGTCTTTTACCTCCTTAGTTAGGTTTATACCAAGGTATTTCATTTTTTTAGGGGCTATAATAAATGGTATTGTTTCTCTCAAGGCTTTTTCACTTCTTTCATTCTGGGCATATAGGAAGGCCTCTGATTTTTGCACATTTATTTTGTATCCTGCCACCCTGCTGAACTTCTCAATTAGTTCCAGGAGCTTCCTGGTGGAGTTTTTGGGATCACTCAGGTATAAGATCATGTCATCTGCCAATAGGGATAGCTTGACTTCTTCCTTGCCGATTTGAATCCCTCTTATGTCCCTTTCTTGTCTTATGGCTTCAGCTAAGACTTCAAGTACAATATTGAATAGAAGTGGTGAGAGTGGACAGCCTTGTCTAGTTCCTGATCGAAGTGGGAATGCTTCCAATTGTTCCCCATTGAGCATAACCCTTGCTGTGGGCTTGTTGTATATAGCTTTTATTATATTGATAAAGGTTCCTTCCATTCCTACTGTCTCTATCGTTTTTGATCATAAAAGGCTGTTGGATCTTGTCAAAAGCTTTTTCTGCATCTATCGAGAGTATCATGTGGTCTTGGACTTTGGACTGGTTTATATGATGAATTACATTTATTGATTTGCGTATGTTGAACCAACCTTGTGTGCCGGGGATGAAGCCTACTTGGTCCCCATGAATGATCTTTTTAATATGTTTTTGAATCCGATTTGCTAAGACTTTGTTGAGAATCTTTGCGTCTGTGTTCATCAGGGAGATCGGCCTATAGTTTTCTTTTTTAAGCGAATCTTTATTAGGTTTTGGGATTAAAACGATATTAGCTTAATAGAAGGAATTTGGTAGTGTTCCTTCCTTTGCTATTTGATGGAACAGTTTAAGGAGTATTGGTGTTATTAACTCCTTAAATATCTGGTAGAACTCTGTGCTGAATCCATCTGGTCCAGGACATTTTTTGGTGGGAAGATTCGAGATTACTTCCTCAATTTCCTTATATGTTATAGGACTATTTAAATAATTCACAACTTCCTGATTCAATTTAGGTAAGTTGTATTTACTTAGAAATTCATCCATCTCTTTCGTGTTGTCAAACTTCACAGAGTATAAGTTTTTGAAATATGATGTTATAATTCTCTGGATTTCTTGGGTATCAGTAGTGATAACTCCATGTTCATTTCTAATTTTGTTAATTTGGGTTTTCTCTCTCTTGCTTTTGGTTAGTTTCGCTAGGGGTGTATCAATCTTATTGATTTTTTCAAAGAACCAGCTTTTTGACTGGTTGATTTTTTCTATCGTTTTCTTAATCTCGATTTCAGATATTTCTCCCCTTATTTTGCTAATCTCCTCTCTTCTACTACTTTTGGGATCAGATTGCTCTAGCTTCTCTAAAGCTTTAAGCTGCATTGTTAAGTTGTTTATTTCTGACGTTTCCATTTTTTTGATGTAGGCATTAAGAGCTATGAACTTACCTCTTAGAACAGCTTTCATTGTGTCCCAGAGATTTTGGTAAGTTGTATTTTCGTTATCATTCACTTTCAGGAAATCTTGAATTTCCTTTTTAATTTCTTCCTGAATCCAGTTCTCATTCAGCATCATAGTGTTAAGTTTCCAGGAGTTAGTGTATTTTCTCTTGTTTGATGTGTTGTGGATGTCCAGCTTTAGGCCGTGATGGTCTGATAGGGCACAGGTTAGAATTTCAACTTTCTTGTATATGTGTAGATTCATTTTGTGGCCCAATATGTGATCTATTTTGGAGAAAGTTCCGTGTGCTGCTGAGAAAAATGTGTATTCTTTGGTGTGTGGGTGAAAAGTTCGATAGAGATCTGTAAGGTCCATTTCTTTCAGGATTTGATTAAGTTCCATAGTGTCTCTGTTAAGCTTTTGACCTGTTGATCTATCCCATGTTGACAGGGCGGTGTTGAAGTCCCCAAGAATTATCGTTTGGGGGTTGATTTCTTGCTTTAGACGCTGTAGGGTTTTCTTAATGAATGTGGAGGGGCCCGTATTGGGTGCATATATGTTCAGTATTGTGAAGTCTTCCTGGTGAATTGTACCTGTGACTAAAATGTAGTATCCATCCGTGTCTCTTATAATTTTCTTTGGTTTGAAATCCACTTTGTCTGATAGCATAATGGCTACCCCTGCCTGTTTTCTGCTTCCATTAGCTTGTAGAATTGTTGACCAGCCTTTTATTTTTAGAGCGTGCCTATCTTTTGTGGTGAGATGGGTTTCCTGCAGGCAGCAGATTGATGGATTGTGATTTTTAATCCATGTTTGTAATCTGTGTCTCTTGATCGGTGAATTAATTCCATTAACATTTAGTGTTATAATGGAGAAACTATTGTTAATTCCAGACATTTATTATGTTTAGTAGCTTTTATAAGTATATTGCTTCTTTTTTAATGATGTTATACTTGCCTTCTGTTCTCCTGGATATGCCTGTTTTTTTCTTCACGCTTGAGTATCATTTCTAGCATTTTTTGAAGGCCTGGTTTGGTGGCCATGTATCCCTTAAAGTTGTCTTTGTGCTGGAAAATTTTTCTTTCTCCCTCGAACATGACTGATCGTTTTGCAGGGTAAATCAGCCTGGGTTGACATTTTTGCTCATTCAATACTTGAAGTATGTCTCTCCAAGCTCTTCTTGCTTTTACTGTTTCGACTGAGAAGTCATTTGTTATTTTAATACGTTTACCTTTAAAAGTGACTTGTTTTTTCTCCCTTGAAGCTCTCAGCACCAGTTCTTTATCTTGAATGTGGAGTGTTTTAACTATTATTTGCTGCGGCGTGCTTCTATTTTGGTCGTATCTGTTTGGGGTGCGGAATGCCTCTTGTATATGGATGGGCCTCTCTTTTTTTAGATGAGGAAAGTTCTCCTTGATGATCGTTTGAAAAATTTCCTCAGGGGTGGTATTTTGAGATTCTTGCTCTGGTATTCCATGAATACGCATGTTAGGCTTCTTCAGGGTGTCCCATATCTCTTGGATATTTCTCTCAAGTATCTTTTTGGCTTTAACAACCTCTTCCATTGAGCTGGTTAGTACTCCCACTTTATCTTCAAGGTCTGAAATTCTGTTTTCTGCTTCGTTAGTTCTGTTGGTAAGACTCTCTGTGGCGTTCTGGGTTGAAGATAACTTGTCTTTTAGCTCAGTTTTAAACTCTGCTTGAGTCTGTTTTAACTGCTCTATGCCGGTTTTTGTGTCTTGCACTGTTTTTCTCAACTCCTCCAGATGTCTGTTGTGTTCCTCTTCAAAGCGATTGATTCGATTATTTAATTCCTCCCTGATTTCCTCTTTCATAGTATTGAACATGGTAATGATCATATTTTGAAAGTCTTTATCCTGGGTGGGGCTTTCTTGGCCTTTTTCCACGGGTTTGTTCTGGTTGGAGTCTAACATTATAAGATTAATTTCTTCAGTGGGAAATTTGTTTACTTGAGTGTTGCTTCTCATGGATTTGCACTTTGACTTTGGCATTGTCATTTTAACTCTTAAGATCTCTCAATTTCACTAAACTGAATTATTTGGCCTGTGGTCCTGGTGGGCGGGGCGGGCGGAGACTTACCTAGGTCGTGGGGTGAGGCCTGGCTGGACCGCGCGCGCGCGTCCCGACCGGTGGAGCAGGTCAGGGTGCAAAGGGGGGATGGGGGCGACGGCGTGGAGCTATTTAACCCGAGGGCAGCTGGGGCGGGGCTCGGACGCAGGGGGAGGTCCTCCTGGTCCCTGGGTCCCACACGCGGCTCCGGCTGGATGGTGGGAGGCGGAGCCAGGTCCCTGTGGGCCGACCTGGGGGTCCTGGTGGGCGGTGCGCGGGGAGGGGGGGGGTACTCACCAGCTAGGGTGCGGCGTGGACGACCGGCTGGACCGCGCGCACGCGTCCCGACCGGCGGAGCGGGTTTAGGGTGTGAAAGGGGGGATGGGGGCGACGGCGTGGAGCTATTTAACCCGAGGGTAGCTGGGGCGGGGCCCGGGCGCAGGGGGAGGTCCTCCTGGCCCCTGGGTCCCGCCGGCGGCTCCGGCTGGATGGTGGGAGGCGGAGCCGGGTCCCTGGGGGCCGACCTGGGGGTCCTGGTGGGCGGTGCGCGGGGGGGGGGGGGGGGGGGGGGGGGGGGGGGGGGGCGGCTCCGGCTGGATGGTGGGAGGCAGAGCCGGGTCCCTGGGGGCCGACCTGGGGGGTCCTGGTGGGCGGTGCGCGGGGGGCGGGCGGGGGTACTCACCAGCTAGGGCGCGGCGTGGACGCCCGGCTGGACCGCGTGCGCGCGCGTCCCGACCGGCGGAGCGGGTTTAGGGTGTGAAAAGGGGGATGGGGGCGATGGCGTGGAGCTATTTAACCCGAGGGCAGCTGGGGCGGGGCCCGGGCGCAGGGGGAGGTCCTCCTGGTCCCTGGGTCCCGCCGGCGGCTCCGGCTGGATGGTGGGAGGCGGAGCCGGGTCCCTGGGGGCCGACCTGGGGGTCCTGGTGGGCGGTGCGCGGGGGGGGGGGGGGGGGGGGGGGGGGGGTACTCACCAGCTAGGGCGCGGCGTGGACACCCGGCTGGACCGCGCGCGCGCGTCCCGACCAGCGGAGCGGGTTTGCTTTAATACATTCTTAAGGTTAAAAAGCTTTGAACATTTAAAATGTTGCAACTGAAGTTTTAAATTTACCTATGAAATGTATTTATATTTTTAGAAAACTTTTAACATCTGAGGAGAAAAGGAAAATTTAGGGTTTATAAGTGCTACTGTTTTTGTGTCAAGTTGACAAGGGGTGGAGTGTCATAGTTATGCAGTGTCTTGACTGTTGAGGGTTTGAGCTCTGTGTAGAGAATTAATGGTTGAGTTAAGCCCAGAGGAAACCTACAAGAGATTGTCTAACTGATGGGAAAGGTCCAGAGTATGGTGGGTGGAACTAGGCCCTGGAATAAATGACAGAGAGTTTGCATCCTTGCATATACTTGGCTAGACATGCTGAATTGGCAAGTAAGGATCATCCCTCTCTCAGCTGTTACATAGAGATAGTGTGGACAGTTTCCTCTACCCTGGTATTGGTGTGTACTCTCCCGTCAAGCTGGATTGATAACTATAACCAGACTGTCATAAGGAAATAACCCCTCATTCCCTTAAGCCATTTGATGATCCTTTATCAGCAACTATGCAGGTGACTGCAACAGATGCTTTGAGAGTAGCACCCATTTGCAAGTAGCATCTTGCTGCTCACTGATCTGATGGCAGTAAGTATACTCTAAATAGAGTATAGTTTACTATATTCTGTGACTATCATAGACTGGAATAATTGAATGAAAACTGCAATTTCAACTGTACTGCCCGTTTCGCTCTCTGACACCCCAGTGGTTGCATGAGTGAAGCCCTCTGACAGCACCAATATGTGCTATGCAACCTCCTACCTGCTGGCTGCCCTCAGGGTAACTCCTTCCCAAGAGCCAAGGACATCAAGAAGTTTCTGGACAGCATAGGCATCCAGGCAGACGAAGACCAACTCAACAGTTCTCAGTGAGCTGAACTTGAAAAACATTGAAGCTGTTGCCCAGGTCCCCCCCACTCCCAACCCCTGCTCTGCAGCTCCTGCATCTGGTTCTGCCGCTGCTGCAACTGAGCAGAAGGAGGAGAAGGAGAAGTCTGGTGCCAGCTTGGGATTGGGCTTGTTTGATTAAATTCTGCTCCCTTTTTGCTAATGTAGAGTGACCTGTGGGAAAGGGTGGGAAGGGGGATTGCATTGCCTGATACAGAGGTCTTCTCTGAACATTGTGGCTAAATATTTCACTACAAACTCAAAAACCAGCTGTTTTATTATTTCTGAGGGTCTCATGGCACAGGCTTCCTAAGAGCCTTTAGCTCCCACTTACTCAATGGAAGACTTGAAGAAAATGGTTTAATATGTATTTTCTTCTTAGAGTCTGTTTCTGAGTACAATGTTTATCTGAAGTTGAACATGAGCCGGCCTTGGAATTTGACCCCCCCTGGATTTTAGGAACTTTCAGCATGGCCACTCTGTTACTTTTCCATGTTCTTTTATCCTGAATCAGTCATATAGAAGTCACCCTCAGCTTCACAGCACTAGAAGGACTCAGGAGAGGAAAGGACTACTTCTGTTTGCTTCTGTGTTCATGGATTACTTCATGGATAACCAATCCTTACAGTTGGTCCAATACTTCCTATTCATTTCTCTGTGTACAATTATGACAAAATGCTTCTAAAGTGATATGTTTAATTAATCAATCTGTATATTCTGGAAGTCATGGATTTGGTTTGTGAAACCCAAATCTCTAACTCCAAATCTTGAAAATAAGCCATCCTTTCAAGAATTAAATTCATTAATTTAAGGAACTGAAATTCTGGATTTTTAGTGCTTTGGAAATTTTTGAAATTACAATGTAGCTTTTGTTTTGGACTAGGCTGCTTAAAGAAACGAAGAACTTCAACATTTTAAATGTGTGAAGATATGAGTCATTTTAGTTGTCATTTAAAAATGTTTGCTCTGTTTTCATGCTGTGATGTTCAGGTTTTGATCCACACAAACTATTATTATCAAAATTTATTTTGCCCACAAACCATAATCCAGAACTTCAGAGACTCTATATCAACCACCTAGAACTAGGCCAGCCTAATCTCTCCCCATCCTAAAGCTCAGGGAAATTTGCAGAAGAGGGAGCCATAAGAGTGTAAGATCACAAGGATGGGAGGAGCAATGATATGCAAGATACTCCACACAAGTTAGGGCCGAAGCAATCATAATTGGACTTTACATGCCCTGCGCAATGTCCCAACACACTATTGTCCCCACAAAGTCTGGCATTTGCTAAAAGCACCAAGATCCTTGGAGGCAAGGGATTGACAGCCAAAATAGTGTTCCTTTGCTTAAGGGGAACACAGGAAAAGGTTCAGGGAAATGCTGCTGGATCCTTGTATGTTATGGTAGAGGAGGACCCAGAGGACAGTCAGGCATGCACATTAAAGGATTCTCCGGGGATTGGGGGAGAGGAGGCACTGGGAGGTGGGGAGGGAGGGGTGAGGGGAGGGCGAGCAGAGGGGTGGGGGGAGGAGGAGGGAGGGAGGGAACCGGTGTACCTATTAGGTTTGTATGAGCGGAGATAATAAAAAATGTTAAAGTCTCAAAAAAAGAAGAGAAAAAAATTTATTTTGCCTATCTTATTTCTTACAATAGTGTAAATACAGATTTCTGACACAAATATGTATAATATTTACTTAAAAGAAAACACATACTTTTACTTTCACCATGGAATAACTTTGGGAATATCAAATTAATACTTTTATACACACATATGTGACTTTTAATGTAATGTACAAATAGAGGAAATATTTTTCTTTTGAGTCTGGCTTATTTCAGTTAAAAATTTCATCCATTTTCCTATAAACATTTCAACCATTTTCCTAGAGTTTTTTCTTTATGGCTATATAAAACTCAGTTGTAAATGCACCATGTTTTCTTTACCTAGTTGGCAGGTGAGAGACACCTCTGTTGGTTCCATTTTCTGGCTGTATGAATAGAAGGGAAATAATCATGGATGTGTATGTATTCCTGTGGTGTGCTGACAGAGCCTTTGGGTATATACCCAAGATTGACAGAGCTGGCTACATGGAGTTCTCTTTTCAGGTTTTTTTGGAGGAACCTTCATACTAATTTCTACAGTGGCTGCACTAATTCACATTCTTATTGGCAGAGATAAATTTAGCAGATAACTGCTGTTAAACTAGAATGCTGCCTGTAACTGATAGCTGGTGACCTTTACTTCTGTAAACGCTGCTTGTTTCATGGTGCCAAGAAAAATTCCTTTTCTGTGAATGTTACCAATCTTCTGACATTGGATGATGTAATGTTCACCTTTATAAGCTTTGGAAAAACAAAAGTTAAATTCATTCTGAAACTCCAAATTTCAGAATGCAGATACCAATCACCTAAATAAAGCCTCTCCCCTTTTTAAAAACTTATTTGCTGTCTAAGTGATGAATTCCTGAGAAGATAGTCTCCAATTATAGCTATAAATCTGTAGATTTATTTCTGAGCGTTTTACTTTATTCCATTGGTCTACGTTACTTTTTGTGACAATACCATGTTCTACAAGTTATTATTACTCTCTAATAAAGCTTTCTTTCACATTAACTTTATTCTATACAAATGTTCCTTCTATCTCCGTTGTCTTTTGAGACTTTATCATGAAGGAATATTGACCTCACATTTCTGAAAAGAAATGAATTTAGCCATCTTGTATGCCTTTCACAATATATTCTTGAGTTTGATTTACAAGGATCTTTGTCTCTCTCTTTCCATCTCTCTTCCTCTTTTTATCTGTCCATCTCTCTCCATTTCTGTTTCCCTTTTTCTGTCTCACCCTACCCTCTTTTTGCTCTTCTGAGTGAGCCTTCCCATTCCCTACTTGTAACTAGCTGGAGGGTCTACCAGAGAACCATGTCCCCAACTGTACCCTGACACATCCTCCATTTTCCCTCTAAGCCTGTTTGGTCCTGGCTCACTACGAGGTTCACTGGGTTCCCTTTTCTTCCCCGACAGGCACCCCATGCGAAGCGACTCTCTCTCCTTTGGTCGGGACAGCCATGCCGCTGGCAGGTGGCTTCCCTCTAGTCTTAATGGACTAGACTGTTTTCTGGAAGGGACACCTCTTCCCACTAAGAGTCCTCACCTTTTCGGTCTTGGCTTTTCTCCTGCAGGTACCAGGACACCTGTATGCTGCGGAAAAAGCCAGGGGCTCCCAAGGACCTTTTTTTCTTCTCTCTCTCTAACCTTATGTTCATCCAGCTGCTTTGACGTGGGTACCTCCCACTTTAAGCTTGATCCGTCTGTGCCTCTCACCTGCCTTCTTACATCTCTTAAGACACTTGGTCTTTAAGGATCCTAAAGCCCGACAATCATTTTTTTTTATCATACTCTCCTGCTCCTTCCTCTTTCTTTCTTGACTCCACCCGCACTCTACCCCAACATGATTTTGCTCTTTCTCCATCTCTGCTGCCATCTTGGCCACTGGCACCAGGCATAGGGTGCCAACCACTCTGTGTGGCTCAACCCTCATGCAGCTTCGGGTCCCACCCTTCCAGCTAATTCTCACACAGGTTTTCCAACCCTCTTCTCTTACCTGTGGTTTTGGCCCAGTGTCAGACAAGGTCTCCCTTTCCCTTTGTGTCGCATCTCTCAAGTCCTACGTTCTTCCTCCTCCCATCTATCCGCTGATTCCTCTGGTTTGCTTTGCATACTTAACTAACACAGGGACACCACATGGACTTCCAAAGATGGGTGCTGTGGCTTCTTTCCCAATGTGGACCCAACATGGTATCTCACCCCGTGGACGTTATTCAACAAGGCAATACATCTCTTCCCCCCCTCCCAAACCCTACACATTTAAGCTTTCAAATTTCTAGTTAACTTTCCCCTTCCTTTACAATTTCTTTCTAGTTCATCAGTTATTTTCAAATTCTTACAATCATTTATTACAGAAAATGCTATTCTGCTTTTGGTACTAGTTCTAAAAATTTAATCTGATTTTGATAATATTTTTCTTAAAATTTAGACAGTCCCTACAGACCTTTAGAATTGTCTGTTCTGTCATGATGGCTCAATAAACTCTGATAAAGTTATGTTTTTCTTAGCATGAGGTAACTAACTAACAGGTTGATTTACACCAGTTTTGTTCTTTTTTTTTTTTTTTTTTTGGTTTTGCTTCTATTTCTGTTTTCTGCTTCCTCACTCCTTGAGTTGCGGATTCTTACTAGAGTTTAAAGCATTACAGACTTTCAGATTGCTCCACTTTATTGGAGGCTCTATTAAGTCAATCATCCTTACAAATGTAGTCTTACAAGTTCTTTCTAGAAACTTACATTCAGTTTCCTGTTGGTAAAATATCACAGCTTTGTTCATGAAGAGACCATATAGAGTTAGCTGCATATGTCCCACATTACTAGGAAGGATCATTCCTAGTATCTCATGTAGATAAGGCTGAGTAGCAGATGGGAGAGCAGTCCTCAATAGAGAGGCAAAGCAACTGATAAAGAAACACCTGCATCATATTAAATTTAGTAGCCATTATGATCAAGGTATGATATGTGTGTGTGTATGTGTGCGTTGTTTCTCATCTTCTGCATCTGACATAACATTTACACATGACCTGTGATTAGAGATAATATGTATAAAATTAAAGTAAGCGGTTCCATTGTCTGGTCCAGTGAGGTGAAGGTGATGGTGAGGGAGAGCAGCATTTACCTTTAGGCCAGGATACTTTACTCAAAAATCCATAACATCATATTACGACCTCTTGGTCTCATGGGACAAGCAATTAGACCTTTTCAGAATTAGGATTTTATGAGTCTTAGGGGCATAATCAAATCTCTGTGTAAACAAGATAGTGGCGTGATGGCTGCTGCCCCCTTAAAAGTTGGCTTGTAAAAGCATGTGCTTTCCTGACCCTCAGTGATAGCAGGTCAAGGTCAAAGACTGATCCTGGCTACACTTCCTGGACTAGGCAAAGGTGTCTGAAATGACCTCTAGATCCTGCCTCCTCAGCCCACTCACCAATCTTGAGGGTATAAAACCTGCCATTCTCTTCTTTTCGTCTACTTTTTTTCCTTCTTTTTTTCTTCTCTCCCTCTTCCTATGATTGGCCAAGCAGTTCTGAATCTCCATTAAAAGCTTCTATCTTAGTCCATGGTGTGGTGTGTTTTTGAGATAAATGCCTTAAATTTATACTTTACATCTTTTAGAATGAGTTTGATAGTACTCTTTCCTTTTTCTATTTTAAGGAACAGTTTGAGGCACCTTAGTGTTAGCTTTTCTTTAAAGTTAGACTTTTTTCTGGCCCTTGTATTTTCTTTCTTTTTCTTTTCTTGTTAATGCTTCAATTTTGTTGATTGTTACATATTTGTTTAGCTTGTTTCTTTTTTATTTAATTTTAGTAAGTCATATGTACCTAAGAATTTTTCAATTTTTCCAGATTTTTGAGTGTTTTGGTATATATTTTAAAAGTATTCTCTAATTATATGATTATTTGTATTTCATTAGAATGTAGAGTAACCTCAAGTTTTTATTACTAATTTTATTAATTAGTAGTTAATTAGTAAGTGGTTAGTAATCTTTCTTTTCGTTAGCTGCCTATGGGATTACTAATATTGTGTATATTTTTCACAAACAAAATTGCATGTATTGCTCTTTCAGTCTCCATTTCATTACATTCTGCCCTGATTGTTATTACTTCTTACTGTTGTAAAGTTTTAAGTCCAGGTTCTTATGTTACAAAGTCAAAGATTGAGATTAGAATATGTGTACAAGATTAAGGCAGAGTTTATTTGAGGAGAGAAATAACGGAACTCACAGACATGGAGTCCATGAGGAGCAAGGGAAGGCATTTATAGGGTCAGATGTATTTTTGTAGGGTTAGGCAGGCCTGAGAAAGTGACTTTCCCATATTGATTAGCTCTGCAACCCTGTTTGGGGCTTTTAGTTTCTGATATGTTTACATCAGGACCCAGCCCAGTCGACCTTGTAGTTGATCTCATGGTGAAGTGAATTGCTTCTTTTGAGGAATTTAACTTGTCTGCAATGGAGATGTCATTTCCATATCCTTTCATAAATAGAGGATTGGGGGAAGTTGGTGACCTTATCTCTGTGGGGGATTAGAACCAGTGCTTCCAAATTATTAGGGTGTGTTTCTTCAGGATAATCCCAGCAGTTGGGAGTGATCTTCAAAGACCTTCAAGGATGGCTACACTGTTATACCATTTAATTACCATCTGCTGCTTTAAAGCTTCAGTTGTTTTATTTTTAGGACTTTAGAAGCCTGAGGTTCTAGTCGTTGCTTTTTCAGTGGTGTTACATGTATTTTAATTTGTCACTTCACCTCATTGTGCCTCAGTGTTTGTCTCTGTGACAAAGGAGCTGGGACTAGATTTGTTCTCATGTCTCTTGTATTTAAAACTCTCTGTTAGATTGGGTGGTAACCTTGATGAAAAGAAAATAAGATGATCATCTTCCTGTCTTTGCCCTAAGGCTAGATGACATCTTGTTTTATTTAGCATGTGAATAGGACCATGACTTGGTACCAATCAAAGCTAATGTGATGTCACAGTTGGGAAGACACCACTCTCTTGGTCACTTTGTGCTATATTGAATTCCCCATTAGACACCATTCCCTTGATTATTTTTTGCTACACTGAACTTTGTCTAGCTGGTTGGGGAGAAGTTCTCCACTGGTGTAGAAGTAGAAAGCTATACTTTGTGAGAGAGCTCATGAGGAGTAGGAAGCTATGGAATAATCTGTCCCTACCCCAGATCTATGAGGCTCAGAAAGGGATGTTTGCTCTACTTTCGAGTATTTAGAGCCATTTATTTTATGGTTATCAGAACCTCACATGGCTAGGAGGCATAGGTGATTGTCAGATGTTTCCAGTCACTTGTAGTTGACTACCAGCATGAAATAACTGAGTCCTTCCTGTACTTATGTGAACATAAAAGAAGATACGAGTCTTTGAAAGGAATGCATTCTGGCTGATACCCTGGTGCTGACCCCTGAGACCCTGAGCAGAATGTTGTACCTAACCAGCCTTCATTCTTCTTGTTATCATCCTGTCTTGCTAGGTTGCAGTGCTAGAATCTACACCTGTTCTTACCCACATTTTCTTTTCTTTGTTCCATCAGTGCCCTCTGGCTGCTCCAGTGTTGAACATTAGTTGAGCTTCCTGTCTTATGGTCTGCTAGTTTCTCATTCTTCCCTTGTTTTCTGTGGCTTCATAGCTTTGAGACACCCCAAAGGTGTTTACTTCAGTACTGCTCAGTTCAGAGTTCATGTGTTGTTCTACTCATCACTATAGAGGGAATAAAGTGTCATGGGGAGTGTTAGAAAAAGAGAAGAAGAAAGAATGAGGGTGGGGAAGGGAGATAGAACATGGCCACACGCTTTATCCACAAAGACTGAAATTTATCCAAAAAGTTGCTCCAAACTCTAGCAAGGGAGCAGCAATTTTCCCTCAAGGTTGAAATTGCTACTGACTTGGAGTAGGAAGCAGGGAGAAGGAATTTTGGGTTTGACTGGTTGAGTCCCTTTTTGCCAGAATAAGTAGGTGTCTGTCCAGGTATCTGTTTCTCTTAAGATCCTATTAACATTCTTGGCGGGATCACCAGTGAAGATTCGTTCTATCTCAGATCTGTCAGTGGGATCTCTGGTTTTGAGGTCTGGTTCAGGATCTATGAAAAAGAACACTGAGGGACTTTTGGCATGATGAGAATGTTATGGGGTGCCAACTAGAATGAAACTCAGGACACAAATGCCAAATAACAGCCGATTCCCAGTGGACCCTCCAAACTCAGGTCCTTTTGCTTGGCAAAAACTTCAACCCTAGCCCCAACTTCCCAGAAGCTTTAAGATGTTAAATGTACTAATATTTCCTGTTGAGTCTCTAAGAATATTTTATACAGCATCTTCAAGTTTTCTAGAATATGAGAATTATTTTTATCCTAACGCCTTGGAACCTGAGAGACAAATTGGGAACTGCCGGTTTAAGTAAATTATTATTTTGGACCTAGGATGTTTTTCAATGAATCTAATAATTATCATTTTGTATTTACTATTTCCACAAGGCATCTCAGAACTGAAAAGAGAATAGGTAAGATGGAGTATGTCAGTGCATGGCTGGATGAAGTAGCCCTTGGTGCAGCTTGGTATCGCATGTGATGACTGATGTGGGCATTGCTGAGAACTGCAGCTCTGGATCTAGTGAATTTTGAAGAGTCTTGGGTACCAGGGCCAGTTGCTGAGGACCTGAAGAAATAATTTTGACCTTGTAAGTGGGAGAGAAAATGTTTTGTGACCCCAAGAGGCAGTACTGACACCCATGGACATATCTCTAGTTACATTATTGTTTTTAGAAGTGAGTCATTTGGCAGCCACATAAAGTTATTCACTCACAAAACAAAGTCCCTGTGCCTCAGAAAATTCCCCGTGTAGACACTGATTTTAGGGTTAAAGCAGCATTACTTGATTTCTACAGTGAGTTGTGTTCTGTGGTAGATTGTGACATGGTTTGTTTTTCATGGTTCACAAATCATGCTTGCAATTATATTGTTAAAAGAAATACTCCTTGTCTATGAAGTTCCATTATGCACTGGAATATTGAGAGACTATCAAATGCTGTCAAGATTTTTTTTTTTTCCTCAGAGTAAGAGTACCTCAGGCTCAAAATCTACAGCAGTAAAGATTTGTAATATTTGGATGGACTGCAAATGTAGCTGAAATTATTGAAACTATTATGATCAGATTGTCTGCCTCCTGGCCAGCACTGTGTCTGCAGACCCAGCCAAGATAGGGGTGAAGCAGATGGCCAGAGGCCAACTCCGGGAAGTCAGTCAAGGCATTGACTTAAATGGGGCTTGCAGGTAGGTGGCAGACATCAGGTGAATGTCTACTAGGCAATCCTGCTATTATGTTTGAGCCAACAGGTACATCAGGCAGTCTGACTGAAGGTTCTATATAACAGCTGAATGGAACAAGCAATGAAACCTTAAATGTCTCTAAGAAAGACTGACTGCCTATCATGTCTGCCTCCAGCCTGACCAAGATAGGTTGCCCTTATGCTGACCATTGGTTTTCTTAGGTTCAGTTAGTGTTCTCAAAAGGAGTTGGTCTATGGGGGACTGCTGACCATGAGCTGATGATTAAAATCTTAAATATCAATTTATTACCTCAGGGCAACTCAAGGCCAAGGAAAACTGCTTACAACCCAATTTCTGTTTGTAGACTGATCTACATCGGGTATTACAACCAGGAGCTGCTTGGAGGACACTGGCTTTGCTAAACAAGGGAAGTTTGATGGGTTAGTCCCGTATCTTACTCCGGTAAGTGCATGTGCTATCCCATGAAAGATTCCACAGCACAGGACCTCATCTTTGCACAGGGTAGGACATGTACTGCCAGGTCTGTACCTCATCTTTTTTCTTCTCTACCTGTATTATCAATTAATCCCTTTCTTCTTGGCATAATTTTTTATTTCTTTTCATTGCTGTTAGTTTTGATTTTTATTGACGTAACATTTGTATATTTTATGGATTCAGTGGTTATATTGCAACATGTGCAGATGAAATCAGGATAGTAGCATTTGCATCTCATTATCATTTTTTATATTTGGTGCCTTTAAGCTCTTCTTTTCTAGTTCTTGATAAGATATATGCTTTTGAACTGTGGTCCCTGTACTGCAGGTACTGAGAAACATCAGAATCCATCCCTATAACTTTTTGTTCGATATGTGTGCATGTGTTTTACATTTTGGTGAGTGTACATGTGTACAACATGACACTTGAATGAAGAGTGATTGTTCTTCCCTTAATGTTTTGTTCTTTTTTTATTAAAAATTTAATTATACATTTAAAAATTTTTTACCAGTTCCCTCCCTCCCTCCTCCTCCCCCGAAACCCCTTTCTCTCCCTCCTCTCCCTCCCCATCCCCCAGTGCCTCCCCCCCAATTCCCAGAGAGTCCTTTATTGTGTACGCCTAACTCTCCACTGGATCCTCCTCTCCGATGACATAAAAGGACCCAGTGGCATTTCCATAAGCCCTTTCTCTTGTTCCCCTTAAGCATAGGATCACTACTATGGCTGTCAATCCCTTGCCTCCAGGGGTCTCGGTGCCCTTAACAGATGCTAGACTTTATGAGAGCAACAGTGCATTGGACAGTGCGCAGGGCATGCAAAGTCCCATTATGATTGCTTTGGCCCCAACTATTGTTGAGACTCTTGCAAATCGTTGCTCCTCCCATCCTTTTGCTCTTACAATCTTACCGCCCCCTCTTCCGCAAATGTCCCTGAGCTCCAGGATGAGGAGAGATTAGGCTGGCCTAGTTCTATGTGATTGATATAGAATCTCTGAAGTTCTGGATTGTGGTTTGTTGATTTTCTTTTGCAGTTTTGCTGCTCCTGCAATGCCCTTCACTCCATTCTGCTGGGCACTGTATGTCACCCCCTGGCCAGAGACAAAAGCTGTTAAACTGGAGTCTTGTTATAATAGCACATTCAAGGGTAGATGTAATAAAAGTAGGAAACCTCAGTGAGGTAGGGGTCCATCACCCATTTGCAAAATGGTTACTTTTTATCTGCTAGACTATATGCCCCCCCTTCTGGTGAAATCAGGAAAGAACGTCTGTAAACTTAACCAGGTTTCTCATTACTTACTTGCAGACCTTGATGGAGGCCTATTTTCTCTGCTGTAACATGGTCCCCTCTCTCCTTGTTTCTGGTTTGGCCCTCCTACCCCATCTCTCTTGTTCATGATCCTTGCAATTACTGTGTTACATAGGTTTACTTTTAAGTGTCTCAATGTGGGCTGGGTGAGTTTGGTACTAGGAGCCACCTATTAAGGAGTACATATGGCACTTAATTTTCTGGGTTTGGGATACTTCACTTAATATAATTCTTTCTAATGACATCCATTTCCCAGCAAATTCAGGTAATTCATCATTTTTGATGGCTGAGTAGTACTCCATTGTATAGATGTACGACAGTTTCCTTATCAACTCGTCAACTGTTGGACATTTAGGTTGATTTCATGACTTTGCTATTATAAACAGTGCTGCTATGAACATGGTCGAGCTTGTGCTATCCAGGCGAACCTCTGCTGCATGGGGGGTTATTCCCAAAAGTGGGATAGCAGGGTCATATGGCATTTCAATCTTTAATTTCTTTAAGAATCTCCAGACGGCTCGCCAGAGTGGCTGTATGAGCCTGCATTCCCACCAACAATGTAGGAGAGTTCCCCTCTCTCCACATCCTCTCCAGCATTTGTTGTTGTTTGTATTGTGGATTTTTGCCATCCTGACCGGGGTGAGATGATATCTCAGGGAAGTTTTGATTTGCATTTCCCTGATGGCGAAGGAAGTGGAGCATTTTTTAAGATATTTGTTAGACATTTTAATTTCATCCCTGGTAAAGTTTCTTTGAAGTTCCAGGGCCCATTTTTTAATTGGGCCAGTGTTTTCCTTGGAGTTTAGTTTTCTAAGTTCTTTGTGCACTCTGGACAGTAGAGCTCTGTCAGATATGTGGTTAGTGAAGATTTTCTCCCATTCTGTGGGTTGCCTTTGAGCTCGTGTGACAATCTCTTTATCTGAACAGAAGCTCTTTAATTTCACAAGATCCCAACTGTTGAGAGTTGGTAGCAGTGACTGTGCCATTGGATGTCTGTTTAGGAACTGTTGGCCTAGCCCAATCAGCTCGAGGGAGTTCCCTATCCTTTCAACTATGGTTTTTAAAGTCTCTGGCCTTAAATCAAGGTCCTTGATCCATTTGGAATTAAGTCTCATACATGGTGACAAGTATGGGTCCAGATTTAATCTTCTGCATGTGGAGATCCAGTTTTGCCAGCACCATTTGTTGAAGATGCTGTTCTTTTTCCATTGGATTTTTTGGGCCCCTTTGTCAAAGACCAAATGGCTGTATTTTTGTGGGCTTATATCTGGGTCTTCAATCCTTATCCATTGATCTGTGTGTCTATTTTGGAGCCAGTACCAGGCTGTCTTTATAACTATGGATTTGTAGTATAAACTAAGGTTTGGTATGGTAATACCTCCAGCAGTGTTTTTGTTACTCAGGATTGTCTTTGCTATCCTAGGTCTTTTGTGCCTCTATATGAATTTTGAGATTATTTGGTCAACTTCTTTAAAGAATTGCTTTGGGATTTTAATTGGTATAGCATTGAATTTGTATATTGCCTTTGGTAGGATGGTCATTTTTACGATGTTGATTCTACCAATGCAGGAACATGGGAGGTCTTTCCACCTTCTGGTGTCTTCTGCTATTTCTTTCTTTTGGGTTTTAAAGTTTTCATTGTAAAGGTCTTTTACCTCCTTGGTTAGGTTTATACCAAGGTATTTCATTTTTTTTACGGGCTATAGTGAATGGAATTGTTTCTCTCAAGGCTTTTTCACTTCTTTCATTCTGGGCATATAGGAAGGCCTCTGATTTTTGCACATTTATTTTGTATCCTGCCACCCTGCTGAACTTCTCAATTAGTTCCAGGAGCTTCCTGGTGGAGTTTTTGGGATCACTCAGGTATAAGATCATGTCATCTGCAAATAGGGATAGCTTGACTTGTTCCTTGCCGATTTGAATCCCTCTTATGTCCCTTTCTTGTCTTATGGCTTCAGCTAAGACTTCAAGTACAATATTGAATAGAAGTGGTGAGAGTGGACAGCTTGTCTAGTTCCTGATCGAAGTGGGAATGCTTCCAATTGTTCCCCATTGAGCATAATCCTTGCTGTGGGCTTGTTGTATACAGCTTTTATTATATTGATAAAGGTTCCTTTCATTCCTACAGTCTCTAGCGTTTTGATCATGAAAGGCTGTTGGATTTTGTCAAAGGCTTTTTCTGCATCTATCGAGAGTATCATGTGGTCTTGGACTTTGGACTGGTTTACATGATGAATTACATTTATTGATTTGCATATGTTGAACCAACCTTGTGTGCCGGGGATGAAGCCTACTTGGACCCCGTGAATGATCTTTTTGATATGTTTTTGAATCCGATTTGCTAAGACTTTGTTGAGAATCTTTGCGTCTGTGTTCATCAGAGAGATCGGCCTATAGTTTTCTTTTTTAAGTGCATCTTTATTAGGTTTTGGGATTAAGACGATATTAGCTTCATAGAAGGAATTTGGCAGTGTTCCTTCCTTTGCTATTTGATGGAACAGTTAAAGAAGTATTGGTGTTATTAACTCCTTAAATGTCTGGTAGAATTCTGTGCTGAATCCATCTGGCCCAGGACATTTTTTGGTGGGAAGATTCGAGATTACTTCTTCAATTTCCTTGTATGTTATAGGACTATTTAAATAATTCACAACTTCCTGATTCAATTTAGGTAGGTTGTGTTTACTTAGAAATTCATCCATCTCTTCTGTGTTGTCAAACTTCACTTAGTATAAATTTTTGAAATATGATGTTATAATTCTCTGCATTTCTTGGGTATCAGTAGTGATTACTCCATGTTCATTTCTAATTTTGTTAATTTGGGTTTTCTCTCTCTTGCTTTTGGTTAATTTAGCTAGGGGTGTATCTATCTTATTGATTTTTTCAAAGAACCAGCTTTTTGACTGCTTGATTTTTTTCTATCGTTTTGTTAATCTCGATTTCAGATATTTCTCCCCTTATTTTGCTAATCTCCTCTCTTCTGTTACTTTTGAGATCAGATTGCTCAAGTTTCTCCAAAGCCTTAAGCTGCATCGTTAAATTATTTATTTCTGATGTTTCCAATTTTCTGATGTAGGCATTAAGAGCTATGAACTTACCTCTTAGAACAGCTTTCATTGTGTCCCAGAGATTTTGGTAAGTTGTATTTTCATTTTCGATCACTTTCAGGAAATCTTGAATTTTCTGTTTAATTTCTTCCTGAATCCAGTTCTCATTCAGCATCTTATTGTTAAGTTTCCAGGAGTTAGTGTATTTTCTCTTGTTTGTTGTGTTGTTGTGGATGTCCAGCTTTAGGCCGTGGTGGTCTGATAGGGCACAGGCTAGAATTTCGACTTTATTGTATTTGTGTAGATTCATTTTGTGGCCCAATATGTGATCTATTTTGGAGAAAGTTCCGTGTGCTGCTGAGAAAAATGTGTATTCTTTGGTACGTGGGTGAAAAGTTCGATAGAGATCTGTAAGGTCCATTTCAGTAAGGGTTTGGTTAAGCTCCAAAGTGTCTCTGTTAAGCTTTTGACCTGTTGATCTATCCCATGTTGAGAGGGCAGTGCTGAATTCCCCAGGAATTATCGTTTGGGGGTTGATTTCTTGCTTTAGACGCTGTAGGGTTTTCTTAATGAATGTGGAGGGGCCCATATTGGGTGAATATATGTTCAGTATTGTGAAGTCTTCCTGGTGAATTGTACCTGTGACTAAAATGTAGTATCCATCTGTGTCTCTTATGATTTTCTTTGGTTTGAAGTCCACTTTGTCTGAAAGCATAATTGCTACCCCTGCCTGTTTCCTGGTTCCATTAGCTTGCAAGATTTTGGACCAGCCTTTCATTCTTAGTACGTGCCTATCTTTTGTGGTGAGATGAGTTTCCTGAAGGCAGCAGATTGTTGGATTGTGGTTTTTAATCCAAGTTTGTAATCTATGTCTCTTAATCGGTGAGTTAATGCCATTGACATTTAATGTTATAATGGAGAAATTATTTTTAATTCTGGACATTTTTTATGTTTAGTAGATTTTGTAAGCATGATGTTTGATATTTATATTTTGTTGGTATTATACTTCCCTTCTGTCCTCCTGGATACGCTTGTTCTTTTCTTCAAGCTTGAGTATCATTTCTAGCATTTTTTGAAGGCCTGGTTTGGTAGACATGTATCCCTTCAAGTTGTCTTCGTGCTGAAAAACTTTTCTTTCTCCCTTAAACATGACAGATAGTTTTGCCGGGTATATCAGTCTGGGTTGGCATTTTTGCTCATTTAATACTTGAAGTATGTCTCTCCAAGCTCTTCTTGCTTTTACTGTTTCCATTGAGTAGTCATTTGTTATTCTAATAAGTTTACCTTTACAAGTGAGTTGCTTTTTTTCTCTTGAAGCTCTCAGCACCTTTTCTTTGTCTTGAATGTGGAGTGTTTTGACTATTATTTGCCGTGGCGATTTTCTATTTTGGTCATATCTGTTTGGAGTGCGAAATGCTTCTTGTATTTGGATATGCCTCTCATTCTTTAGTTGTGGGAAGTTTTCATTTATGATGAATTGAAATATTTCCTCCGGTGTGGTATTTTGGGATTCTTGTTCTGGTATTCCATGAATGCGCATGTTAGGTTTCTTCAGGGTGTCCATATTTCTTGAATGCTCCTCTCCAGTATCTTTTTGGCTTTAACAATCTCTTCCATTGAGCTGGTTAATTCTCCTACTTTGTCTTCAAGATCTGAGATTTTATTTTCTGCCTCATTTGTTCTGCTGATAAGACTCTCTGTTGAGTTTTGGGTTGAAGATAACTTATCTCTTAGTTCAATTTTAAACTCTGCCTGAGACTGTTTTACCTGCTCTATACCTATTTTTGTTTCTTGAACTGTTTTTCTCAACTCCTCCAGGTTCCTGTTGTGTTCCTGTTCAAAGTGGTTGACATGGTTATTTAACTCTTCTCGGATTTCCTCTTTCATATTATTAATCATGGTAATGATCATACTCTGAAAGTCGTTATGTTGGGTCTGGCTTTCATGGCTTTTTTCTATGGATTTGTTCTGGTCGCAATCCATCGTTATGGGATTGATTCTTTTGGTGGGAGATTGCTCTTGGGGTTTGTTTCTCGTGGATCTGCACTTTGACTAGTACATTGTTGTTTTGTTTTTTAGGACCTTTCAGTTTCTGTGTGTTTTTCACTGAACCGATGTAGTTGGTATTGTTACACCTGCCAGTTGTTACTAGTGCTTGCCTTGGATTGGGTATGTTTGTGTATTGGTATTGTTATATGCTAGATGAGACTACTAGGATGTTAGTACGTCAGTTAAGTAACCAGGGGATGAATATAAGTATGGTAGTGCACTTTTACGATCTATTGTCTTGGTGAAATGTGAGGGTGGGTAATGTATTCCCTGGAGTTGTATGTTTTTGGGGTGGCTGTATGAGGAAGCTGACCTACAACATTGATACTAGAAAGGATCAGTAAGGTGAGAGAAAAGAAAAAGAGAAAAAAAAAGGTTTACTTATCTTTAGGCTGGATGTGAAGAGTCTCACATGTGATACAATAGTTGTAGTGAAGTCCAGATGTATGGCCTGTGCTCTCTTTGTTCCTTAGAGTTTTGCTTGAGTTTCCTTTGTACTCTATTGAATTCTGAGTAACAGTGTGTCTTCCGTGGACCACATGCGTAGGTCCCCAGTGGGCCAGAGAGGCAGAGGGTCTGATGTTGATGGCAGAATTCTTCACCTGTGACGGGGGGAGGGGGGGAAGGGGGGTGTGGGGGGTGGGGGGTGGGGGGGCGCGGGGCTGGAGGGCACAAGGGGCTGGTGTCCGGGGTAGGGCCCCGGAGGCTAAGCCGGCGGCCATGCGCAGGTGCTGCTGGCCAGGAGGCTGGGCTCCGGGTTGGGGGGCGGGGCTGGGAGGGGTTCGCTCTCACCTGGGCGGTGGTCGGGGTTGTGGAGGGGGGCTGGGGGCAAAGCCGGCGGCCGCACGCGCGGGTGCTGCTGGCAGGGCGGCTCTGGGGTGGGGGGCGGGGCTGGGCCCTTAATGTTTTGTTCTAAAGTTTCCCAGGCTCTGCCTTTCAAGGCAGAATTAGAGACCTCCTACATATCCACCCAGCATTCTTTTTAAAATATATCTTTTGCTTGTTAGACAAACTACCAAACAATCTCTCCAACCTCTATCTCTATAATCTTACTGCCAGGCCAGTGTGTCTACACAAAGACTGTTAATTCTGTTCAGATGTTTTTAGTCTGAGAGCCATTCCTCTGCTGATGGAATAAGTGTCACTCTGTTCTAATCTGTTAAATATGTGTTTTGGTGTTTAACTCATGGACACTTTCTGCTTTCTGAGTTCCTGGAGTAGGTGGGAAAGTTATCAGGAAAAGAGCCTTTATAGTTGACATCATGGTGAGCACTAAACTTAGTTGATAGGAAAGCCAGGAACCATGTTTAAAGATTCACAAGCAGGAGAAAGTGTAACAGAACTTACAATACTACTGTGTTCATTTGCATAGCATTTTTGGAAGGAAAGTAAAGGACAAGTATATTAGAGATTAAGAAATAAATCAATAAGGGCAGGCATTATAGAAATCTTAGCAGCCATCAAAGGAAGAAGCTTGATAAATAATGCCAATTCTTTTTTTTAGTATAAAACCTTTTTTTTGCTGTTTGTCCAATAATTTTATTTTTTTTAATTTCTGATCATGCAAACTTAACAGGTATACTGATCCCCTCCATTCCTCCATGATGCCAATTCTTAAAATGATTTTTAAGATGTTAATAATAAAAGGTCTTGCTACACATTTTGAATATTTCACTTCTGTTTTTTAATTTTTAAAGAATTTTTCTTCTTTTCTTTTTTGTTATATTTATTTATTTATTCCCAATCATACAAGTTTAATAGCTACCCTAGTCTCCTCCCTCCTTTCACCCTTCCCCAGTTCCCCTTTCACCTCCCCCCTTTTCCCATTCCTTTCACCTCTCTCCCTCCCTCCCTTTCTCCCAGTTCCCCCCTTCCCCCTCCCATTCCCTGGAGCATCCTTTTGTGTGAATGTCAAACTTCCCTCTGAGTCCTCCACTCTAGTGAGGTGTAAGGACTCAGTGGCATTGCCCAGAGTCCTTTCTTGGGCTCCCCTTTGGTATGGGAACACTATTTTGACTGTTAATCTCTTGCCTCTAAGGATCCTAGTGCCTGTGATCTATGATAGACTTTGGGGGGTCATTGACATGTCAGTCATTGCGCTGCATAACATTTTTGATGGTCAAACTCATAGAGGCTCCACCTGATTGAAGACCACTATTAGTATTGTAGGTAATGGAAAGCAGACATACCTTTTTTTCCTCTCCATGTCCTTCCTTCTTTGATTTCTAACAATTAAGTCTAATGGTTTCCATATGATTTCTATACACAGTAACTAACAATACACCTGGCCAGTTTTTATTAGTAGTATTCATGTGTTTGAAATATTCTATGTTCATCTGGCACTGCTGTTGGTTGGCTGTTATATCTGTCGTTTGTTGTGGACACTTGTTTTCATGTAGACTGGCTTTCACTTCTAGGTTTATTCATCTTCATCTGTCTACTCCACCCCAGTTTACTCCTCCTGAGGTCTTTTTTAATTGTTATTGCTCAAGTTCTTTTGCCATTTTTTCTGCTACTTGGCTGATGCTAGATTGGCACTTGGCTGGATTGGCACTCACTTAATTTCTCATTTGCTTCAATTCAAAGAAGTGGCAAATTAGTTAGTTCTTAAATATTTCAGAAAATTAAATGGCAGATAAATTTCCTAAGTTAGTTGTTGGGATTTCTACTTTAGGGAAGATCGAGTAGATCCATTTGTTTATTCCTTCCACTGAATACAATGAAAAGCTCCAAATATTATGTAATAAATGTACAATATACATAACATACAGTATCGAATTGCCTTCTAAAATCTGTTCATATCCATAGATTAAATGTTATTCTCATTTGATCAGAGAGAATCAGTGTGAGATTGGGGGCAGGCCTTAGGATATTTCAGTCTAGCTCTACTTCCTGCTGACTCTCTGTTTCCTGTGTGTGGATGGAATGTGAACCAGCCATCCTGCCTTTCCTGCCAAGGCTTTTTCACAGCCAAACTCTGGAACTGTAAGCCAAAATAATCTCTTTGTCACATAAATTGCTCTGGTCAGAGAGTATTTTACTACAGCCACAAAAGAGAAATTGCTACCATAAGAGTGTAGCTGTTACTGTGATAAACATGCATGTTTTGGGGCCTGTGGAACTATTTATGTTTAGTGGATCTCATACCAAACCAAAACATGAATGTGGACAAGGGGTTCAGAAGGAGAAGTGGAGTTTAACAGGTATAGGTGGAAGATGGGGAGAATGAGGGTAATTAGAATGCATTATGTCGATGTATGAAATTTTTTTTAAAATTTTATTATTATTTATTTATTCAATTGTGCATGTATGTGTGTGCGCATGTGTGTATGTATGTGTGTGTGTGTAGAACCACGGACGAATTCAGGAATCACCATGGACGCCTCCATCTCCTCCTTGTTTACTCTGCCCCAGGATTCACAGGCTCCGCCCTACCAGGCCCAGAAACGAATGAAATTAACAAATAACAAATTAGTGAATAAAAAAGATCTCGAAGGTGAAAAGAATAAAACAGACTCAATGGGGATGTATACATCCAACAATCTAGGGCTTTCTAATTGTCATATAACTTCTAAACTTAGAGATGAAAAGAAATAAGACAATTAGAAACGTCTGTGAACTCAGGAAGGAAGAGTCTTAACAAAAGTAATTTTTGTAATCCCAGCCTTTGGGAAGTAGAAGTAGAAGGATTTCAAGTTCATAGGTAGCTAAATAGCAAATTCAAGGCAAGACTGAATTACATACTGAAATTCTGTCTTGAGGAAATGGAAAGCAAGCAAAAATAAGGCAGGAAACATCAGTAGCCACAAATTATAACAGTAATTAGGCCAGGACCTTTTCATCTATATATTCCTTCTAGTTTGTCTGTATGTTGTTGATAAACAAGCAACCAAACAAATTAGAGGTTCTCTTTATAGTGATGGCAGGTAGTCTTATATAAGAGGATGTGCCCTTGAATTTATATCTCTGCTCATTTGCTTAACTGAGCAAAATGAACCTCCGTTTATGGTTAGGGTTAGTGTGCAAGTTGATTGTAGAACATGTACTCTACTGTTTGGAAGGGTGGTTTCTCATATAAAACCTCATCATATGTGATGTGTCCTCCAAATAAAACATAAAGTCTATGTATGTGGTGTAGATGGGACATGAATGATTTGTAATACTTCACAAAGAGTAGACCATGGTTTGTTGTCAGTAATCTAAACTTCAAAAGACCAACAAAAGACATCCTTGAATCAGGTAGATACTCTGAGATAACACTGAGGTTCTTTTTGTAATTTTATCTTTTTTTGGTGCTGGGGACCAAACCCAGGGCCTTGGGCTTGCTAGGCAAGCACTCTACCACTGAGCTAAATCCCCAACCCCAACACTGAGGTTCTTGAATGCAGAAATACTTGATGAAGAATGAGGAATGGAGATCAACACTCATTTGAGAGGATGGCACATGGAGGAAACAACCACATGTCTCTGATTTGTCACTCATCATACTTCTAGTAAAACAGTGCTGCTTGGTTTACATTTTAAATGCTACTGGAATTTACTTGTTTTTCTTATGTTAGGTTGGGGTCCTCAGTGTGATTATTGGATTACATAATTGGATTACATTAGTCTTTGGTTATGCTTGGTAAAATTTTGTTCTCTCAATTATTTATTTGAAAATTTTAGGCCAGGACCTTTTCATCTATATATTCCTTCTAGTTTGTCTGTATGTTGTTGATAAAAAAGCAACCAAACAAATTAGAGGTTCTCTTTACAGTGATAGTCCAGCTTGGCAGGAGAGCTCATACCAAACAGGAGCCAAGGTATCGGATCATACCATATCCATAAATATTGCTGAGAGTAGGGCAAACCTCCTCACTTGCCAGACTGAGTAGGCCAAAGTAAGCAAAATAACCAACTTCGGAACACCTCTCTTCATCTCATCTACATCCCCAGGGAATGGTTCCCTCATCATGGTCTGGAACCTCCTCATCAACTAACCATCTTCCACAGGCTACTCAGGGCTTGTCTTAACTACAAACTCTTCACAGATGTGCCCAGAGCTCAGCATCAGCTGTCCAGTTGACATCTGTAGCAAACTGGCACAATATTTTTAAGGTTAATTTTTTTTGCTTTGTGATTTTTTCCATACCTTTTAATTTTCTAGGCCATGATATCCAAAATATAATTGCTATTATTCTATTTTTAAAATTTCAACTCATAATATATAGTGTTTCAATTTATCTGTTGTATATTTGATTTCATGGTATAAAGAAAATATCTGCAACATTTTTGCTTTCAAATGTCTTGCTGTAGTTTCCACCATAATTATTATTTTTAATCTATTACATTGGTAAATTATTATTTTTATTTATTTTTCTGCTCATACAAATGTAATAGGTACCCCTGTACCCGCCCTCCCTCTGCCCCTCACTGGACCTCCCTGCTCCCTCTTCCTTTCCCCCCTTCCTCCCTTTCTCCCAGTGCCCCCTTCCCCCATCTCTGAAGCATCCTTTAATGTGTATATCAAACTTTCCTCTGGGTTCTCCTCTCTGAAGAGTTGTAAGGACTCAGTGGCATTTCCTAGTACTCTTTCTTGTGTTCCCTTTATGTATAGAAACACTATTGTGACTGTTAATCCCTAGCCTCTAAGGATCCTAGTGCCTTTAATCCATGCTAGATTTTGAGGGGTCAATGATATGTTGGTCATTGAGCAGATCATACAACCTCCTATTATAATTGTGTCAGCCCTAACTTGTGTGGAGTATCTTGCATATCATCACTCCTCCCATCCTTGTGCTCTTACAATGTTACCACTTCCTCTTTGGCAAACTTCCCTGAGCTTCAGGATGGAGAGAGATTAAGCAGCCTGATTCCAGGTGGTTGATATAGAGTCTCTGATGTTCTGAATTATGGTTGTTGATTTTTTTTCAGTTTTCTGCTCCTGCAATGCCCTTGGCTCTATCCTAATGGGTACTGGATGTCATCCTTGCCGTTCTTGATGGGGTTCCATTTATCATTGACCTTGAACCTGAAGTTTGTATGTCACTATTGAAATCATCACTCTGCTCAGTGTACAGACATCACTTCCTGGTTCATGGTAATAGGAGATTAGTTTCCATTTAAAATGACTTGGTTTTCAGCTTTTCCAAGATCCACTCTTTTTTTTAATTAAGTAATTAATTTTTCCCACTCACAAACTTAATAGGTACCACAGTCTCCTCCCCCCCTCCACCCTTCTCAGTCTTCCTTGCTCCTCCCCCTTTTCCCCTAACTTTCATCTCCCCCTTCTTTTCTCCCATTCTCCCTCCCCAATCCCTGGAGCGATCCTTTAGTGTGAATGTCAAACTTCCCTCTGTGTCCTCCACTCTAATGAGGTTTACGGATCAGTAGCATTGCCTAGAGCCCTTTCTTGTGTCCCCTTTAGTATGGGAACCTATTGTGACTGTCAATCCCTTGCCTCAAGATCCTAGTGCCTGAGATTCATACTAGACTTTGGGGAGTCATTGATATGTCAGTCATTGCACAGGTTATGCAAAGTCCTATTATGGTTACGTCGGGCCTAAGTTGCATGGAGTATCCAAGATCCACTCTTGACCCAGCCTGATTTAATTCTTGCTGATCCCCCTCTGGTACCTATCAGAATTGCGAGGTAAGAGTGCAGGTCATAGTACCCCAAAGTCCGCTTTAGTTTTCTTTCTCCTTTTGTCCTGACAGTCCATGGTGTATTCCTTCAACTTGTTTATGGTCTGTCTTCTATGCTTTGTTACTTAGACTTAGCAAAATATGTATCTGAATGTGCATTTGACCTACCCTCATTTACTCTCTGTGTAAATGAAAGCAAGTTTTCTTTTTAGTCTTGTGTGTCATAATGGTGCTTGTGAGCTATGATCTTCTTTTGCACATAAATTTGATTTTCAGAAAAAATCATATCCGTACAAATGCAAAATTGGATAATCCCAAAATTATTTCCATCAATTTCAAAGATGAATTGCTTTTAAAATTGACAAACTATGTATTAGGCTGGCTTTGATGACATTCTAAGTTTTCAATAGCTCTCAGAAAATTAGGCAGATGTTATTGTCATACTAGATCGAAATGAGAATGTAAACAATCAAATAGCATGTGCCATGTTTACAAATCACTCCCATTATGTTTATTTTGACATCTATTATAAGACAAGAAAAGTTCTGTGCAAGATATATGGAGCAGAGCTGGTGAGACAGCTCAGCAGGTAAGGTGCCTGCTTGCAAACCTGGGACCTGAATTCATTCCCCAGATTTCATTCTCTCTCTCTCTCTCATATAGGATATTTTAAAAAGATAGATAAAGATACATATAGAAGTAACAGTACATTCAAAATGGAACCAAAATTTATCATTCTATCATTTCTTTTCTACTAGATGTCTCCTTTTTTTTTCTTAATGAGTCAGACAAATTTAATGAAATTTGAAATTTTTCCTTTTTAAAATATCAGCAAGTATGTTACAATCCCTATATGCTTAGCACAGTGTGTGAAACATTTTGAAATTTGATGAGTAGTATTTGTCATAGTCATGATTATCTCATCATCATATTATCCTATTCAGATCCTGTTCAGGCCCTAAGAAACCCTAAATGTGTTTTTTTTTAACATTTTTTATTATTATTTCCGCTCATACAAACATAATAGGTAGACCAGTTCCCTCCCCCCTCCTCCTCCCCCCGAATACTCTGCTCCCCCTCCCTCCCTCCCCATCTCCCAGTGCCTCCCCCCCAATTCCCAGAGAGTCCTTTATTGTGTATGCCTAACTCTCCTCTTGGTCCTCCTTTCCGATGACGTAAAAGGACAGAGTGGCATTCCCCTGAACCCTTTCTCGTGTTCCCCTTAAGCATAGGAACACTACTGTGGCCATCAATCCCTTGCCTCCAAGGATCTTGGTGCTTTTAGCCGATGCTAGACTTTGTGAGGTCAATAGTGTGATGGACATGGCGCAGGGCATGCAAAGTCCTATTATGATTGCTTCAGCCCTATCTAGTGTGGAGACTCTTCAAATCATTGCTCCCCCCATCCTTTTGCTCTTACAATCTTACCGCTCCCTCTTCCGCAAACGTCCCTGAGCTTCAAGATGAGGGGAGATTAGGCTGGCTTAGTTCTATGTGGATGATATAGAGTCTCTGAAGTTCTGGACTGTGGTTTGTTGATTTTCTTTTGCAGTTTTGTTGCTCCAGCAATGCCCTTCACTCCATCCTGATGGGCACTGTATGTCACCCCCTGGTCAGAGGCAAAAAACTGTTAAACTGCAGTCTTGTTATAATAGCACATTGAAGGGTAGATGTAATAAAAGCAGGAAACCTCGGTGAGGGAGGGATCAGTCACCCATTTGCAAAACGATCTCTTTTCATCTGCCAGAGAATATGCCCTCCCCTTATGGTGAGATCATACCCCTTCAGTTGTACATGATCAGGAACGAACATCTGTGAACCTAACCAGGTGTCACATTACTTACTTGCAGACCTTGATGGAGGCCTATTTTCTCTGCTGTAACATGGTCCCCTCTCTCCTTGTGTCTGGTGAGGCCCTCCAACCCCATCCCTCCTGTTCACAATCCTTGCAATTACCGTATTACATAGGTTTACCCTTGAGTGTCTCAATGTGGGCTGGGTGAGTTTGGTACTAGGAGCCACCTATTAGGGAGTACATACGGTGCTTACTTTCTGGGATTGGGATACTTCACTTAATATAATTGTTTCTAATGACATCCATTTCCCAGCAAATTCCAGTAATATATCATTTTTGATGGCTGAGTAGTACTCCATTGTATAGATGTACCACGGTTTCCTTATCCACTCGTCAACTGTTGGACATTTAGGTTGATTCCATGACTTTGCTATTGTAAACAGTGCTGCTATGAACATAGTCATGCTTGTGCTATCGAGGCGAACCTCTGCTGCATGGGGGGTTATTCCCAAAAGTGGAATAGCAGGGTCATATGGCATTTCAATCTTTAATTTTTTTAAGAATCTCCAGACGGCTCGCCAGAGTGGCTATATGAGCCTGCATTCCCACCAGCAATGCAGCAGAGTTCCCCTCTCTCCATATCCTCTCCAGAACTTGTTGTTGTTTCTATTGTGGATTTTTGCCATCCTGACCGGGGAGAGATGATATCTCAGGGAAGTTTTGATTTGCATTTCCCTGATGGCTATGGAAGTGGAGCATTTTTTAAGATATTTGTTAGACATTTTAATTTCATCTCTGGTAAAATTTCTTTTAAGTTCCAGGGCCCATTTTTTAATTGGGCCATTGATTTCCTTGGTGTTTAATTTTCTAAGTTCTTTGTGCACTCTGGACAGTAGAGCTCTATCAGATATGTGGTTAGTAAAGATTTTGTCCCATTCTGTGGGTTGCCTTTGAGCTCGTGTTACAATCTCTTTATCTGATCAGAAGCTCTTTAATTTCACAAGATCCCAATTGTTGAGAGTTGGTAGCAGTGACTGTGCCATTGGATGTCTGTTTAGGAAATGTTGGCCTAGCCCAATCAGCTCGAGGGAGTTCCCTATTCGTTCAGTTATGATTTTTACACTCTCTGGCCTGATATCAAGGTCCTTGATCCATTTGAAATTAAGTCTTGTACATGGTGACAAGTACGGGTCCAGCTTTACTCTTCTGCATGTGGAGATCCAGTTTTGCCAGCACCATTTGTTGAAGATGCTGTTCTTTTTCCATTGGATTCTTTGGGCCCCTTTGTCAAAGACCAAATGGCTGTAACTTTTGGGGCTTATATCTGGGTCTTCAATCCTTATCCATTGATCTGTGTGTCATTTTGGAGCCAGTACCAGGCTGTTTTTATAACTATGGATTTGTAGTGTAGATTAAGGTTCAGTATGGTAATACCTCCAGCAGTGTTTTTGTTACTCAGAATTGTCTTTGCTATCCTGGGTCTTTTGTGCCTCCATATGAATTTTGAGATTAATTGATCAACTTCTTTAAAGAATTGCTTTGGGATTTTAATTGGTATAGTATTGAATTTGTATATTGCCTTTGGTAGGATGGTCATTTTCACGATGTTGATTCTGCCAATCCAGGAGCATGGGAGGTCTTTCCACCTTCTGATGTCTTCAGCAATTTCTTTCTTTAGGGTTTTAAAGTTTTCATTATAAAGGTCATATACCTGCTAGGTTAGGTTTATACCAAGGTATTTCTTTTTTTAGGGGCTACAGTAAATGGGATTGTTTCTCTCAGGGATTTTTCACTTCTTTCATTCTGGGCATATAGGAAGGCCTCTGATTTTTGCACATTTATTTTCTACCCTGCCACCCTGCTGAACTTCTCAATTAGTTCCAGGAGCTTCCTGGTGGAGTTTTTGGGATCCCTCAGGTATAAGATCATGTCATCTGCAAATAGGGATAGCTTGACTTCTTCCTTGACGATTTGAATCCCTTTTATGTCCCTTTCTTGTCTTATGGCTTCAGCTAAGACTTCAAGTACAAAATTGAATAGAAGTAGTGAGAGTGGACAGCCTTGTGTAGTTCCTGATCGAAGTGGGAATGCTTCCAATTGTTCCCCATTGAGCATAATTCTTGCTGTGGACTTGTTTAACATAGCTTTTATTATATTGATAAAGGTTCCTTCCATTCCTACTGTCTCTAGCGTTTTGATCATAAAAGGCTGTTGGATCTTGTCAAAGGCTTTTTCTGCGTCTATCGAGAGTATCATGTGGTCTTGGACTTTGGACTGGTTTACATGATGAATTACATTTATTGATTTGCGTATGTTGAACCAACCTTGCATGCCGGGGATGAAGCATACTTGGTCCCTGTGAATGATCTTTTTGATATGTTTTTGAATCCTATTTGCTAAGACTTTGTTGAGAATCTTTGCGTCTGTGTTCATCAGGAAGATCGGCCTATAGTTTTCTTTTTTAAGTGAATCTTTATTAGGTTTTGGGATTAAGACGATATTAGCTTCATAGAAGGAATTTGGTAGTGTTCCTTCCTTTGCTATTTGATGGAACAGTTTAAGGAGTATTGGTGTTATTGACTCCTTAAATATCTGGTAGAATTCTGTGCTGAATCCATCTGGTCCAGGACATTTTTTGATGGGAAGATTCGAGATTACTTCTTCAATTTATTTATATGTTATAGGGCCATTTAAGTAATTCACAATTTCCTGATCCAATTTAAGTAAGATGTGTTTACTTAGAAATTCATCCATCTCTTGTGTGTTGTCAAACTTCACTGAGTATAAGTTTTTGAAATATGATGTTATAATTCTCTGGATTTCTTGGGTATCAGTAGTGATTAGTCCACATTCATTTCTAATTTTGTTAATTTGGGTTTTCTCTCTCTTGCTTTTGGTTAATTTAGCTAGGGGTGTATCTATCTTATTGATTTTTTCAAAGAACCAGCTTTTTGACTGGTTGATTTTTTCTATCGTTTTCTTAGTCTCGATTTCGGATATTTCTCCCCTTATTTTGCTAATCTCCTCTCTTCTACTACTTTTGTGATCAGATTGCTCAAGATTCTCTAAAGCCTTAAGCTGCATCGTTATTTATTTCTGATGTTTCCATTTTTTTGATGTAGGCATTAAGAGCTATGAACTTACCTCTTAGGACAGCTTTCATTGTGTCCCAGAGATTTTGGTAAGTTGTATTTTCATTATCGTTCACTTTCAGGAAATCTTGAATTTCCTTTTTAATTTCTTCCTGAATCCAGTTCTCATTCAGCATCATATTGTTAAGTTTCCAGGAGTTAGTGTATTTTCTCTTGTTTGTTGTGTTGTGGATGTCCAGCTTTAGGCCGTGGTGGTCTGATAGGGCACAGGTTAGAATTTCAACTTTTTTGTATATGTGTAGATTCGTTTTGTGGCCCAATATGTGATCTGTTTTGGAAAAAGTTCCATGTGCTGCTGAGAAAAATGTGTATTCTTTTTTGCGTGGGTGAAAAGTTCGATAGAGATCTGTAAGGTCCATTTCTTTCAGGGTTTGATTAAGTTCCAAAGTGTCTCTGTTAGGCTTTTGACCTGTTGATCTATCCCATGTTGAGAGGGCGGTGTTGAAGTCCCCAAGAATTATCGTTTGGGGTTGATTTCTTGCTTTAGGCGCTGTTGGGTTTTCTTAATGAATGTGGAGGGGCCCGTATTGGGTGCATAAATGTTCAGGATTGTGAAGTCTTCCTGGTGAATTGTACCTGTGACTAAAATGTAGTATCCATCTGTGTCTCTTATGATTTTCTTTGGTTTGAAGTCCACTTTGTCTGAAAGCATAATTGCTACCCCTGCCTGTTTCCTGGTTCCATTAGCTTGCAAGATTTTGGACCAGCCTTTCATTCTTAGGATGTGCCTATATTTTGTGGTGAGATGAGTTTCCTGAAGGCAGCAGATTGTTGGATTGTGGTTTTTAATCCAAGTTTGTAATCTATGTCTCTTAATCGGTGAATTAATACCATTGACATTTAATGTTATAATGGAGGAATCATTTTTAATTCTGGACATTTTTTATGTTTAGTAGATTTTGTAAGCATGTTGTTTGATATTTATGTTTCGGTGGTATTATACTTCCCTTCTGTCCTCCTGGATACGCTTGTTCTTTTATTATAAGCTTGAGTATCAGTTCTAGGATTTTTTGAAGGCCTGGTTTGTTAGACATGTATCCCTTGAAGTTTTCTTTGTGCTGGAAAACTTTTCTTTCTCCCTCAATCATGACAGATAGTTTTGCCGGGTATATCAATCTGGGTTGGCATTTTTGCTCATTTAATACTTGAAGTATGTCTCTCCAAGCTCTTCTTGCCTTTACTGTTTCCATTGAGTAGTCATTTGTTATTCTAATAGGTTTACCTTTAAAAGTGAGTTGCTTTTTTTCTCTTGAAGCTCTCAGCACCTTTTCTTTGTCTTGAATGTGGAGTGTTTTGACTATTATTTCCCGTGGCGATTTTCTATTTTGGTCGTATCTGTTTGGAGTGCGAAATGCCTCTTGTATTTGGATAGGCCTCTCATTCTTTAGTTGTGGGAAGTTTTCATTTATGATGAATTGAAATATTTCCTCAGGTGTGGTATTTTGGGATTCTTGGTCTGGTATTCCGTGAACGCGCATGTTAGACTTCTTTAGGGTGTCCCATATCTCTTGAATGTTCCTTTCTAGTAACTTTTTGGCTTTAACAATCTCTTCCATTGAACTGGTTAATTCTCCCTCTTTGTCTTCAAGGTCTGAAATTCTATTTTCTGCCTCATTTGTTCTGCTGATAAGACTCTCTGTTGAGTTTTGGGTTGAAGATAACTTGTCTTTTAGTTCAATTTTAAACTCTGCCTAAGACTGTTTTAATTGCTCCATACCTATTTTTGTTTCTTGAACTGTTTTTCTCAACTCCTCCAAGTGCCTGTTGTGTTCCTGCTCAAAGTGGTTGATAAGGTTCTTGAACTCTTCTCGGATTTCCTCTTTCATAGTATTAATCATGGTAAGTATCATACTCTGAAAGTCGTTATGTTGGGTCTGGCTTTCATGGCTATTTTCTGTGGATTTGTTCTGGTCGGGATCCCTCATTATGGGATTGATTCTTTTGGCAGGAGATTGGTCTTCTTGGGTTTTGTTTCTCCTGGATCTGCACTTTGACTTGTACATTGTTGTTTTGTTTTTTAGGTCCTTTCAGTTTCTGTGTGTTTTTTCACTGAATCGACGTAGTTGGTATTGTTCCGCTTGCCAGTTATTACTAGTGCTTGCCTTGGATTGGGTATGTTTGTGTATTGTTATTATTATATCCTAGATGAGGCTACTAGGCTGTTAGTATGTCAGTTAAGTCAGGTTATGTTACCAGGGGGTGAATATTAGTTTGGTAGTGCACTTTTAGGATTTAGTTTCTTGGTGAAATGTGGGGGTGAGTGGTGTACTCCCTGGAGTTGTATATTGTGGGGTGGATATATGAGAAAGTTCATCCACAGCATTGATACTTTCAAGGATCAGTAAGGTGAAAAGAAAAAGTTTACTTATCTGGATGAGAAGAAACTCGCCCACGTGATATAATGATTGTAGTGGAGTCCAGATGTATGGCCTGTGCTCCCTTTGTTCCTTAGAATTTTGCTTGAATTTCCTTTGAGCTCTATTGAATTCTGAGTAGCAGTGTGTCTTCCATGGACCATGTGCGTAGGTCCCCGGTGGGCCAGAGAGGCAGGGGGTCTGATGTTGATGACAGAATTCTTCACCTGCAACCTGGGGAGGTGGGCGCAGAAAGGGGCGGGGCCTCGGGGGCAAAGCTGGTGGGTGCGCAGCGCGGTGCTGCTGGCCGGGCGGCTCCCGGGCGGCTCCTGGGTGGGGGGCGGGGCTGGGCTGGGCTCTTTCGCTCCCTGGCTCAATGGCAGAATTCTTCACCTGGGTGGCTAGGCACACTGGGCGGGAGGATGCGAGGGGCTTGGGTCCGGGCGGGGCCCAGGCTAAGCCGCAGTCGGCCTGGGTGCTCGCCGCCGGACGCGTGGGGCTCCGGGGTGGTTGGGGGCTGGGCTGTGCACTCTCTCTTTCTCTCTCTCTCTCTCTCTCACTCACCTTGGGTGGGGGCGGGGCGGCGCAGAGAGGGCTGGGGTCGTCCGGGCCGGGGCGCAGGCCAAGCCGCAGTCGGCCTGGGTGCTCGCCGCCGGGACGCGTCCTAAATGTGTTTTTTTTAAGTTATGGAACATCCCAGCTAACACCAATAATAAAGGATTAATTCAAACATTTATGAAACACTTCATGATTTTGTGTGTCATCCCTTATGCAGGGGTCATGATAATTTTCTCTGTATTGTTCCAGTTTTTGTATATATGCTATCAAAGTGAGCATCCTAACTGTGTTTTGAAAAGACTTGTCATTCTAAGAAGTCCTATTGGATGGATTACACAAAATGGTCTACATTGTCCTTCTTAATTTTAAATGCGTAATCTGACTAATATTATTTTTGAGTCAATATGTTGTACACCTTACTATCCTATGCTAACATGTTTCTGGTTAGTGACTGTTTTTAAGGAAGAGAAATATACTTTATCTTCCATTTCTGAGGATACTGACTTGTGCTGCTTGTTGAGAAATCAGAGTACTATCCTTTGTCAGTATAAAGTAGTATACATTTTGGGATCTGCATATATGGCTAGGTAGTAGAAATAAGAATGGTGCTTTATAAAGTGAAATGGAATGAGCCATCTTTATTGTGTCAGGCTTCTAGAACTACTCAAACACTGGGAAGAATTCTTTACATAATACCTCTGGACAGTGTTTGCTATAGTCTCCCCAGAATCATGACTAAGAGAATGAATAATGTTTCATACTGAAGAAATTTACAGAGCCTTAGCTTAAAAAATTACTTGCCAAACATGCTTTGAGTCTAGAAGCTTGGGATCTGAAAGCACAGCAACTATATGCAAGTCAAATACTAAGTTAAGGACAAAATGATGAAAAGATTTTATAATATATGACAACTTAATCAAATTATTTATGTTATGGGAAACAAATTTTGTGCAAGAACTTTATTCATCTGGTATGAGATTCCTCACATAATAGATTTCAGCTGGTGAAATAACTTGAGCTTATCGCCCTTTTCACCCCACCCGGCTCCACCTGTCGGGATGCACGCCCATGGTCCAGCCAGGCCACACCCCGCGCCCTAGGTAATTCCCTGTTCGGGCACCGCCCACCAGGACCCCAGGCCAAATAATTCAGGTTAGTGAAATTGAGAGATCTTAAGAGTTAAAATGACAATGCCAAAGTCAAAGTGCAAATCCATGAGAAGCAACACTCAAGTAAACAAATTTCCCACTGAAGAAATTAATCCCATAATGTTAGACTCCAACAAGAACAAACCCGTGGAACAAGGCCAAGAAAGCCTCACCCATGATAAGGTCTTTCAAAATATGATCATTACCATGTTCAATACTATGAAAGAGGAAATCCGGGAGGAATTACATAATCGAATCAATCGCTTTGAAGAGGAACACAACAGACATCTGGAGGAGTTAAGAAAAACAGTGCAAGAAAAAAAAAGTGGCATAGAGCAGTTAAAACAGACTCAAGCAGAGTTTAAAACTGAGCTACAAGAAAAGTTATCTTCAACCCAGAACGCCACAGAGAGTCTTATCAACAGAACTAATGAAGCAGAAAACAGAATTTCAGACCTTGAAGATAAAGTGGGAGTACTAACCAGCTCAATGGAAGAGGTTGATAAAGCCAAAAAGATACTTGAGAGAAATATCCAAGAGATATGGGACACCTTGAAGAAGCCTAACATGCGTATTCATGGATTACCAGAAGAAGAATCTCAAAATACCACCCCTGAGGAAATTTTTCAAACGATCATCAAGGAAAACTTTCCTCATCTAAAAAAAGAGAGGCCCATTCATATACAAGAGGCATTCCCCACCCCAAACAGATACGACTAAAATAGAAGCACGCCACGGCAAATAATAGTTAAAACACTCCACATTCAAGATAAAGAACTGGTGCTGAGAGCTTCAAGGGAGAAAAAAACAAGTCACGTTTAAAGGTAAACCTATTAAAATAACAAATGACTTCTCAGTCGAAACAGTAAAAGCAAGAAGAGCTTGGAGAGACAGACTTCAAGTATTGAATGAGCAAAAATGTCAACCCAGGCTGATTTACCCTGCAAAACTATCAGTCATGATTGAGGGAGAAAGAAAAATTTTCCAGCACAAAGACAACTTGAAGGGATACATGTCCACCAAACCAGGCCTTCAAAAAATGCTAGTAATGATACTCAAGCGTGAAGAAAAAAACAGGCATATCCAGGAGAACGGAAGGCAAATATAACACCATTAAAAGCAAAGCAATATACTTATAAAAGCTACTAAACATAATAAATATCTGGAATTAACAATAGTTTCTCCATTATAACATTAATGTTAATGGACTTAATTCACCGATCAAGAGACACAGATTACAAACTTGGATTAAAAATCACAATCCATCAATCTGCTGCCTGCAGGAAACCCATCTCACCACAAAAGATAAGCACACTCTAAAAATAAAAGGCTGGTCAACAATTCTACAAGCAAATGGAAGCACAAAACAGGCAGGGGTAGCCATTATGCTATCAGACAAAGTGGATTTCAAACCAAAGAAAATTATAAGAGACACGAATGGATACTACATTTTAGTCCCAGGTACAATTCACCAGGAAGACTTCACAATACTGAACATATATGCACCCAATACGGGCCACTCCACATTCATTAAGAAAACCCTACAGCGTCTAAAGCAAGAAATCAACCCCCAAACGATAATTCTTGGGGACCTCAACACCGCCCTCTCAACATCGGATAGATCAACAGGTCAAAAGCCTAACAGAGACACTTTGGAACTTAATCAAACCCTGAAAGAAATTGACCTTACAGATATCTATCGAACTTTTCACCCACACACCAAAGAATACACATTTTTCTCAGCAGCACACGGAACTTTCTCCAAAATAGATCACATATTGGGCCTCAAAACGAATCTACACATATACAAGAAAGTTGAAATTCTAACCTGTGCCCTATTAGACCACCACGGCCTAAAGCTGGACATCCACAACACATCAAACAAGAGAAAATACACTAACTCCTGGAAACTTAACACTATGATGCTGAATGAGAACTGGATTCAGGAAGAAATTAAAAAGGAAATTTAAGATTTCCTAAAAGTGAATGATAACGAAAATACAACCTATCAAAATCTCTGGGACACAATGAAAGCTGTCCTAAGAGGTAAGTTCATAGCTCTTAATGCCTACGTCAAAAAAATGGAAACATCAGAAATAAACAACTTAACAATGCAGCTTAAAGCTTTAGAGAAACTAGAGCAATCTGATCCCAAAAGCAGTAGAAGAGAAGAGATTAGCAAAATAAGGGGAGAAATATCTGAAATTGAGATTAAGAAAACGATAGAAAAAGATCAACCAATCAAAAAGCTGGTTCTTTGAAAAAATCAACAAGATTGATACAACCCTAGCTAAACTAACCAAAAGCAAGAGAGAGAAAACCCAAATTAACAAAATTAGAAATGAACATGGAGTTATCACTACTCATACCCAAGAAATCCAGAGAATTATAACATCATATTTCAAAAACTTATACTCTGTGAAGTTTGACAACACAAAAGAGATGGATGAATTTCTAAGTAAACACAACTTACCTAAATTGAATCAGGAAGTTGTGACTTATTTAAATAGTCCTATAACATATAAGGAAATTGAGGAAGTAATCTTGAATCTTCCCACCAAAAAATGTCCTGGACCAGATGGATTCAGCACAGAGTTCTACCAGACATTTAAGGAGTTAATAACACCAATACTCCTTAAACTGTTCCATCAAATAGCTAAGGAAGGAACACTACCAAATTCCTTCTATGAAGCTAATATCGTCTTAATCCCAAAACCTAATAAAGATTCACTTAAGAAAGAAAACTATAGGCTGATCTCCCTGATGAACACAGACACAAAGATTCTCAACAAAGTCTTAGCAAATCGGATTCAAAAACATGTTAAAAAGATCATTCATGGGGACCAAGTAGGCTTCATCCCCGGCACACAAGGTTGGTTCAACATACGCAAATCAATAAATGTAATTCATCATGTAAACCAGTCCAAAGTCCAAGACCACATGATACTCTCGATAGATGCAGAAAAAGCTTTTGACAAGATCCAACAGCCTTTTATGATCAAAACGCTAGAGACAGTGGGAATGGAAGGAACCTTTATCAATATAATAAAAGCTATATACAACAAGCCCACAGCAAGGATTATGCTCAATGGGGAACAATTGGAATCATTCCCACTTCGATCAGGAACTAGACAAGGCTGTCCACTCTCACCACTTCTATTCAATATTGTACTTGAAGTCTTAGCTGAAGCCATAAGACAAGAAAGGGACATAAGAGGGATTCAAATCGGCAAGGAAGAAGTCAAGCTATCCTTATTTGCAGATGACATGATCTTACACCTGAGTGATCCCAAAAACTCCACCAGGAAGCTCCTGGAACTAATTGAGAAGTTCAGCAGGGTGGCAGGGTACAAAATAAATGTGCAAAAATCAGAGGCCTTCCTATATGCCCAGAATGAAAGAAGTGAAAAATCCTTGAGAGAACATACCATTTACTATAACCCCTAAAAAAATGAAATACCTTGGTATAAACCTAACTAAGGAGGTAAAACACCTTTACAATGAAAACTTTAAAACCCTAAAGAAAGAAATTGCAGAAGACACCAGAAGGTGGAAAGACCTCCCTTGTTCCTGGATTGGCAGAATCAACATTGTAAAAATGACCATCCTACCAAAGGCAATATACAGATTCAATGCTATACCAATCAAAATCCCAAAGCAATTCTTCAAAGAAGTTGATCAAACAATCTCAAAGTTCATATGGAGGCACAAAAGACCCAGGATAGCAAAGACAATTCTGAGTAACAAAAACACAGCTGGAGGTATTACCATACCAAACCTAAGTCTATACTACAAATCCATAGTTATAAAGACAGCCTGGTACTGGCTCCAAAATAGACACACAGATCAATGGATAAGGATTGAAGACCCAGATATAAGCCCACAAAGTTACAGCCATTAGGTCTTTGACAAAGGGGCCCAAAGAATCCAATGGAAAAAGAACAGCATCTTCAACAAATGGTGCTGGCAAAACTGGATCTCCACATGCAGAAGATTAAAGCTGGACCCAGTACTTGTCACCATGTACAAGACTTAATTCCAAATGGATCAAGGACCTTGATATCAGGCCAGAGACTTTAAAAACCATAGTTGAAAGGATAGGGAACTCCCTCGAGCTGATTGGGCTAGGCCAACATTTCCTAAACAGACATCCAATGGCACAGTCAGTGCTACCAACTCTCAACAGTTGGTATCTTGTGAAATTAAAGAGCTTCTGTTCAGATAAAGAGATTGTCACACGAGCTCAAAGGCAACCCACAGAATGGGAGAAAATCTTCACTAACCACATATCTGACAGAGCTCTACTGTCCAGAGTGCACAAAGAACTTAGAAAACTAAACTCCAAGGAACACACTGGCCCAATTAAAAAATGGGCCCTAGAACTTCAAAGAAACTTTACCAGAGATGAAATTAAAATGTCTAACAAATATCTTAAAAAATGCTCCACTTCCTTCGCCATCAGGGAAATGCAAATCAAAACTTCCCTGAGATATCATCTCACCCCGGTCAGGATGGCAAAAATCCACAATACAAACAACGACAAATGCTGGAGAGGATGTGTTGGTGGGAATGCAGGCTCATACAGCCACTCTGGCGAGCCGTCTGGAGATTCTTAAAGAAATTAAAGATTGAAATGCCATATGACCCTGCTATCCCACTTTTGGGAATAACCACCCATGCAGCAGAGGTTCACCTCGATAGCACAAGCTCGACCATGTTCATAGCAGCACTGTTTACAATAGCAATGTCATGGAATCAACCTAAATGTCTAACAGTTGACGAGTGGATAAGGAAACTGTGGTACATCTATACAATGGAGTACTACTCAGCCATCAAAAATGATGAATTACTGGAATTTGCTGGGAAATGGATGTCATTAGAAAGAATTATATTAAGTGAAGTATCCCAAACCCAGAAAATTAAGCGCCGCATGTACTCCCTAATAGGTGGCACCTAGTACCAAACTCACCCAGCCCACATTGAGACACTCAAAAGTAAACCTATGTAACACAGTAATTGCAAGGATTATGAACAAGAGAGATGGGGTAGGAGGGCCACACCAGAAACAAGGAGAGAGGGGACCATGTTACAGCAGAGAAAATAGGCCTCCATCAAGGTCTGTAAGTAAGTAATGAGAAACCTGGTTAAGTTCACAGACGTTCTTTCCTGATCTCACCAGAAGGGGAGGGTGTATAGTCTATCAGATAAAAAGTAATCATTTTGCAAATGGGTGATGGACCCCTCGCTCACTGAGGTTTCCTACTCTTATTACATCTACCCTTGAATGTGCTATTATAACAAGACTGCAGTTTAACAGCTTTTTGTCTCTGGCCAGGGGGTGACATACAGTGTCCAGCAGAATGGAGTGAAGGGCATTGCAGGAGCAGCAAAACTGCAAAAGAAAATCAACAAACCACAATCCAGAACTTCAGAGACTATATCAATCACATAGAACTAGGCCAGCCTAATCTCTCCCCATCCTGGAGCTCAGGGACATTTGCGGAAGAGGGGGCGGTAAGATTGTAAGAGCAAAAGGATGGGAGGAGCAACGATTTGCAAGATTCTCAACAATAGTTGTGGCCAAAGCAATCATAATGGGACTTTGCATGCCCTGCGCAATGTCCAGTGCACTGTTGCCCTCATAAAGTCTAGCATCTGTTAAGGGCACCGAGACCCTGGAGGCAAGGGATTTAAAGCCATAGTAGTGATCTTATGCTTAAGGGGAACAAGAGAAAGGGCTTATGGAAATGCCACTGGGTCCTTATATGTCATCGGAGAGGAGGACCCAGTGGAGAGTTAGGCGTACACAATAAAGGACTCTCTGGGAATTGGGGGGGAGGCACTGGGAGATGGGGAGGGGGAGGAGGGGGTTTGGGGGGAGGAGGGGGGAGGGAGGGAACTGGTAAAAAATTTTTAAAATGTATAATTAAATTTTTAATAAAAAAAAACTTGAGCTTATCAGTTGGTTTCATCACAACCATACTTCAAGTGTTTTCTATATATGTTCCAGTGGACACTAATTTTAAATATATAAAAGTGGATTTCAAATTTTGAAATAATCACAAGAGTATCAATTACAGATGTTTCTTTTTAACACATGCCAGATAGTGATAAATAAAATTTAAGAGTAATTAATGGCTCTAAAAATGAGTTAAGTAAGCATTTAGAATCCGCCAATTTTTTAAATGCAGGATTTTAACAATATTAAAACTAACAAGAGTATTGTTGTGACCTCAAGCTCATTTTCAGATGCTCTGGGCATCAATCCTACATTAACCCTAGTGCACCTGTAACACCCATAAGCAAAGAGGCTCCCCAAGTGTCACATTAGAACTTAGAAAATTAATGGATTCAATGCATTGCAGGAGGAATGCTCTGTGGAAGAGGTAATGAGGGAGCTACCACTATTGGATTCACTGAACATTATAGGCAAAATTTATCTAATTGTGTGAAGGTTAAGCTATGCTAACACTTCATTGGGGCAATTATGTGTACCCTGATGTCAGCCAAATTTTTCAAATAATATACAAATAAAGCATTGAGAGTTTTTATAAATGATAAATTGATTAAATCCTCTCTAGTGTCTTTACTAGAGAATTCTACTATCTTAAGCAAAAGTTAAAAAAGCAATCTTTTAAATCTAAAACTATGAAAGATCATTCTCTAGGAATAACAGTTGGAGAAGGAAGACCAGGCTGAAGGGAACCCATAAGCTCCACAGTGGGATTTAAACAGTGCAGATCTTGTAAAAGTCACCATGTACCAGGTTTTTTTTTTTTCTTATTCCAAAAATTGGAGTATTCTACAGGCTTGAGGAAGCTTTGATATGACCTAATGTTAACTGTTCATAAGTTAAAGTGTGGGTGGCAAGTGTTTTTTTTTCTGTAAAGGCCAATGATCCACCTATACAAGCTCATCTGAGAACCAATTAATTGGATCAGTAGTTCTAACATCGTTGCTAACATCAATGACCCCACTTAAAAATACCACAGTCCAAAGTGAGGGAGTCTCTATATAGGCTCAATATGATGTATTTTTTCCTGATCCTTTAGCTGGAGTCCATCCAGAGACTATCATGATTCTTTCAGCCAGAATGAGAATATATAAGTATGCACCCATCTTTTGTTTTAGTCAGGCTATTTTATCACAACAATAAAAGGGAAACTAAGATAGTTCAAACATGGGGCTGTTTGCTTAATATTGCTCCATGGCTACCTGAGAGTAATCTCTTTGAATGAGACACGTGGAATAAGATAGAGAACCTAGCCAGAGAGCAGGAAAAAAGTCTTAAAATATCGCCTCCCTTGGAATTTTATTCGGTGGTGTCTACACTTAAGATAGCGTTTCTTCCCAACCCAATCCAGCCCCCAACAGAGACTAAGGTGCAGGAGGAGCAGACAGAGGGGAAGGAGGAGCAAATGGAGCCACTGCTTCTGGCTCCCTACACAGTTTCCCAGCTGCTAATTCCCTGCATGGTGCCAGAGCCAAAAACAAGCCATCCTGGGCGCCCCATCATCGAGCTGCAGGATGGAGAAAGCAAGAGGAATGGGCCCGTCACTTAGAGGGATTCACACTGAATAGTACCCTAGCACTATATGCGCACCGGGAATGAGGCATAGAGCTGCTATCTCCCAGGCACACATGAAGAGTCTGTGCGTGGTGCAAAAGCTGCGGGCTCCATCCACACAGAGGGGGAGGGAGGCTATGCATGCACACCAATGCCAGGAAGTGGCTGCCACAAGAGAGTGCCTGGTGCTTCCTTCATCAAGGGAGAAGGGTTGGGGATGCCTTCACAAAAACCTATCCTGAATCCAAGAGTATTCATGGCCCCTGTCAGGCTAGAGTGGGGAGCTCAGGGAGGGCTGACTTATAAATTCCTCAGTTCCCTGTGCAGGCGGGTGGGAACTGCTTCTGTTTGTGTTTCTCTAAAGCTCAATTAAAAAAAAAAAAAAAGCTTTTGCCCTTCATCCACTGGGGGGACCAGAAAAAAAACAAAAACTGACTGTTGTTCTGTGTATGTTGCCTGGGATGATAAAGAGTTACTTTAAAAGGTTCTGACTTGCTTGGTTACCTGAATTTCCTATAAAATGTGTATGTTTTATGCTTCAAAATAACAGCTGTGGCCACTTCAAATTTTATTGCATGCTTATAATCACATTTTGGTTTTTGACTGTATTCATTATTTGGCATGCCCTATTTAAATGCACGTGCACACTTAAAAATGAATCTTTTCGATAACATTTAAAGGCCTGAGTACGTACTGATTAAAATATCTTGTTTTATCCTGATTTTTGTGAAGTTTCACAAAAGGTGGTATTGTGTTTTTACCTCTGATCTGATAACATCACTTTTGTAATTCCTTTAAAAGTTTGTTTTCCCATGTGTAATGTTAACATACCTAACAGCCAGAAAGAAAAACTGATTTCTGAGAAATTCATTGCAATTTCTTCATTCCCCTGGTATGTATGAGCTCCCTTCCTTGGGGACAAATCTGATTTTTAATTCCAAGTGTACTCCTGTGTTCTGTTACAATCTTACAAACTTAATTTGGATATAATGATTTTTAAGATGAGTCTACTGTTATTGTTTTTTTAAAGGACATTTATTACAGGATATCTAATGTAAAAGCAACAGGAGAACCATTAAGTAGGATAAAGAAAATATGAAAAAAATATGTATGGTACTTGAATGTTCAAAAGGTTTAAAATAAGGTTTATAGGATAAAAAAAATCTCACTTAAAAATTAAAATGTGTACAGGAGGTTGGAGTTGGTTTTTTAAAAGGATGTTAAAGTATGCTATAAATGTTTATGGAGTGTTGGGTTTATAAAAGGATTAAAAATTAGAGATGGTTATTAAAAGAAAATGTTATACATTATGCTTCTTCCATGCTATAGAAGAAAAGACATTGAGCATCAGAAATTAGAGATAAAGAATTAAGCTTCATGTATTCAAATGTATTTCAATTGTTTGTTTTGATTAAGCAGGAATTTGGTTATTCATAGAATCCCAACTTCTCAAGGGCGGTGGGAAGCTCATCAGCATGGCCACGAGTGGAGTGTGCCTGTCACTCTTCTGGCCCTAGGGAAGGTCTGAGACTAGGGCCTGCAGTGGCCCAAGCAGGGCTCTGCTCAGGAAAAGCTGAAGCCCTACCCAAATACTGGATCTCATGGTAAAAGCGAAGAGACTTCTCCTGGGAGGGGAGGAAAAGGGCATCTTTAAAATGTGGGAGGAATGTTTTAAACTCTGTGTGAATGTGTGAGAGAATGTCAGCCTGAGGTGGGAAACCTGTGAGTTTGTAGTCCCACAGTGAGATCCCTAAGATCTCTTGAAGCCTAGGGATTCGATTGGGACAGTTCTGCATTTCTGTGGGGATAACATACAGTCTAGGGTGGGATAAGATTAGAATCTAGTCGCTGGGTTTATATAGTGCTTGGCACTATATAACATGGCTGCTGAGCCATGTGTCCTTTCCCCAAGTCCAGGTCCACTAAACTGAAGCCAAAGGAGAGATTTACCCTTCCTGTGCCCAGGGACTAACTAAAAAATGCAAATGCTTAGTCCTACCAACCTGAAATAAAATCAACTTGTAGTATATTCTCGGACATGCCTTGCATACATCTTAGACAAGAGATGACCCCAGTAAAATCTTTAGGTTATAATACTATCCAACTAGGCAAATAGTGACAATTGACAAAAAGTTAAGAGATTTATACCAATAGTACCAGCTAGTAGCTCAGAAAAAGCTTTGTCTCACAATAAAAATGCCCTCGAGAGACTAGGATGGAATAAGAATTTCATCTAGCTTGCACATCAGCCAAACTCCCATCTGGAAGACAGGGTTCTCATCTGTTAAATAGGCCCCCATCTGGAGAATAGCATCCTCATCTGCAAGGGAGAGGTTGGAGTACTGTGATTAAGTAGTCTACCATCAGGAAACTGTCATTTCTATCTTGGAGGTAAAATCCTTTGTTTCTGTTTGTTTTTTCTTTTTGTTCTGAGTTGTCTTATGGCCCCACTGACATGAAATGAGAGAGATACAGATAACCCCTTTAAGACATATTTTTATTATTTATTATTTATTCAATTGTGCGTGTATGTATGTGTGTGTATGTATGTGTATGTATGTGTGTGTGTAGAACCATGGACGAATTTGGGAATCACCATGGACCGCCTCCACCTCCTCCTTGTTTACTCTGTCCCAGGATTCACAGGCTCCACCCTACCAGGACCAGAAGCGCAGGCCACCCTCACTTCCACTGAACAGATATCTATACATGGGGTCTAGTATCCAAAGTCAGGACCTTCCTTGCAAGGAAGAAGCTTAACCCCTGAGCTCTCCGGCCCCTTTAAAACTTATTTTTAGACCATTTAAGACTTTAAAATATGACAAATGATCTAAGACTTAATGTGGAGAAAGGAAAGAAAAGAGAAAGAAACACAAAACAAAACAAAACAAAAATCAAAATGACCTTTGCCTAAGGAGATAAGTAGAAAATTAACAGGCATGTCCAAGAAGACCAACCCAAGACCCCTTCCGACAGGGGAGAGAAAAAAATATGCTTTGAATATGACCAGACTGGGTGCTTTGAGATGGTTGCAAGCACAGGCCTATGTCCCAACTATGGAAATCTCCACTAGAGGAAGATTTTTCCCTGAACCCTAGGGCCCAGGGGTCGAGCCCTCTTGTGGGGACCAACAATATGGCCTGAAGGTCTTAGCTTCCCTCCGATGGGAAAAAGTAGGTTGTCTCTCATATCCAGTGAAAAAAGGCCCAAAATGCCAGTTTGAGATCTCATGAGAACCTTGGGTTTAACATGCAAATGGAAAGCCTCTTTGTTTCTAGACTAGGGAGCACAAAATTCTAGTGCTTAACTTCCTTCCTAGGCTTTTGTCAATCTTTGATTTTACTAAAATGTTAATGATCAAGAAAATGACAGGTTTATCAGTCACTCACAAAGTAACTACTGAGATTCCTTATATGTTTGATGATGTTTTTAGACATTCCTTCATTTTATGATACAAGATAGGCCATTCACATTGTTTAAACAGGTTTTAAAATGTTATCATAGAGATTCACAGCTGCCAGAGGAAAAAGGTCTTCAGTATGTAGATTAGTTCTTGTTTTTTACACCAAACTAAGACAATGACTATTCCAGGTGAGGTAGGAGGTTTTCTTTACTAACTCTTGCCTATACCCACAGTAAGATTACTGAGCTTATTTGGTTTATCCCATGTGCCTTCCCAGTTACGGTTTAATCATTGTATACATCTTAAAAGTTTAACCTGTGTTTTGACTCTTTTAAAGGGACCTTAAAGTAATAAAGCCATCTGTCAATGACCTCTAGACTATCCCAGCACTTATTAGATGAGGACACATGGCTGTTTTCACTTTCATCATCCCTTCTCATCAGGAAGTAGTCAAAGAATGGTCATCGCCACACATCCCTTGAGCAGCCTGTGTCCTCAAATAGGTTAAGGGGTAAAGTAGGCAGGTTTAGAACAGCCATGCTGGAATGGGTCTCTCAAGGTCTTTGAAGATCTTTAAAATTCCAAAAAGACATCCCCCTCTGCTAGATGACCCCATACCCAACTAAATTAAAGGTCCAATTACTAAAACAAAAAGGGGGAGTAAGCCCACACCAACAGCTAGGTTTGGCATTATTTACCATCAACATTTTAAATTTTCAAAAAGGACAACTTGAATTCAGATTCCAAAGACACTGGGAAGCCTATCCACCTAACCTTCTGTCAAGAAACTATCCACAGTGTGCTCTGGAAAAATTTTAACTGTAATCCTTATAGGCCTGCACTAGCTCTAGAAAAATTTTAAACGTAATCCTTATAGGCCTGCACTAACTTGATACCTTGTCTAAACCAAGGTGGAGTCAATTTGGGTTTGACCTAACATCTAGAAAAAATTATTCTATTAATAATTATATCACTTAAGTGTTTCCTCAGCACATCTCTCAGCAGCATTCCATCAATGAGACCATGTTACAGATGTTTACAGCCCTTGAACATCCATGCCATGGCCCACCCAGAGACGTGATTCAAGCTTGGAGGTTTGTGAGGTCTTGGTCTAAAAATAGACCAGGCAGACCTGTTCTGTCTGTGTGAGCCACATGCAACTTCCCCAGGCTACCTGCTGCCAGGCCTGCCGCTGATGCCAATCTGCCTGACTGAGAAGACCAACTGTGACAGGACAACAGCAAAAGCTCATGCTGGGACTTATGGACATTGGACATATGTATAGCTAATTGTAAAATATAGTCTCTACTAAAACAAAAAAGGGAGATGTTGGGCCCATCCAGGATTTACCCCAGGGCATTGCCGAGCACATGGGACTAAAGATGGAGCTGAGAGCTAGTGTCCTGGGCATAATACTAATCACATTACAGAGAGCCCTAATTGGCTTTCAGGAATTGTCCTGCCTTCTGTACTGAGATACATCCAGCCTGACCTCTAGGGCCTAGAGGTTGTGTTGACCTTTGACACAATTGGCTGGCCATTTCACACCCCGTGGTCTTTTGTTTTGTTACCCCCAGTAAATGAGATCCTGCTTCGACAAGTCTCCGGCCTGGTGTGTCTCTTCCGGGTGGTGAGGCGAGTCCCGGTTGTCAATACTCACCATCCCGCTCAACCCCATGGCCTGCCCAGCTGGTCTGTGCAGCCCCTACGCATCCCTTGTCATGGAATCTGGCAGATGGTTGCAGATATTGTAATTTTAGAAAGAAAAAGATGCAAATAGTTTTTTAATGCAGAACTATGGACAATTGTCCTGCCTTATGACACTAACAAAATAAATTTTTAAAAGATAATTTAGATCATTTTGCCATTTCCCTAGCAGATTTTCCTTTTCAGGTTGACAATCATTATCCACCTAACAAGCCATTACAGTTTCTTTATTATTATTATTATTATTATCATTATTATTATTATTTATTCAACTGTGTGCATATGCGTGTGTATGTGCGCGCACATGTGTGACTGTGTGTGTGTGTATGTATGTGTGTCTGTGTATGTGTAGAACCACGGACGAATTCGCGAACCACCATGGATGCCTCCACCTCCTTCTGCCCTGGGATTCACAGGCTCCTCCCTACCAGGACCAGAAGCGCAGGCCGCCCCCGCTTCCGCCTGGTGTCTATACGTGGGATCTGGGATCCAAACTCAGGACCTTCCACCTGCAAGGTGGAGGCTTAACCCCTGAGTCACCTCTCTAGCCCCCATTACAGTTTCTTAATAAACATTCTTTTCGGTTTCCATCAAGAATTTCTTCCATTCCCTTATCTGAACATGCTACCTCAGTGTTCATGGATGCTGCTACTAAGGGAGGCAAAGGAACCATAATAGGGCCAAATTTTGGATGGATTGTGATCACTATGACTGACAATGTCTTGGTTTAACACATAGAACTTTGTATGATTTATTTGGCTTTGTCACATTTTTTCAGAACCTGTTAGTGGTTTTTTTTTGTTGTTGTTTGTTTTTTCTGATTCGAGGTATGCTGTGTCTGCTGTTACACATTTAGAAACCACATGGATTTTTGGACATACTCATCTTTTTCATGAGTTGTTCTTATCCATTCAGGTTATAATTCACAAACATAAGCACCCTTCTTTGGTAAAGCACATATGATCATCCACCCTACTTCTAGACCTTCTTTTTTTTAGTTTTTTTTATTATTATTATTTATTCAATTTGCGTGTGTGTGTGTGTGTGTGTGTGTGTGTGTGTGTGTGTGTGTGTGTCTGTGTGTCTGTGTGTCTGTAGAACCACAGGCGAATTGGGGAACCAACATGGACCGTCTCCACCTCCTTCTTGTTTACTCTGTCCAGGGATTCACAGGCTCCTCCCTATCAGGACCAGAAATACAGGCCCCTGCTTCTGTCTGGCGTCTATACGTGGGGTCCGGGATCTGAACTCAGGACCTTCCGCCTGCAAGGCAGAGGCTTAACTCCTGACCTACCTCTTCAGCACCTAGACCTTCTTAACAGAGGGAAACCAATGCATAGACTCTCTTCTTTCAGGAATTACAAACATGGACAATCTTGCAGCAGCAAAAACTTGTCATTGCCTTTTCATTTGACTAAAGAGCAAGGTTACTACTATATTGTTAAACAATACTCTTCTGGAATGAAGGTTAATATAACGCTTTGCCTTCCTATGCAACTCTGCCTCAAAGACTGCATCCTCATCATATTTAGCATATGGATATTACTCATATTCCCTCCTTTGGAAAATTACAGTTTCTACATGTTTGAGTGCATTCTTACTCTTACTTATCTATGTTTAACTCTTCCACTTGAAGCTTCTGTTCCAGTCTGCCTGCATAGTTGCTGATAAATGACCAGAACACAGCTTAAGGGAACAAGGAGTTTACTTTCTTACGACAGTCCGGTTACAGTTCATAGTCCAGCTTGATGGGAGAGCACGCACCAACACCAGGGCCGAGGGAACTGGCCACCATAACGGCTGAGAGATGGACAATCCTTACTTGCCAGACCAGCATATCTGGCCAAGTATACAGAAGGATGCCCACTCTCTCAACCAGCTCTCTCTGATTTATCCAGGGCCTAATCCCACCCACCATGGGCTGGGTCTTCCCCAGCAGCCAGACAATCTCCTTCAGGTTTGCTCTGGGCTTAACTCAACCATCAACTCTCTACACCTGTGCCCAGAGCTCAAACCCTCAAGAGTCAAGTTGACACCTGTGCTTAACTATGACATTCCACCCCTTGTCAACTTGACACAAAAACAGTAGCACTTTTAAACTGTAACCTTTCCTTGTCCCCACAGATGTTAAAATATAAATACATTCCATGGACAAATTTAAAATGTTCTTTCATTAAAACTTCAGTTCTAATATTTTAAAAGTTCAAAGTTTCTTAACCTTAAAACTCTTAAATCAGAATAAATTACTTTAAAACAGATAAAACATTAAAACAGAAGGATCTTAATAAGAAAACATTAAAAAAAGTCCAGCAAATCACCACATCCTGTACTTCAATGTCCATCTTCTGCTGCTCATCACGTAATCAAGGCGGCTCAAAGATTCGAGTCATTCCCAGTCCCTGTCTGCAGCTCGAAGTTGTAAGAGCAGAGTTTCTCTGAACCAGGCTGAATCTCTACTCACAGTTGTCCTCAGCAGCAGTCCCACAGTTCTGGCATCTCAAACACAACTCTGGGTTCTCCTTTGCAGCTTTAAGCTTCACCATCTCTTGCAGGAACTCTACGCCTGCCACTTGGTGCCAAGCTTTTGCTGCTCTCCATGAACCCTTCAGTAGTACACAAAAACCAGTATCACCTGAGGGACACTGCCTGATTCCGAAGTGAGGTTGAAACGCAGCTTAGTCCACTGGAGCCACAGCTGCACCAACTTCAATGTACTGACGCTGGAAAAGCCTCTCTTCTAGGCAACCAAACTTGCAAAGGGCAAGAAACAGCTTGAACCTGGGCTTTCGCCCCCTGAAGGAATCTGAGCTTCCAAACCACGAACTTGCCATACGATGGTTTCCACGTTCTCCACCGTCCCAGTGCAAGTCACTAGGTTTTCCTTCACTGATACTCATTTGTCCAACAGCAGCAGATATTCTGCTGCCTGCCCTTTGTACATCCAAACCTCCAAGGTTGCCAACACAGCTCTCCTCTGTCAAGCAAACCAGTCCATCGTCCTTATATTCAGTTTTACCAAAGTCCTTGTTTCCCTCATCACAAATTGGGCCCAAACAATATCTCTCAGCAATTGGCCCACTAAATGCTGAAGAACGGTATTTGTAAATCCACAAAGTGAAAATTTTCAAGAATTTCCAACTTTGTCCAGCAGAACCGTTCAAAAGCCACAAAATCCACATAGTCAGATTTATCAGCAACACCCCACTTCCTGGGTACCAAATTCTGTTGCAGTCTGCCTGCATAGTTGCTGATAAATGACCAGAACACAGCTTAAGGGAACAAGGAGTTTACTTTCTTACGACAGTCCGGTTACAGTTCATAGTCCAGCTTGACGGGAGAGCACGCACCAACACCAGGGCCGAGGGAACTGGCCACCATAATGGCTGAGAGATGGACAATCCTTACTTGCCAGACCAGCATATCTGGCCAAGTATACAGAAGGATGCCCACTCTCTCAACCAGCTCTCTCTGATTTATCCAGGGCCTAATCCCACCCACCATGGGCTGGGTCTTCCCCAGCAGCCAGACAATCTCCTTCAGGTTTGCTCTGGGCTTAACTCAACCATCAACTCTCTACACCTGTGCCCAGAGCTCAAACCCTCAAGAGTCAAGTTGACACCTGTGCTTAACTATGACAGCTTCTAAACATGTTATTTCCTTTCTTCTTCACATATCTGCTTTTCTAGGTTTACCACAGATTTTAAAGAGAGATAGCTTATATATCTTTTGCCTTTACCTAATTCACTAAACAATATATGTCTCATATAACATGTGTTCCTTATAATCCACAAGGACAAGGATTTGTTGAATATGCCAATGGCATTATCAGTCGCTATCTTTAAAATATTGAAAGGACTTCCACAGATATAACTCATTCAATTCTTTTCTCCATTTTGTATACTTAAAATTTTCTGAATACAGGGAAAAATGGCTTTATGCAGCAGAATGCCTTTGACATGCTTCTTCAATCTTAAATTCTTGTGTCCTTTAGAAAGATGTTCTTACAGTCAGAGGCTTAACCCCTGAGCCACCTCTCCAGCCCCACAAAATGTTTCTTTTGATGATGGATTTGTAAGTCCTGTTTGGTCTGACTCTAAGACTATTCACAAACAAGACTTTGGAAGCTAACTGCTGCCCTCCAAATGAGTACCTGTCTGGTAAAAGACCATAATCCTGTCCCAGAAAGTAAAGGACTTATTTCTCAATTTGATATTGGCTCATATGTCAATTCTCTTTATGCCTTAGTTTTGGTTCCTGAAGATGTACAATTTTCTGTTGATCTTTCTGGAGGTATTTATTCCATCAGCTATATTAATTGATGTTGTGACAACCCTCATATATTATAGTGACTACCTATCTTAGTGAGCCTTGGTATGATGAACAGGAGTTAATTAAGGAACTCACCACCTTAATTGGACCAAAAAGAGTTATTGCAGTAGTTATTGCTAGCATTCTAGCTGCACTATCAAGGCCTCTGCTGTGACTAGCTCAGAATGTACCAACTGATTATGTTAATACCATGAAGAAAAACATTTCTGATGCATTGGAAACTCAATTCCATGTTGATCAAGATTTACAACATAGACTAGATATTTTAGAACTATGTCAGTTGTGGGGGCAGTTGAAAATTTAAAGATTAAGAGTCCTCTTCACTGTCATGCTTTTTATCAATGGATTTGCATTACCAATAAAATATATCACACTGAATATTTTTGTGATTAAGCTCATTTAAGTGGCATATAAAATCATAAAGATCTTTTATAAATTTGGCCAAACTGCATGATCAAATTACACTACTGATTATGCTGCTCATGTACCTGAATAGGGACAGATATCTCAAAAATTTATTTAATGGATTTGCTGCCTAGATTCAAAGTACTGGACTTGTTAGCAAGATTCAATTGGTCAACTCACCTCTTGTTGTAATATGAGTTGATTTAATCACTTGTATTTGGGGCCTTGCCTAACTAACTGTGCAGTTTATAACCTACAGCTGGAGAGATATAGTTTTTATATTTACATTTTATTTATATTTATATATTTATTTTTAATTTATACTCTTTTATTGTGTGTTTCAGAGGGCACTATGTGTCCCTGTAGACAACTAATGTTGACTTTAGGAATCATCCTGGATTACTTCTACCTCCTTCTTGGTTCTCCACAGGGCCAGAAATGCAAGCTGCTGCCATTTCAACCTGGCGTTTTTACATAGGACCTGGATCTGAACTCATAAATTTCTGCTTGTGAGGCAGTCTTATCCCCTGAGCCATCTCTCCAGCCTAACTAGATATTTTTAAGGTATCTCTTTTTAATAAAAACAAGGGAAGAACTATAAGGGATGCCAAGGCCTAGGACCCACTCTCTGGAGATGAAAACCAGGTGGAGACCTCTCCCTATCTGTGAGAGATGAACATGTCTTATTTCATTTTGCTCATCCCTGAGTGCAGGCTGATCCAGCTTGGAACTAGTTGTAGACAGAAGTATTTTCTTACATGTTCCTTCATTGATTGTCTTCAGATCACTGAGGCATATAACCTGTGGATCAAAAGAATAAGACTGCTAATAAGATTGCAGTCCTTGTCCACAGTTCATAATTATACTTGGAGAAAATATGTCTACTCCACAAACTCCCTATGTGTCACTTCTGTTTTTCTTATAGTTTCACAATATATATCCTACTTTTGCAGTATATGCTTGACATGGTTTGAAATATGTCCCCCACAATATCATGTTTTTGACAAGATCATGGCACCTTGAGAGGTGGAAACTTGCTGGAGGAAGGCAGTCACGAGGGGTGGGTCTTGAGGTGCCTTTTGCAGCAAGCAGTCTTGCAGTCCCCAGCTCCCAAGATGTCTGCAGTGACAGCCTCCTTCAGCTTTGGCCAGCCAGCTATGCCTCGTCTGCTTTGAGCGACTGTTTCTCCCTCTGGAACTGTAAGCTGAATGAATCTCACTTTCTCCCTTAAGTTGCCTGACTTTGGGTGTTCTCTCACAGCAATAGTTAAGAGTAACTGTTACAATGCTTAACTAATATCTGTAAAAATATTTTAGCTGTGCCAGTCTCTGGTTTGGGTATATAAATACCAGTACGTGCTATGAATAAGCTCAGCTTGGATCATGATATCAATTGCTTTTTCTTTCTCAGCCTGAATTCATTTCTACCACTCACTCTATTACATCACAACCTTAACCCAACATAGGAGTGCACCAAAACATCACCCTTACCATAAAAGGTGTTAGAGGCAAAGCATTCCTAGTGACATAAGCTCAATGGCTATGGGATCTTGACCATGCAAAGGGAGCAAAATCACCTGTTCCTTAATTAAGGGCTGAAATGAATGGCTTCAGAAGGGATTAAATGTCTCTTATTTATAATCAGTGAAATTGAGGCAGACATAAGAAAATAAGATGAGAAGACTCTATGAAGTGTTCATTATTTACCCAAATATTCCATAGAATTCTAGAGAAGACAAACATCAGATAAATAAGTAATTCTGGTGTCACATTTGGGGTGACCTCTGAGCACCAAAAAATCTCCAAATAATGAAATCCAAGGCTAACTAGGCTAAAATGAAATTTCAATTAATCCAATAACAACTGAATATGACACCTACACTAGAAGAGCAACTTGGTTACAAATGTTTGGAGCCAGGATAATTCTTGTGGAAGAAGCAAGTAGGAACAGAGCATATTAACTGTACACAGGGTTACTTCATCTTAAGAATTATACAGAAGTAGGTTTCCTATTTACACAAAGGGAAATATAAGTGTTTTAATATTTTACTCTGAGAGAGGGAGGGAGTGAGGGAGAAAGAGAGAGAGAGAGAGAGAGAGAGAACTGACATATACTTGCCAAGGAGCAGTTTTATAGGTATATGCAAATACACAACAGAATATTATTCAGCTGTACAGAAAAATTTGATAAAATTTGCTGACAAATGGAAGTAGTTGGAAATACATCATCAGATATCCCAGACATAAAAAACAAGTAGAATATATTCCCTCTTATATATAGATGCCAGCACTAAATTTTCAGAATTATATAAAAGATCACATGTGGTAAGTTGGATAGAAGAATGGGAAAAAGGGAAATGAGGGCCTAATGTACAGGAATGGCTAGGGATTATCAAATAACACTAAAGTTGTAAGATTTAAGCAACTTCCTTTAAAAAGAGGATGAACAATCTTTGCTACATAAGGGATGCACAAAGAAAGGAAGACAGAGTATCACAGAAAATGTCATGTGACACTCTTACCAGAAATTATAGATAATTAACCAAAATTCTTAGGCGCAGACACATGGCTGGTACTATAAACCTTATTTTAAAAAACTATGATATGGGGGGATATAGGCCCTATGGGGGTACAAACTGTGTAGGATGCATTATAAGGACTTTATATCAGACTCCCTTGTGAGCATTTATATCTATAATCATAGATTAAAGGTTGTAATATGATTTTATTAAAGTAATGGGAAAAAAGTACAAAAATAAGTGACTATGGATGGTGAGGCCCTAAACAGAACATTGAAACCTACTCACCCCAAGGCTCAGGGAACATTATAGAAGAGAATGTAATAGGACTGTAACATTCTCAAGGGGGGAGGGGTTTACCCAGTGCATATCTTCTGGACATAACAATGTTTCAGAGAATGACAGAATACAGGCAGCATGTGGCAGAAAGTCTGCAGTTTAGAAGCCCAAGAAGAGCAATTTGTGTTGTGGAGTTGAAGCCTGGTTTGCCACTGAGTCATGAAGATGCACATATAATAGAGACAACATGGCATATCTGCCAAGGAGAGCTGCATACCCTGGGAGTAGTCAGCCCAAGAGAATGTGTTCTAAGGACAGCTACATTAGAGGACTGGAACTAACGCACTTTGGAACTGAGATTTCAATGAGAGGAGGCTCACCTGTTGGACTTGAAGATACAATATTTGGAGTTTGTCCTGCTGGTTTTAGGTTTTGTTATGGACTGATCTTTTCTGGATATGCCCCCATTCCTTCTGTCCAACAGTATGTTGGAAGTACGTAACATGTCTTTTGATTTTACAGGAATGCTTTGGACTTTTGGACTGTTTTGGTATTACTGATGTAGTCTATACTGGGACTTTTACAGTTGGACTGAGTATGGTTTACATAATGATATGGCAATAAGACTGTGGGGGTCAGAAGTGGAATATAATGGTTTAAAATGTGTCTCCCATAGTCTCATGTGCTTGAACAAGTCATAGTACCTTTGAGAATTGGAGCCTTGCTGGAGGGAAACAAGCACAGTGGTGGGTCTTGAGGTGGATTAGTCCTATCCTACCTCTGGAAGGTCTCTTTTGCAGCAGGCAGTCTTGCAACTCTTAGCCTCCAAAATGTCTACAGTGAATTAATCTGCCTCCATTTTTGTCCATTTGTCTGTCATGCTTTCTCCACCGTGAAAGACTATCTCCCCTCTGGAACCATAAGCTGAATAAATTTCTCTTTCTCCCTGAAGTTGCTTGACTTTGAATGTTCTCTCATAGCAACTGATAAGAGTAACTAGTACTAGGGCTGGAGAGGTGGCTCAGGGGTTAAGCCTCCGCCTTGCAGGCGGAAGGTCCTGAGTTCGGATCCCAGATCCCACATACAGACGCCAGGCGGAAGCGGGGGCGGCCTGCGCTTCTGGTCCTGGTAGGGCGGAGCCTGTGAATCCCAGGGCAGAAGGAGGTGGAGGCGTCCATGGTGGTTCGCGAATTCGTCCGTGGTTCTACACACACACAGACACAGACACACACACACACACAGACGCACGCGCGCACATACACACGCATATGCACACAGTTGAATAAATAATAATAATAAAAAAATTTAAAAAAAAGAGTAACTAGTACAAACTGTGAATGACTGTTGAATGAGCATGCATGTATACATCTGGGTCTAAATGCTTATGAGCACGTGAATCATTTTGACAGCCAAGTGGTTCTATGGTCCGGTCATATGGAGAAATACATGGTCCCACAGCACCATGGTGATGGGATAAGTGGGGCTTAACCTGAACTCCCATGGAAGTAATTAAGCTTAGCAGCACTCCCCCCTCTCCTGGAAAGGGACTAGCAAAGGAATATCATGTACAGGCTGTATACATATGGTCCTCTGCAAGAGGCTGGCCAAGCAGTTTAACTGAATCTGTCTTGAGATATAATCCCAAACTTAAGGCTTTCCCACATCATCTACAATTCCAAGGTTCTAAATTCTACATATTCAGTAATACACATGGAGTTGTGTTTCATACAAGTTAGCTTTACCATATTTTGTACATTGAAAATGCTGCTCATTTGTACAAATTCTGTGAAGTGGAATATGGTTTAGAGGATTAAGGTGTCCCACACCTGGTACACTTACAAGACTTCCTACCAATATGATATCTTAGATACTTAGCTTAGCATAACCTGTGGGTTAGGCTTTTCCATTCAATAGGTACATGTAGCCTTTCACATGTATGACTGCTATGCTATTCAGATGAGGCAATGTCTGTGTATCACAGTTCATAAAGGTTTTCACCTGTAAATATTTTCTTTTTTTCTCAAATGCATTTACTGGAAGATTTTTCCATTCTAAACATTCTTATATTGAGGAGATCTGCTAGACAAAGAATGTCAGCATATACATTCACATAGTTCCTGACCTGTAAGAATTTCTGTGATGTAAAGTGAATGCCAACTTTCATGAAAAAAATTTCCCACATTTTGTGCATTCCATAGGTCTTACTGCATGTGAGTCCTTCAATAGTGAGATATCACTTTTATGAGAAAGTGATTTCACAGTTTATATGATCATATGACTACCTGCTTGTATGAAATCTGTAATGTATAGTGAGATCTGAATTGTGTGAGAAACATACATGTGTTTTCACTTCCAAGAGTACTCTAATGTACAATGAGCTCTGACTTCTTCAGAAAGGGTTTTCCGCATTTTGTCCATTAATGTGGTTTCTCAATTATGTGTTCCCTGATTCAGTGTGTGATGTGTTTCATGCATTCATATGGACTCACACCTGTATGAGTTCTCTGATATAGAGTGAGACGTGTCTTCCATGAGAATTTTTTCCACACTCTTTACATGCATATATGGCTCCTTACTTGTATGAGTTCTTTGATGAACAATAAGGTTTGTCTTCTGTGAGAAAGCTTGTCCACATTCTTTACATTCATATCAATTCTCACCTGCATGAATTCTAAGATGGATAGTAAGATATGTCTTCTGCAAGAAAGTTTTTCCATATTCTTTACATTCATAGGGCTTCTCACCTGCATAAATTCTCTGATATGTAGTGAGTTGAGATTTACATGAGAAAGATGTCTCACATTCTTTACATTCATATGGCTTCTCACCCATGTGAGTTCTCAGATGTAATGTGTGGTCTGAATTCCGTGAAATAGTTTGTCTGCATTCTTTACATGCATATGGCTTCTCACCTCTGTGAATTCTATGATGGACAGTGAAATATGCCTTCCCTGAAAAAGCTTTTCCACATTTTTACATCATATGGCTTCTCACCTATATGAATTAATTCTCTGATGGACAGAGAGTTTTGACTTTGATGTGAAATATTTCCTACATTCTTATTCATAAGGCCTCTCACCTGTATGAGCTCTCTGATGGACTGTAAAATTTGTCTTCTGTGAGAAATTTTTTCCACATTCTTTACATTCATATGGTTTCTCACCTGTGTAAGTTCTCTGATGACGAGTGAAATGGGTCTTCTGTGAGAAAGTTTTACCACATTCTTCACATTCATATGGAGGCTCACCTGTATGAATTCTAAGATGGGCAGTAAGGTATGTCTTCCATGAAAAAGCTTTTCCACATTATTTACATTCATAAGGCTCCTCACCTGTATGAGTTCTCTGATGTACAGTGAGTTGAGACTTCCATGCCAAAGATTTTCCACAGTCTGTACATTCATATGGCTCTTCACCTGCATGAGTTCTATGATGGACAGTGAAATATGCCTTCACTAAAAAAGCTTTCCCACATTCTTTACATTTATATGGTTTCTCACCTGTAAGGGTTTCATGGTGGATAGTAAGTTATCTCTTCCATGAGAAAGCTGTTCCACATTCTTTACATTAATATGGCTTCTCAAGTGTGTGAGTTCTCTGATGGACAGTGAGATCTAAATTCCACGAGAAAGCTTTTCATATTCTTTACAATCATATAGTGTCTTAGTGAGTTCTCTGATGGACATTGAGTTCTGATTTTGTCATAAATATTTGCCACATTCTTTACATTCATATGGCTTCTCACCTGAATGAATTCTCTGATGGACATTGAAATATGCCTTCCCTGAAAAACTTTTCCACATTCTCCCTTCTTCAAATTCATATGGGCCTGTCTCACCTGTATGAACTCTCTCTATGTACAGTGAGTGTTGTGAGTTCCTATTAGAAAGAGAAGGGATTTTCCCACATTGGTGTAACATTCATATGAGTTTTCTCTTACAGTGTGAGTTCTTCAGATGCTTCCAGTTGAAAGATAAGCTTCTCTAAAAAAACGTTTCCACATCTTTATATTCCAATGGCTTCTCAACTTGTATGAGTTCTCTGATGTACAATGAGTTCTGGAATTTGATGGGAAATCATCACCACATCCTTTTACATGATTATGGCCTCTCCTGCTCTATGAGTTCTGTGCTGAACATAAGTATATCTTTCCCATGAGAAAGCTTTTGTTTCCATTCTTTGACACTCTTATGGCTTATAGCACCTAATGTTGAGTTCTCAACGATACTACTGTGAGATCCATATCGGACTCTGTGGGGGGGAAAAGGCTTTCCACATTCTCCACATTCAAAATGGCTTTTCTCGCCTACCATGGTTTCTGAGATGTACTGTGAGATCTGAACTTTTTGTGAAATATTTCCCACAGTCCTTATCTCATGGCTTTCACCTGGAATGAATTCTCTGATGGACACTGAATATGTGTCTCCCCCTGAAAAAAGCTTTTCCCACATTATTACATTTCTATGATTCTCCCCTGTATGCGATCTGTGATGGAGAGTAAGGTATGTCTCCGTTTTCGAGAAAGCTTTTCTTCAGCATTCTCAACGCATTCATATGGCTTCTTCATCTTGTATGGCTTCTTCTGATGTATAATGAGTTGTGATTTCCATTAAGGAAAGATTTTCCCACATTCTGATAACATTTCAATGGTTTTTCCAAGCCTTGTAACTTCTTCCAGATTGTTCAGGTGAAAATATGGCCTTTCTAATAATGTTTTTTCCATTCATATGGTTTCTTTTCGCAACCTGCATAAGTCTGAGATGTAGAAGTTGAGGTTTAATATCCTATGAGAAGATTTCCTCCCACACTTTTGATCTTCACATGACTTTCTCACGTTGTAAGGAACTTCTCTGATTGTTTGACATGTGTTGAGAAATGTATCATAGGATAGGGATCTTAGTGCGACTTTGTGTTGTAATCTTTGTGCTGGTATAACAAGAAATCATTTTAATGTATTTCTTCCTCACAGGCTTTTTTTATTACTGTTCTTCATAGTTCTCGTTCCAAATGTTCTCCTTTATAGACGACTCTCCTAACTTGAATATTTGACAAGAGCCAGACTACGCCTTACACAATGGA
>JALPQD010000615.1:0-12520 GCA_023101885.1 Typhlomys cinereus | reverse complement strand
CAGCCTCTATATAGTTTAGGGTTATTCATCATAAAGCCAATCAATTGTAACAGTGAAATAGATCTCTAATATATTTAAATAAGACAATTAAGTATACAAGGGCCCAACAGTAAGAGTTTATAGAAAAAGAATCAGTGACCTACTAGGGTAGTAATTAGGTTGTCCGACAAGGAGAACAGATTTTCAAAACCAATTAATAAGTATTTTAGCGTTCTGTTTTTCTCTTTTTGTTAGATCTTCTTTGATTGTAAGTTTTGTCTAATCAAACCAGAGGCTGTTGGAAGAGCAACATTTCTCACTACAGCTATAACATAGACCCCCCCCATCCTTTAAAACAGGAGATCTAAGCTCATTTTCTGTTTTGTAATACTATTTTCACCAAGGAGTCAACTGCTGTTTCTAGTTCCTGTATTGAATCATGTATCCTTCTGTACCCTTTCATCTTCAGCCTCACATCCTCACACCCTAAGCCTCACCCTTTTCTCTCACCTCATGCTCACCCTCAAAACACGCCCACAAGCTCACACCTTAACTCTCAACCAACTCACACCTTCCACACTCACAAGCTCTCACCCTCACACGCACAGAAACCCAACCCTATCACACCCTCATTCTCACACTCTAAACCCTCACACTCACCCTAACATCGACACCCTCATCAAAAGCTTTAACCCTCAGCCTCATCATCACAACCCTCAACGCCTCGCCATCCTCATCCTCATCTTGTCCTACACGCCTCTCACCTTTAATTTACCCTCACCCTCTCGTCCCCACCCTCACCCACTCAACTTAACCTTTTCATTCAACCCTCACACTCACACTCGATCACCCTTACCCTCTCACCCTCGTTCCCACGTTCAATCACCTCTAACACCCTCACCCGATTCTCTAAGCCCTCACTTTCAACCTCACTCTTCACACTTAAACCTCGCACCCTCGTCACCGTCACCGCCATCCTCACATAACCCTCATCTCTCAATCTCACCTCACCCTTGCCTTCACTTCACCCTCACCCTCTAACCCTGGCATTATCCTCCTCAACCTAACACTACTCCTCTCACCCTCACCCGAACTACATTCGTTCATCATTCACCCGTCACCCTTCAAATTCACCATCAACCTCGTCACCCTCATCCGGTCCCCCATCCTTTCATCCTCAACTTTTCGCTGCATACCGCTCTCCCTCATGCTGAACCCTCACCCTATTAAAATCAACCCTCACTTGCCCTATTAACCCTATCACTTTCACACGCACCTTCACCTTCACACCCCCTGACCCTCACCCACTCACCCGCTAATTCACACTCAACCATCGCACATTCACAGCTCACCCGCTCAACCCTCACAACTCACCCTCTCCGCCTCACAACTCACCCTCCGCCACCCTCAACCCTCCCAACGCTCACCATCAACCTCTCACTCCATACCCGTCACTCATATAACCCTCACATCCACCCTTTCATCACCATCAGCACCTCACACCTCACAACATCACCCTCACTCGCCCTCACTTACACACTCATCTCGACCTTTTCGCTCCATCAACTTCACTCTCAACCCTTCACACCCTCACCCTCACACTCCTCAGCCCTCACAACTCCCCTCTCAACCCTCCTCTCATCACACCTCTTACCATCACCGCCCTCTACGCAACCTTCTCACCCATACGCTTCACATATAACCCTCAACTGTCACCCTACTCACCATCAACCTCAAACTCTCCAGAACATCACCCCTCACCCGCCGTCCCTCACAGCAAACCCGTCACCTGTTCACCCCTCAACTTCACCCTCACCAACTCACCCTCATCAACCATGAAGCTCCACTCTCAAACTAAACCCTCACCCTCTCACCATTACAACCCTCACTCATAACCCTCAACCCTCTTCGTCCATCACCCTCAACCCTTTCACGCTTACTCCTCGCACTCAAGCTTTACCTCATCACCCTCACCCATCTCACCCTCATCCCCCCCTCCACACTCATGCTCACCCTCACCCCTAACGCTGACCCTCTAAACCTCGATGCTCCACCGTAAGCCTATATTCATCACCATCACCTTTCACACAACACTCCACTCACCTCATCCACTCATCCTCCACGCACTCTCACGCACCCTCAAAGGCTCACTCCTCAACCTTCAACCACTCACCCTGACCTTGACCTCGCACCTTACTACCACATCCTCCCCTTCAACCCTAACATGTACCTCACCTTCTTACCCACCCTCTCCCTCACACCTTAATAACTTCCCCCCGCACCTTATCCACTCTCCTCACCCTCACTCTCAACCCTCTCATCCACCTTCAATTACAAACCATTCCATTCACCGGACACCTATCATCTCACCCACTTAAACCACCCCTCAACACTCACTCCTTACCCTCACAGTTCTTACCCTCTCCCTCTTAACTTCACTCTCAATCATCATCACAAACTCATACGCACCCCATCCACCATCTCCTCACCCGGGTCACCCTCATCTCACACCCTCAATTCCGTTAATCTCTAACGCCTCAGTGTCACCTTCCCCTCTCACAGGAAGCCTCATATACCACCCCGCAACCTCACCATCTCTACCCTCACACTCACTCTTACTCTCACAAAGACCCGTCAACGCCCACTCATGACCTCACCTCACCATTGCTCATTCACCCTCACTTCGAATCCCAAACCTTCAACGCTACTCACGCTCACCTTCAGCCTCAACACACACCCTTGTCAAATCATTCCAACATTCACCCCAACAGTTCACCCTCTCGACACACTCCACCCCAACAATTCACTCTCATATCAGTCCAACTCTCACCCTTTCCTTTCATTCAACCCGCCTGCCTCATCAGCTTCACTATCACTCTCACCCTGACCCTCTCGATTCATCACCCTCACCTTTTTTACACCCTCAACCACACTTTCATCACCCTTACCCTCTCACGCCTCATCGCAACCCTCATCTGACTCTCACAGCATCCTCCTGCACCCACCGCCTCAACCCTCATCCTCCGTTAATCCCTCTCACCGCTCACCCTTTCCCCAACCCTCTCCCCTCCCCCTCATCTTCATACTCCTCCCCATCAACCCTCCTCGAACACGCATCGTACCTGCCAACACTTCACCACCCCTTTCTCAAACCTTATCCCCCCTCACGTCCACCTTCACCCGCACACGTTCCCTCCCCCCACCCTCGCGCCTCGTCACACTCACGACTCAGCCTCACACACACTCTCAACCATCACACTCAACCCTTCACACATTCCCCTCATTCTCGCACCCGCCTCACCCACGCACCCTCAACCTCAACCCTCGTCATCCCACTCTCACACTTTACCCTCTGAACCATCACCAATCTTAATCTCTCCTTCCTCAAACCTCACCCTCAACCTCTCTCCAACTTCATTCGCATCACCATCCAACCCTCACCTTCATCCTCTCACCATCTCACCTAACACTCAACATTCACATCCTCTCACCTTTGCCCCTCAGCATCCGCTTCTCTCCCGCACCTTACCCAACCCCCTCTTTATTCTAAAATCTATCTACACCACGCTCTCACCCCCCATCACTGATCAACCTTCAACACCACTCCCCCTGACCCTCACCTCAACACCCACGCACCATTCACCTTACACAAACCGCTCAACGCTTAACCCCGCACATTCTTATCCGCGCATGCCCTCTCACATCACCCCCACCGTCACAACCCTCGCAATCAACGCTCACCCTCATCTACTCTCCCTCAGCCCTCACCCTCACCCTCTCACGCTCCACTCTCACTCTCACACCCTCACCCTATCATCCTCACGCCTCATATGTCACACTCTCACCCTCAACCTCAACCCTTTCCCCACCCTCTCACCCCTCACCCTCTCACTCTCACAACTCTCACGCCTCATCTCCAGAGGTCACACACACACAACCCACACTTAAACCCTCGTCCCGCACCCTCACCCTCTCACCCCTTAACCCAACTCACCAGCACAGCTCTCAACAACAGCAACAGAAAGGAACACAACCCTACACCCCCACACCCTTTCCATTCACCTTCCACCTTCACACTCACCCTCCACCAGTCACCCTTTCACCCTCCACCCTTACCTCTCACCCTGCAACCAAGCAACCCTTTCCTCCCAACCCTCTCACTCTTACCCTCTCCTCGACCCTCCACTCTCTCATCCTTTCCCTTACCTACACAATCCTTCACATTTACCCTCACACCATCAACGCTGTCACACTCCTCTTCCCACAAGGCGACATAACAAACACAAACCCTCTCACCCACATTCGCTCACGTTCTCATCCCCACCCTCACCCACATCTCTCCATAATTCCCCCTCCACCTCATCACACATACATAGTCATCCTCAACACCACTCCACTTCGAACCCTCTCACCTCACCCTTACCCTCATCCTCACCTCACTTTCAAGTTATTTTGAAATTTTAATTTCTGCATGAGATTTTTTCTAACTGCTCTATTGCTTTCTTTCATTTCTTCAGCTCTATTTTCATACATCCAGATGCCTGATATTTTGGCCTGTTCATATTTGCCTGCAATTGTATCACTTTCTTGGGCTCTCCTTTTTCATCACTTTGGTCATATTAATAATCAATCTTGAAAATCTAATCTGTTTGTTGCTCTCATGGCGAATATCCAAAAAGTTGTCTGGTGAAATACATCTTTCTGGATCAAGTTTTTTTGTGAATCGATGTTTTTGCCTTGGTTTTTGCTGTCTTATATTGATTTGCAGTATGACTTTGCCATTTTATGTTTATTTCCTAATTATCTTTGGTCAGTTGTTGTTATTGTTTGATTGGTTGTTAAGGGGCACAGTTTAATCAAAGATTTGATTCAATTTACCAGAAAAAAGGGGAAAATGAAGGAAGGAATACTAAATAAAATGAAATTTAGCTAATGTGTGCTTTAAAATAAGCTAACTAATGGAACTAATATGGCTTCTGCTTTTGTAACCTGCCTTGCTGAACTTGGTTTTTAGAAAGAAAAAGTGCTGAGTTGTTTATTTGAGTCCATGGTAACTGAAAGGAGGACTAATAGAACACAAAGATGAATTTAATATTGATGTTTACTTGGCTTTCTGCTTCTGTATCTTGGCTTGCTTATGCATAAAAAGAAGTACTACTTCTAAACTAAATAGGAGACAATAGCTGCACCTGGATATGTGATGAACACAAAATTAAAAGTAGATTCAACCGTAAATGAAATTTATTGCTAAGCATCTTTCTTCTCAAGGAACAAATATCAAAAAAAAAAAAGATGCCAAGCGTTTGTGGATTTTGCCTTTAAAAACTGTTGTTTAACATGCATCCAGGCTGCACTTTGAGATGAAAGAGCTCTGAGGATGTGGCCCTGGTACAACGGATTCTGTAGTAAAGCTTTTCTTCACCCAATTTCTATTGGTAAGTCTTTGTTAGGTGTGTCTGGACCCCACAACAGCTAGTAGCAACCACCCAGCATCATTGTTTTCCTTATTTTTACTCATATATGTCAAAAATTTTATATATTGACATCACCAAGCTCTTCACTCCTCATAAGAGGAGAATCTGGACTGTCCAACTCACCCATCTTTAACAATTCTTGAATAGCTCACTCCAAACATTTTTAATTTTCTCCATGCTGCCAGGGCAGTCTTTAATAGCTGGTGGTTTGATTGTGTTAGAGAGCCAACTCCAGATGTCACCAAATCTGCTGACAAAATACATCCTTACAATTCTGCTTCTCTAGAATAACTCCTGATACCACAATCTGTATTAGTCAGTGTTGCAGTCAGCCTGCATGATTGCTGACAAATGCCATCACAGAGCTTAAGGGAACAAGGAGTTTACTTCCTTACGATAGTCTGGATACAGTTCTCAGTCCAGGTTGATGGGAGAGCATGCACCAACACCAAGGCTGAGGGAACTGGCCACACCATCACTGCATAACAGCTGAGAGATGAACAGTCCTTGCTTGCCAGACCAGCATGTCTGGCCAAGTGAATAAAAGGATGTCAACTCTCTCAACCAGCTCTCTGTGATTTATCCAGGGCCTAATTCCACTCACCATGGGCTGGGTTTTCCCCATCAGATAGACAATCTCCTTCAGGTTTGCTCTGGTCTTAACTCAACCATCTACTCTCTACAACTGTACCTAGTGCTCAAACCCTCAACAGTCAAGTTGACACTTGCGGTTTCCTATGACACTCCACCCCTTGTCAACTTGACACGAAAACAATAGTACTTTTAAACTGTAACCTTTCCTTGTCTCCACAGATGTTAAAAGTTATCTTTAAAAACATAAATACGTTTCATGGACAAATTTAAAATGTTCTCTCATTAAAAGTTCAGTTCCAACGTTTTTAAAAGTTTAAAGTTCTTAACCTTCTTAAAGTAGAAATAAATTAAATACTTTAAAACAGATAAAACATTAAAACAGAAAGATTTTAAACAATAAGAAAACATTGAAAAGATCAAAGTCCAGAAAATCAAATATCACATCCTTTACTTCAGTGTCCATCTTCTGTTGCTCATCATAGTCAAGGTGGCTCACAGATTTCTAGGCATTCCCAGTCCCTGTTTGCAGCTCAAAATTATAAAAGCAGAGTTCTTTGAATCAGGCTGAATGTCAGCAGCAGTCCCACGGTTCTGGCATCTCAAACATTCTGGGTTCTCCTCTGCAGCTATAAGCTTCACCTTCTCTTGCAGGACTCTATGCCTGCCACTTGGTGCCAAGCTTTTGCTGCTCTTCATGAACCCTGTAATCATACACCAAAACCAGTACCACCTGGGGGACACTGCCAGTCTCTGAAGTGAGTTTGAAATGAAGCTTAGTTCACTCGAGCCACAGCTGTACCAAGTTTTATGTGCTGATGCTGGAAAAGCCTCTTTTAGGCAGCCAAACTTCCAAAGGGCAAGAAGTGGCTTTAACTTGGGCTTTTGGCCCCTGAAGAAATCTGAGTTTTCAAACCACACACTTGCCATATGGTGGTATTCACCTCCTCCACCGTCACAGTGCAAGTCACTAGGTTTTCCTTCACTGATGTTCATTTCTCCAACAATGGCAGCTACTCTGCTGCCTGCCCTTTCCTCATCTAGAGCATCACAGCCACCAACACAGCTTTCCTCAATCAAGCAACCAGTCCATCATCTCTAAAGTCAACTTTACCAAAGTCCTTGTTTCTCTCATCACAAATTGAGCCCAAACAACCTCTCTCATCAATTGGCCCACTAAACTCTGAAGAACAGTATTTGTAAATCCACAAAGTGGAAATTCTCAAGCATCTCCAACTTTGTCCAGCAGAACTGTTCAAAAGCCACAAAATCCACATAGTCAGATTTATCAGCAACACTTCACTCCTGGTACCAAATTCTGTTGCAGTCAGCCTGCATGGTTGCTGATAAATGACCATCACACAGCTTAAGGGAACAAGGATTTTAATTTCTTACGATAGTCTGGTCACAGTTCTCAGTCCAGCTTGATGGGAGAGCATGCACCAACACCAAGGCTGAGGGAACTGGCCACACCATCACTGGATAACAGCTGAGAAATGGACAACCCTTACTTGCCAGACCAGCATGTCTAGCTAAGTGAACAAACGGATGTCAACTCTCTCAATCAGCTCTCTGTGATTTATCCAGGGCTGGGTCTTCCCCATCAGATAGACAATCTCCTTCAGGTTTGCTCTGGGCTTAACTCAACCATCAACTCTCTACAACTGTGCCCAGAGCTCAAACCCTCAACAGTCAAGTTGACACCTGTGGTTAACTATGACAGTCAGGTTCTCTAGAGATGCAGAATTGACACAATGAATATACATATATAGGGAATGTATTGAGTTGGCTTACAGATATGGCTGAGGTAGTCCAACAATGGCTGCCAGTAGCCAAGTGGTCCAATGATGGCCGCCATTAGCTGCACAGTTTGGCAGTCAAGTTGATGATGGCTGAAGGCTGGAGAATTCCTCAAGTCTTTAGTCTAGCCAACGACTTGGAGGGTTGGAAGGCTAGAGGGTCTAAGAAACCAGGTGGCAAGAAGGAAGAGTGATTCCTAGCACAGCTGTAATAAGCATCTCTTCTCTTTGGTGGCTCCTTTTTACATGGTTCAGTACTGGGAGGATCCTACGAAGTCTTTGGAGGTTCTGATAGGACCTAGGGCTGGCATATTCCTTTCAAGTAGTCTTAGCTTATTCTTCTAGGTGTGGTGTCAACTTGACACCTAGGCTTAACTACCACAGTGGTCGTAGCTCACAATGGTCATAGAGAGTTCATAGTGATCATAACTCATAGTCGTCATAGAGAACACAAATTGGCAATAGAGAGCTCACAGTTGTCATAGAGAGCTCACAGTGGTCATAGCTGATAGTGGTCATAAAGAGCTCACAGTGCTCATGGAGTGTTCATCATAGTCATAGAGTGCTCAGAGTAGTCACAGAAAATTCACAGTAGTCATAGCAAGCTCACAGTGGTCATAGAGAGCTCACAATGGTCCTAAAGTGCTCACAGTACTTATGGAGAGCTCAAAGTAGCTCAAAGTGTTCATTAGAGAGGTCACAGTATTTCTAGAGTGGTCAAGTATTCAAAGAATGGTCAAAAATGGTCATAGGGAGGTCACAATGGTCATAGACACGTCACAGTGGTCACAGAGAGATCAAAGTGGTCAGAGAGGGCGCAGTGGTAATAGAGAGCTCATAGTGTTCATAAAGACCTCACAATGGTCCTAAGAGAGCTCAAAGAAATCATAGAGAGCTCAGAGTGGTCATAGCTCACATTTGTCATAGACAGCTCATAGTGATCATACAAAGCTCACAATGGTAATAGAGAGATTACATCATTCATAGTTCATAGTAGTCATAGAGAGCTCTCAATTGTAAAAGAGTTCTCACTGTAGACATAGAGTGCTCACAGTAGTCATGGAGAGAACATAGTTGTTATAGAGAGCTAATAGTGGTCCTGACGAGCTCACAGTGGTCATAGAGAGCTCACACTTGTTCTAGAGTGCTCACAGTTGTTACAGAGTGCTCACAGTAGTCATAGAGAACACACAGTTGTCATAGAGAGCTCACAGTGGTCATAGAGACCTCATAGTGACCATACCTCACAGTGGTCTTAGAGAGCTCACAGTGGTCACAGCTCACAGTTGTCATAGTGAGCTAATAATGGTCATAGAGAGCTCACCATGCCCATAGAGAGGTCACAGTGGTCATAGAGATCTCACAATAGTCAAAGAGAGCTCACAGACATCATAGCAATATTATAGTGGTAATAGCTCACAGTGGTCAAAGAGAGTTCATAGTGATCATTGATCATATTGGTCATATAAAGCTTATAACTAGTCATAGATCACAGTTGTCATAGAGATCTCACAGCAATCATAGAAAGCTTATACAGAATATAGCTCACAGTTGTCATAGAGAGCTCAATGTGGCCATGGAGAGCTCACAGTGGTCGTAGTTCATAGTGACCATAGAAAGCTCTCAGTCCTCATAGTTCAAATGGTGATCGAGAGCTCACAGTGGTAACAGAGAGGTCACAGTAATCATAGAGGAACTCATAGTGATCATAGCTCATAGTGGTTATGGTGAGCTCACAGTGGTCTTAGAGAGCTCATAGTAGTCATAGAGAGGTCACAGTAGATCTAGAGTGGTTACAGTGGACTAAAGTGGTCACAGTGGATCTAGAGTGATCACAGTTGTCCTGGAGAGCTCATAGTGGTCATAGAGAGATCACAGTGTTACTGGGGTGCTCACAGTAGTCATAGAGGGTTCAAGGTTTCATAGAGAGATCACAATGGTCATAAAGAGGTCATAGTGGTGATAGAGAATTCATAGTGTTCTTAGCTCACCCATGTCATAGCAAGCTTATACAGGTAATAGAGAGCTCACAGTGATCATAGAGAGCTCCTAATCGTCATAGCTCATAGGGGTCATAAAAATCTAACAATAGTAATAGAGAGCTCATAGTAGTCATAGATCATACTGTCATATAGAACTCATAGTGTTCATAGCTCACAGTTGACATAGAGAGCTCACAGTGGTCATACAGAGCTATAGTGTTCATAGCTCACAATAGTCACAGAGAACTAATAGTGGTCATAACTTATAGGTGGCCATTGAGAGCTCATAATGGCCCATACAAAGCTCACAATGGTCACAGAGAAGTTACAGCATTCATAGCTCATATTGGTCATAGAGAGCTAACAGCTGTCAAAGAATTCTCACTGTAGTCATAGAATGTTCCACGGTAGTCACAGAGAACTCACAGTGGTCATAGAGAGCTCACAGTGTTCATAAAAAGCTCACAATGGTCATACACAGCTCATAGTTGCTGAGCTCACAGTCATCATAGAGTGCTCATAGTTGTTTTAAAGAACATATAGTAGTCGTAGCTCACAGTTGTCATAGTGAGCTCATAGTGGTCATATAGGTCTTACAATGGTCATAGAGAGACCACAGTCATAATAGAGCACTCACTGTGGTCATAGAGAGCTCACAGTTGTAAAAAAGAGCTCACCATGGTCATAGACACCTCATACTGGTCATATAGAATAGTGGTCATATATAGCTCATCATGGACATAGCTCACAGTTTTCATAGAGGGTTCGCAGTGTTACTAGAGAGTTCATACTGGTCATATCTACATAGAGAACTCAAAGTGATCATGGCTTATAGTGGTCATTGTGACTCAATGTGGCCATGTCAAGCACACAGTGGTCATAGATCATAGTGATCATAGAAAGTTCACAGTGGTCTAGCTCAAAAGGGTCTTAGGGAGCAAACAGTGGTTAAAGAGAGTCACAGTGCTTAGAGAGAGAGCACAGTTGTCATGAGAGCTCACAGTGGTAATAGAGGGCTTCACAGTGCTCATAGACAGTTTGCAATAGTCAGAGAGAGTTCACAGTGTTCATAGAGAGCTCACAGTAGGCACAGTGAAACTTTATTGGTCATAGAGAGCTCACAGTAGTCAGAGTGCTCACATAGAGACATTACAGCAGTCACGAGTGCTCATAGTAGACACAAGAGAGCTCACAGTGGTCATAAAGAGCTCATAGTCATCATAACTCATAGTTGTCATACAGAGTTCACAGTGATCTTGAAAGCTTACAGTGGTCATAGAGTTCTCAATTGTAGTCATATAATGCTGACAGTAGTCATATAGTGCTCACAGTTGTTACAGAAAGATCACAGTGGTCATAGAAAACACACAGTCATTATAGAGAGTTCACAGTGGTCATAGAGAGCTCATAGTGGTCTTAGAAAGCTCACAGTGGTCATAGAGACCACAGAGTGACTATAGTTCACAATAGTCATAGAAACCTCATAGTAGTCATAGCTCATAGTGGTCTTAGAGAATTCATAGTGATCATAGTCACTGTTGTCACAGTGAGCTCATAGTAGATATAGAGATCTCATAGTGGTCAAAGGGAGCTCACAGTCATCATAGACAGGTCATAGTAGTCATAACACATAGTGGTCAAAGAGAGTTCATAGTAGTCATAGATCATACTCATCATGTAGAGCTCAGAGTGGGCATAGATCAAAGTGGTCATAGATGCCACAGTGGTCATTGAGAGCTTATACTAGTCATAGCTCAGAGTTGTCCGAGAGATCAATGTGGCCATGGAGATCTCACAGTGGTCAAGTTCATAGTGATCATAGAGAGCTCTCAGTCATCATAGTTCATAATGGTCATTGAGAAGTCACAGTGGACATAGCTCATAATCGTTGTAGGGAGTTCAGTGGTCATAGAGTCCTCACAGTGGCCACAGAGAGCTCACAGTGGACATAGAGAGCTCATAATGGTCATAAAGAGCTCACAGTGGTCACTGATTTTAGTGGTTACAGTGATGTCAGAATGGTCATAGCTCATAGTCATCATAGAGAGCTCATAGTGGTTATAACTCACAGTGGACATAGAGAGCTCACAGTGGTCATAGAGAGCTCACAATAGTCATAACTCATAGTGGTCCTAAAGAGCTCACAATGGTCATAGAGAACTTACAGTCATCATAGCGAGTTCATACTGGTCATGTAGAGCTCATAATGGTCAAAGAGAGCTCAGAGTCATCATAGAGAGCTCACAGAGGTCATAGCTCACAGTGGTCATAGAGAGCTCATAGTGGTCATAGCTCAAAGTTGTCATAGAGAGCTTATAGTGGTCATAAGTCATAGTGGTGATTGAGAGCTCATAATGGTCATAGAGAGCTCACACTAGTCATAGAAAGATTACAGCATACATAGTTTTATTGGTCATAGAGAGCTGACAGTTGTCAAAGAATTCTCACTGTAGTCATAGAGTGTTCACAATAGTCACAGAGAATTCACAGTGCTCATAGAGATTACATAGTGTTCAGAGAGCTCACAGTGCTCATAGACAGCTCATAACTGCATAGGCTCAGTATCTTAGAGAGCTCATAGAAGTCTTAGAGAACATATAGTAGTCATAGCTCACAGTTGTCATAGTGAGCTCATGGTGGTCATAGATAACTTACAATTGTCATAGAGAGCTCAAAGTTGTCCTAGAGAGCTGAT